>OY728164.1:1135346424-1135826918 GCA_963277665.1 Viscum album | reverse complement strand
CAAACATTCCCATGCCTAAATTAAAAATAGTAAATCATACATGTGATCACTTCTGATTTTCATGTTCATTGTATAAAAAAATAAATAGAACCTTAATCATTGATTGTTGGGCCACCAGTGATTACAAGGATAATGGTCCTTGAGCATAAGGAAATGAATGCAAAAAACCTACTTATCACAAAAATTTAAATGGGGGTAATAAGTATTGATTTTAATTTCAATATAATGTGACAAATATTAGTCTATTAAGGATGAATTTGAGAAAATATAATTTTAAATATGAAAGACTCGTCACCAATGGGTGAAAACACTCTAGTTAAATTCATATCATATAATCTATATAGGTTTGTAAGCACACTTAAATAAAATAGGGAAATGTGGAAGAAAATTATATGTACTTTAATATATATACAAAAAACTATAATAATTACTGTGAAGATATATGAAAACTTACATGGAATCAAATTGGTCGAGGGATTTAGAAGCCATGAATGAAGGACGCGAATGGGGGAACCACGAAGGAGGAACCGCAAATGGAGGAACTGTGAATGGATAAACCATGAATGGAGGACGTGAATGGAATCTGGTGAGGGATGGTGGAATTGTAAAGGAGAATCCGGTAAGGATAGACGAGGGATAAATTGGTCAGGCAAGGATCGGATGAGGGAGAAATTGGTTGGGCGAGGGAGAAATTGGTTGGGTGAGGATTGGGGGGAGAAATTGGTCAGGTGAGGATCATAGGAGAAGGGTTTCGAGGGAACTTCAGCGTAGAAGGGTCTCGAGGGAGGGATTGGGTGAGATAGTAGAGAGGAAAATCTCGAGCAAGGATAAAAGTTAAGCGATGTGTGTTGTCACGGGGGACAATCTCTCGAGGGTATGTCTATTTTAAAGTCCGGGATTTTAATTATTCGTGGCTATATCATAACCTATAGCCACATATCAATTAAAATTTGGATATATATATGTGGATATATATCATTTTTCTAGTAGTGGTTTATACTATGGTTGTGGCTTTTTTTGTGGTTGTGCATATGGGGGTAACAACATATGTGGTTTTGTGTGGGCTGGTTATTTGTTTTGAATACCATAGGTTGGGATGAGTATTCTCTATCCTATATGTAAAAAATTGTAGTTCCTTGTGATTTATATACATAACCCACCCTTTTTAATCACCATGTTCCAAACTCCTCCATTAGATGGGGGGGTGGTGTCTTTCCCCAAATCCAAGTGGGAGGATGGATGGTTGGTTACTAACTTTCTTCCTTGCACCCTTTTATGGGTTCTTTCCACTTGAGTCTATCCAGGTAGGGTGTAATGGATTGAGGCTTACCATAGTGCAAGATCCATCAGGTAGGTTTGTTTTAAAAATAATCTTTAGGATGAGTCTCGGGAGTCTTCGGGTGAGAGGTGTGGTTGATATGGACCATGAGTATTCATGTGAGAGGCATGATTTTTGGGGCCCAGGTGTCTATGAATAGAAATTATGTGTGGTTTGAGGCCCGAGTGTGTGTGGGTAGGTTGTCAAATTGGGAATATGTTTTTCAAGAGGGGTAGAGTCAAGATGTTAGCCATTGGGAATGAGGAGCTAACCAAGGGTAAAGTGTTACAGGGTACCCAAAAGTCGGTGTACTTATACTACTACTTTACTTAACTCAAGTTATTTGGTGAGTGTGCCTTGGTTAGTTTGGGTTAGTCGGTACTCCTTGGTAGGTGATTTGTGGTTCTACGTTTTTCTCATAAGTTCATTAGTATGTTTTCCCCACTTGTGAATGGGTGGATTTAATTTTCTTATTGGGTACACATGAATACAGACCCTATGTATGTAACAACATTGTTAGATTTATGAGACGACTTTGAGGACTATGTTGTACTTTACTAGCTCAGGAGTTGGGACAATTGTTGTATTTTTTCTTAGTCTCTTTCTTTTGGTACATGCTTCGGATCTTTGGTTGTACTTTTTTCATAGTTTTCATTTAAATTATGCATGGGTTGGATTTTGGTTTCATTTATATATATGTCTTGTGTTGTTTGGGGATTTTTACCATCTTATCTTCCGATCCTATTTTAATTAAAAAGAGTAATGCCTTCCATTTTGTGTGAGATTCAACACCCATGGTTCCAGTCACCACTCTATGTCCTATGAAGGTAGGACTCGGGGGGGTCATTATCTATCTTTCATATTGAATAAGGAAGGGTGTGGCATTTTGTTGTTCCTTTTATCATCTTGAGGAAGTTGGTTCATGAAAAATGGTATCAGAGGTTATGGTTGAGGGATATGATGGTGTTCAGAGTTAGGCATAGTGAGGTTTTCATGGGATGGTAGGGAAATTATGTTAGTAAATCATGGTGCATGAAATAAGTTGGGGAAGACCGGCTAGGAAATGGGATTTTAGGTCCCCCGTGATCTAATGAAAGGACTATGACCTACTAAATGACCAATTAATACTACACTAATTGCATGTTACAGCCCCTGGGAAAGGTACATACATTATAATGACTTGTTTTACTATGTTTCTTGGGTGTTTTTTGGAATTTATTTTAAATAAATTGATAAAATAAATCATAAAATAAAATTTCTATACTACACAGGTTTAGGTGTTCCCTGTTTTCCTTTTTAGCTATGGAACCCAGACGTCACCCACATGTGGTATGAGTAGTTGAGGCCCAGCAGGCTGACCTAGTTGATTAAAGGAGGGTATATTGAGATGAGGTACCTAACTTGTGTCGTAATACCCTTCATGCTTTCCAGTAGTAGACCTTGGGAAGTACGAGGGCATCATTTTAGACATAGATATGGAAGTTTAGCTTGAGGATCCGACAGTCTCATTTACATTGATCAATGATCCAAGGGAGTAATGGGTTCCTCTGGTAGTGATTCAGATGTGAGTATTGGTGCATTAGTGGTAGATGCTTTACCTTAGAGGGATGAAAGAGACTGATGCCTCGTGGCTAGTCTTTCAGAAGGATTTTTAGTCATAGTTGCTTTCCATGATGATGAAGGTCGAGAAAAGGCAGGATTTTATATCCCTCTAGTAGGGTAGTATGTCGTTTTGGGGACTGGGGATCAAGTTCAAGGATCTCCAATGCTTTTATCTATATCTCATTCGGGATGAGGAGTCATGTGTGAGATGCTTAGAGGAAGCACTCTGACCTTCTCTTCAGTATGTCATCACTCCTTTTACCCTACCAACATACTTAGATGTTCTGAAGAAGGGTGAAGTAGTGGAAAGGATGGAATCATAGGGAGGTGTACCACAAGAGGGGAGCCATCCAATTTCATCGAAGGGGAAGATAGTCAGCAGTAGGTCTCTGGAATCAAGACTATCTAGGTTTCGTCCAGTGGGATGTAGGCCTCAGAAGTTCCAGTTCTGATCTTCAGGTCCTAACCCTTTCCCCATGAGCCTAGGACATAGGTTCATTGTCTATGGAGGTCATGGATATTTTTGAAACTAGTTCGCAATTTGTGCTCAGTATGGTGGGGTGGGTAGGTTCATTTCCCACCTCAACATCATCAGTTGTCAGTCAAACCTTTTCGGTAGTAGGGGCAGTGGGATCTCGCTCTACTGAGGGTCGATAGTACTGGAGTAGGATAACCTTAGGGTTCTCCTCAGGGACCTCGACTTTGGAATGGTTGGGGTGGTGGTCAATAGTATAGGGTTAGAGGAGTTGAGAGTGGGTAGTTGAACCCCACCAAGGTAGCAGTTTCAGTGGGGCTTCAGGTTGTTTGAGGTACGATTAGTTTATTTAGTAAGATAGTGTGTACGTTGTTTAATTCAGGATCATCTCATTATTTTGTTTCACCCATTCTATCCTATGCCTTGGGACTAGATGTGGAGATACATTCTGTTCCCCTGGTGTTGAGAATGCCAGTTGGATGTTAGACTAGTTTGCTTGATGTTTTCTAGTGATGTAGACTGATGTTGAGGTCGCATCAGTCATGTGGGGATCTTCTATGATATAGATGTAGCAGTATGATTTAATCTTGGGAATAAAATGGTTTTTTTCTATTCACGTTGTTTTTGACTTCACAAGATA
Source organism: Viscum album (assembly GCA_963277665.1). Classification (NCBI taxonomy): domain Eukaryota; kingdom Viridiplantae; phylum Streptophyta; class Magnoliopsida; order Santalales; family Viscaceae; genus Viscum; species Viscum album. Next base: position 1,135,822,883 of record OY728164.1, on the reverse strand, counting down.
AGAGTCGTGTTTTAGGTATGGACGGCATGTGTGTAGCTTTTTTTGGTGAGTGTAGTCATCAGGAGGGAAGTAGATGGGTAGATCTTATCCTCTCCTTGCCAGATGATCTGTTAGTGGGATCAGTAAACATAGGGATAGTTGAGGTTTTGGGGGTTGTCATAGTGTTCTAGGATTTTTGTTTAATAGGTTGGGACTCTATCCCCTCGACGTGATGTTTAGTTTGGAATAGACTTTCAACCCATTGACCATCCAATTTTAATGGATCCCTATCGAATGGTGCCTTATGTGTTGTAGGTGTTGTAGATTCAAGTTGACGGCCTGATGAAAAAGGGTTTTATCTAGCTAAGTGTGTCATCATGGGGTGTGTATTATTGTTAGTGAATAAGGAAGATAGTGGCTTCAGGCTATGCTTAGACTACTGGATACTGAATCAGGTAATGATCAAGAATCGTTACCCACTTCTGAGGATAGATGATATTTTCAACTAGCTATGGGGATCAGTTTGGTTCTCTAAGATCAATCTACGATATGGATATCACCAGTTTATTTTTAATTAGTGTGACATCTATAAGACTTCTTTCAAGTTAAATTATGAACACTCCATGTTCTTAGGCATGCCCTTCAGTGTTGTGAATTCCCCATCATTGTTAACGGGGCTCATGAACTATGATCATCATGAATTCCTAAACCAATTTTTAATCATGTTCATAAATGAAATCCTAATCTACTCATGGTTAGAGTATGAGAATAGAAAACATATGAGGACAATCTATAAGGTCCTCTAATACCACCACCTGTATGGGAAGTTATCTAAGTTTAATCTATAGATGCAAGAGATGCACTTCCTTGGACACCTGGTGTCTCAGCAAAGGATATCAGTGGACCCATAAAAAGTCAAGGTGATTGTTTCTTGGGAATAACCCAAGAACATGTCATAGTTTTTTAACTTCATGGGTATAGAGGGATACTACTGAAAGTTTATACCCGACTTCTCTCGATTTTTGGCTCTGTTGACTTTTTAGACCAGAAAATACCATGCCCTCATTTGAAGTGATAAGTGTCAGGTGTATTTCATCTATTTGAAGGGGAATCCAGTCATTTCTTGAGTAGATAGGTTTCCAAAGGTAGGGGTAATGTTTAAAGTGTTATGTGACGATTCTATTATAGGATTATGATGTGAGCTGATGTAGCTGTAGGTAGTTATCTCTTAGGGTTCTAGGAAATTATGTCTATATGAATGTAACTATGACACCCATGATCTGGAAACTAGAGTGGTTGTGTTTTCACTAATGTTCTAGTGGAATTACCTCCTTAGGGAGTGCTTTATTGTCTTCATATATCACAATATCTTGAGTTATATATTCTCCCATCAAGACCTGAACTTGCGACTGCGAAGGTGAATATTGTCTCTATGGGAATATGAATTCAATATATCTCACACCTCAAGAAAGGGAAACATGGTGTTTGATTCCTTAAGTAATAATTAATAGAGAGAAGTATTTCATGAATCCACAAATTCATGGAAAGAAATAGAGAAGTTGGTCACTTTTCATCTGGATGTCGGAGTGGATGGCGGAAGAGGCACTCTGTTTTAGATGACAGTGCAGTCTTCCATGGTATGGAAGGTTGATGAGTCTCAATGGGGAGACTCATAGACTAAAGTGATGTGTGAGTACACTATCCATGTAGATGCTCCATAGGGATTTTCAGAGGATATTTAGAATCAGATTCTGTTCTATGGGAAGATGTTTTCCCAGTGTTAATGCATGATGGAGTTCTCTGTGAGTTCCATATCTCACCCCTGGTAATTCATTGGGGATTTTCTAATATGTACCAGGGTTTGACATAATGGTTTTAGTGGACTGGTTGAATTGGGTAGTGCCATAGGTTGTGGAAAGGTTCCTTGTGTTTCAGTAGGTGAAGGATAAGCACTATGTTCCCGATGGTCTATTGCAGCCCTTAAAAATTCTTGAGTGGAAGTGGGATGACATCTCAATGTATTTCATCACTATATTACCCATAACTTAGGGAGGGTGAAATTCTCTTTGGTTATTAGTAGACCGTTTGACAAAATAGGCTCACTTCTTGGTGATCAAGGAGTTGAGCATAGTGGATGCCCTAGTACAAAGGTATGTGGATGAGGTGGTTTGGCTGTATTGAGTTCAAATATGAATTTCTTTATTGGGATACACATTTTACATAATGGGTCTAGAGGGGATTATATCATTCCTTTTGCACTTAGTTACACCTCATCACTACTTTCCACCCTCAGATGGATGGGAAAATAGAGAGGACCATCAAGATGTTGGAGGACATGTTAAGGGCATGTGTTCTAGACTTTAGTGGGTCTTGGGTGGAAACTTTTCCCTTGGTGGAGTTATCTTACAATAATAGTTATCTTTCCTCCATTGGTATGGCTCTATTCTAAGCTCTATATGGGAGGTCATGTTGTTCAATATTGTGATGGACAGAAGTTGGGGAGGTAGCTATTATTGGACCGGACGTGGTGAAGAGTATGATAGAGAAGTTTCATCTTGTCCATGAGAGTATGATGGTAGCACAGGACTGGCATAAGTTGTATGGAGATCATAGGAGGAGGAATTTGGAGTTTGAGGTTAGGGACCATGTTTTATTAAAGGTTTCCCCTTGATGTGGGTAGAGTAGGTTTGGAAGTTGAAGAAAGCTTTATCCTAGGTTCATCGGACCATTCAAGATGTTGGGATGAGTTGGTGGGGTAGGGTATCAGCTGGCGTTTCCACCACAGCTGGAGAGTATCCATGGAATCTTCCATGTCTCTTAGCACCATCATTATCTACATGATGACTCCTACATCATTGAATATGTAGAGTTGGATATCGTGGAAGATGCATCATTAGTGGAGCGACTAGTAAAAATTGAGGTTCATAATGAGAAGTTACTATGTGGATGGAATATTCCTTTGGTTTGTGTGTTATGAAGGCACGGTCGCCTCAAGAAGAGTACTTGAGAACAAGAGGCACATATATGTGCCCAGTACCCCCAGTTTTTCTATGTTTTGTTTCATTGTTTTACTTTGTGCCTAATTTTATAGTGTAATTCTTGACCTCATTTTTTGTGAGATGTTTTGATTCCATGTTCTCTGAATGTGTGTGAAAAGTCCATAAAGTGGTGAGGGGAGGACATGATACCTAATCAAGAAGCATTAATGTGGATACGATTAAAATCATGTGGGCGAGTCAGTGTCACCCAAAGTAGACAATATCATGACATAGAGGAAGAAATCCCTAAATCCATATGTTTGGGTAGTGGGGCCTTAGTGTTTTTATAGTTTTTAGGAGACAGATTTCAAGAATTTGTTCTTAGATGTTGGGGTTTTCTTTCCAATTTTTTAACAATGTTCGGTGGTTTTTCCCGGAGAGGTATATTACGAGGTGTTTGTTCAGTCCACTATTTTTATGAGTTTGGTTTTAAATTATTAGGGATGATAATAGTGTGAGAGATATTTTATGTATTGACTTAGATATATTTAATCCATTTCTTTGTGAAAATCCAGAGCTTGTGGTGTTCTTGGGGGTTGTAGTGGTTTTATTTTGGTAGTGTGCCAAAAATATAGCTTAATGAAATAGTTTCAACAAAATAGTTACATTGTAATGACGGAACTGAAATCGTGGCACCATTATGATGCCACACTGAAATGGTGGAACCATAATGGTTCCACTAAGATGGTGCCACACCGAAATAGTGACACACCAAACGGTGCCTCGCCCTTTGCCAAATTTCCAGTTTCCTGATATTTTCCAGTTTCTCCCCTCTTACACATTATTTGAAGTAAACTGAGTGTCAAGCTAGGTTTGGGCGCTTTTAAGGGAGATTGAAAGGATATTATTTATATCTTTAATATCATAACTCTTCATGGACATTGAGATACTCAAACCATGTGATATTGACTATAATCCCATGATAAAGACTTTTGGAACCATTCTTCCTTTAATATAAGATGGAGCTCTTCAAAGTCAGGATATTCCCTTCCCATTGTGTTTTCTATTCCCTCTAAGTGAACCTAAAGCCTTAATCTCTAGATGAGTCATGTTCCAGTTCTACAGCCCCCTCTTGCTCAGTTTTTTTGGAGTTTCATGCTGCTCACGTGATCCCCAGTTCTTAGAACAAGGAGGAGTTTTGGTCACCTATTATATTAGGTTGGGATTCTTCTACCTGTCTTTTTTGTGTATCATGTGGGGTGGGTGTACAAATGATTCTTTATAAATAATAGTTGAATAATTCTTCTTAATTTGTAGTAAATGAGGGGATGGAAATATGATCAAAATATAACATGGGTTAATGAATTAACGGGCTGAGAGAAGATTGATGTTGATCACCTATTTTATTTTTTATCCTTGTTGATGATGTGATATTTTATGGCCATATGGATTCTAAAAGTCATGATCATTGGTGGTATTTGGTTGGGCATTAGTGATGTTCTGTTTTTTAGTGATACTATGTTAAATGGTTGTAACATGAAATCTATTTAATCACGTATAATTGGTTAAATAAATAGATTCCCCAAGATGAAAACCCTTCTATGATCACGCTTGTTTATCAAATAGGATTAAAAGAATAATTGTTTTAAAAAAATGAATAAATAATGTTTATAGGTGTGGTTGTGTGCTATGTTCTATTGGGTTTTGTGACTTTGTGAGGGTTGTATAGTGCTGCTGTTGGGACCACAGTTATGGTTACTAGGGTGAACAGAGGGGTTTGTCTTGTGAATGGGGAAGGGTATGTTTATGCAGTAGGGATGATATTTGGTAGTTATTTTCTGTGTGTTTTGTGTAATATTTGGTATATGAAGTGTGATGGAATCACAATTTTAAATATTAACTGATTATGGAATTGATGGACTTGTACGAAGAGGGACTGTCGTTGTTTCTGTTTTGTCCGTTGAGTGACATTGGGTTATGGGACTTTGATGTGGGTGTGTTGGTTGTGGGGTAGTTGGGAAGTTAGGCTTCCGGGTTTGGTTATGAGGGATTGATTGAAGGGGATAACTTTTAATAATGATAGTTGATAGTGATTGAATGGGTGTCTAGAAAAAAGGTAGTGTTTAGTGGGACTACAGGTTGGTTGTTCTCCATTGTTTTTATGAATGGGTGTTAAAATGGAAATGATTTACATTGGTTCATCTTCCATTGTTCAATGTTGGTAGTACCTATGAATGAAGTGGGTTGGTTACTGTGTGTTTTGTTGATCAGGCTCTTCACCTTCTGAGAATGGGTGCAGATGTTGTTCTTGGTATTTTCCTTGAGTAGTACTGGACTAAATTAAATTGAACCCCTTAATTAACGAATGGAAAGTGGTTAAATGATAAATGTTCTGTTTTTTATCTATTATTGGTTGTTTGTGTGGTTTTTTATATAGGGGTAGCAGCATATTTGGTTTTATGTAGGCTGGTTTCTTGCTTTTGAAACTGTAGGTTGGGATGCGTTTTGGCTTACCTATATGTTTAAATTTTTAGTTCCTTGCGATTTCTATATGCACCCCACCCTTGTTTATAACCATATACCAAACAATCATATTTCATCGGGGAGGTTGTCTTTCCCAACATCCTGGTGGGAGGATGGATGTCGACTTTCTTCCTTGGACCCGCTTCCAGGTTCTTACCACTCAAGCGTATCCAATAAGGTTGTAATATCTTTTGTCTTACCATAGCCCAAGATCCTTAGAGTAGGTTTGTTTTTATAACTGTCTTCCAGATGAGACTCAGGTATGTTTGGGCAAGAGGAGTGGTTGTTATATCCCAGGTGTTTTAGGGCGAGAGGCGTGGTTATTGTGGCCCAGTTTTCTGCTTGTGGAAATTTTGTGTGGTTTGAGTCCTAGGTGTGCGAGGGTAGGTTGTGGCAGTGGTACTTCATTTTAATACATTTATAATTTAATTACATTATCCATTAGTAATTATAATTTAACTTGTGGTAAAGTGGTGTGGGGTACCCAAACATCGATGTTCTTATACTACTACTTTACTTTACTTGAATAATTTGGTGAGTGTGCCTTGGGGAGGCTGGGATATTTAGTAATCTTTGGTAGGTGATTTGAGGTTCTATTATTTTCTCATATGGGAATTAGTATGTTCACCCACTTGTGTATGGGTGTCATTATTTTTCCTACTTGGTATACTTTTATACTCACCCAACATCTATAAAAATATTTTCATGTTTCTAAGAGAACTTTTAGGGTTGTTCTAGACTTTAATAGCTTGGGCGTCTAGAAATTTTTTTTATGCTACTTAGTCTCTTTTTTTTGGTACTTTATTTGGTGATGTGTTTGTACTTTTTTCATAATTTACATTTTAACCATGAATGGGTTGAATTCTTGTTTCCATTATATATATGTATGGTGTTGTTTTTTGGATTTTTATCGTATTATATCCTAATCTTATTCTCATTAAAGAAGGAAATTCTATCCATTTTGTGTGAGGTTCAACACACTTGGTGAAAGTCACCACACCTGGACATATAAAGGTGGGAATAAGGGGTCATCATCTCTCCATAATATTGAATAAGGAAGGGTGTGTAACTTTACTATCCCTTCCCTCATCTTAAGGAAGGCGGGTCATGATAATGATCTTTCCCAAAACCATTTATTTTTTTCTTGTCTATGGATGGTCTAAAAGTAACATGAGGTAATGCTGAGACAATAGATTTTAGTTTATTACATAACAGCACTATTGTATGTTTATCTATTTCAATTATACCTTTTTTAAAATTCATTTTTTCCCTTTGAAAATGGTGATTTGTAGGCAGAAATATCTGATGAAAATCAAAATAACTAACATTTATTCTATTACCAAGAATAACCACTTTTTTCTTATCCAAACAGTGTAGGGATGATTTTAGGCCATGTGTGCTCCACCCAGATAACATTCCATACATCATAAATTCAATGATCATCCGTATTAATGCAACCATCAATATAAAATTCTGATATGTAGCTATATCAAATTTAGTCACACTGTTGTTCTGTAATAAAATTAACTCATCAATAGGTGCCTCAAAATGAACATAAATATTATCATTTGGATTTCCTATAATTAATATCATTAAATATATATATGGTTACTTCATCAACATCTAAGTAGGATAGTTTTAAGGAGTAATGAAAATAGGCCAACAAGAATATTGACTATCGTAAGCACTAAAATGAAAAAACTATTAGTATATTTTCTCAACCATATTTTAAGAGTTTCTGAAGGAAAATAAAAATGCGTTTGATCAAAATGTTTCCATCAATCACCATAACATGGATTATTTACACATTTTGTGAAAAAAATTGATTTATGTCATGTCATCAATACAAGTGTGTTACGAGACATAAATAAATGATTTAAACGAGGTGTAATTGGAAAATATCTCAACTGTTTAATAAGAAATCTATACTTCCCATGTTGTTCTTCTTTATACCTCAATTATCCACTTGTTGTAAAATTAACTAATGATTCATAATAACCATAATATATTATATATTCATTTGAACATTCATGGATCTTTTCATATCTTAGACACAAAATATGAACCAACCTTTTACTTTCATATAATCTTAGAGGAAATGTATTTTTGTCAAGAAAAAACAACTTAAAAAATATAAAATCTAAGCAAAAAAACTATTAGACAATCCAAAATCTGATTTAATATCCATAAATTTTATAACAACATAAATCTTTCTCATTTGGATTATAGGATATAAAAAATCCTCATTATATTTCAACAAATTATATAAGTGAGAAGGTTTTGATCCATGATTTGGAATTTTATTTTGATTTGTTGTTTCCAGAATATATAGACTAGCTGCCTCATGAATTAAATTCTAAAATGATGTATCTATAACAAAACAAATTATTTTCTACCAATGTATTTTCACCAAGTTGATATGAAAAAAAATAAACTTTATAAAAAAATTTCAATCGATGAAGTCCAGCATTGTAAAATGTTTTGAATATCTTAAGATCACATTTTGGACACATACATTTAATTTCTCCTGTAGAAAAAAAAATTTAATTTGACGATTTTGATGATATAATTGGTTCAACACCTTCAATGTAGATAGAATTTAAACTATATCTATTTGGATTTTTTTTATTATTTGTCCAATCATGATCACTTAATAGTTACTGGTGTTTATTTCCTGATACCATAGTTATCTAGAAAACAACAAGAATAAGAATAACTATTACTGATCATTTGGACTAGTTTAAAATTATTATTATATTTTTCCATCTTGAAATAATCTATGGAATATGAGAAAAGTGAGACACTGGGTTAGCAATAGATTACGGGGCCCAAAGAGGCTCAGTGCAGATAAAATAAAACTATAAAATATATTATATAAGACACATTCAATTTTTTAAAAATAATAGAACATATATCCAATGGTATCTCATATGTTGAATCAGATGTCAACATTGGTTCTGGGATGTGGGGTTTACCCTAGACATGAAATTACATTTTTGTGTCAGGTGTTTAGTTACATTGTAGGTGAGGGTAAATAATTTAACATTTTTATTATAATTTATTATATAAAGTTATATATATTTCAAATGGCATCTCATACAATAAATCAGATATCACCTTTGGGTCTAGGATGTGGGGTTTATCATAGATGTGACACTAAATTTGTGTGTGTCATGTGTTTAATTACTCATTTTTTAAAAAAATTATATATGTCTATGTGTGTGTGTGTGTGTATCATGATTTCTTAATTAATATAAATACATCAAATATATTTTTACACTATTAAACAAATATACATATTAAATCATTATAAGCATAAATATATATAATCTAAAAGGTTTTTTTAAATGTTTACATATACAAATTTAGATATAAATATATATTGTTATATATGTTAAATTATTTCATAATCAAAAATATATTTACTAGTTTTTTTAAACAAATATACATATCATATCAAAATATATGTACATATTTATATATATTTATATATATATTTATCAAAAACATTAAAAAAAAATTAAAACAAGTATATATGTGTGTGTTTGTATATATATCCAAAACATTATGAATTTTTTAAACCTTATATAAATACATATATATCAAAAAACATAGACTTTTTTTCAAAATGATTATATGTGTGTGTGTGTGTGTGTAACATTACACATTTTTTTAAACCTGATATATATATATATATATTAAAAACCTTACATTTTTATATATAATCTCGTATGTTTCTTCAAATATATATATAAATATTCACAAGTTAATATATATATATAACCACACATAAAAATAATAAAATTTAAAATATCAAAAAATATCTATAAATAAATTAAGATAAAATAGATCAAGCATGATAGATGGATAAATTATTAAACAAGATCAAGTATGATAAATAGATAAGGCATGATAAACAGATACAAAATCATGCATGATAAACAGATAAATCACCAGATCAGGCATTATTTATTTTTAACATGAAAATATTGAATAGAAAATTATATAAATCCTAAATACCAGATAAAACATGATAAATAGATAAATTATTAACCATAGGGTTTTCCAAAATGAAAAAATGAAATAAAATGTATAAAACTCAAAAATAATAAAAATGATGAAAAGAGGAATATGTACCCCAGAGAGTCAAACACAGATCCGTTAAAAACACTTTAAATGGAATTTGATGGAGCGGAATGGAGGTTATGTGGTCTAAGAAGTGGTTCATAGGGGCTACATCACAGTTGTGCTAGAGAGGCAGAATGATTTTATAGTGTGGTGCAGTGGCGTGGTGTAGGGTTACAGTAGCGCGGTGGTGTGGTGTAGAGGAGGGGAATACCAGTGGTGTGGAGGTAGAGAAGAGGTGTGGCACTATGCAAGAGAGGAAGAGGAAGAGGAGAGGAAGATAAAGGATGATGAGTGTAGGTTAAATCAATATTTTTTGTGATGGAATTAATGTTGTGCCATGTAGTCATTCATTTAAGATTATTTGAGACAGAATTTAAAATATGTCACAAATAATTTTGGATGAATGACTATTTGTGATGGAATAATTCATCTGTCATAAACAATCCATCACTAATGAGTTTGGCATTGGGCGGTAGGAAACCCCACAAAAACTATTTTTAATGGACTAGTTTTTTCATCACAAATAGTTATTAATTGTGATGGAATACTAATTCCATCGCAAATGGTCCGATTTTAGGGTCTATTTGTGATGGTTCATTTGTCCTTCGCAAATTACCCATCATAATAAATTGATTTTCTAGTAGTGTTACGGGTTTTTAGGAACAACATCTTCATACATACAACCATTTATGATGGGATGTTCATCCTGGAAGGCATAACATGTATAAGGTGTTGAAATCACTTTTTTGGTCGGTTAGTATGGAAATAAAGGTGGTTGATTTTGTTTTGATATGCTTAACTTGTTAGCAAGTTAAGGTAGAACATCAACAAACAGCAAGTATGTTTTAGTCATTGCCTATCCTTGTTTGGAAATGAAATTAAATATCCATGTATTTTATTACATTTCTCCTGATAATTATTGAGAAACATTATATCATATGGGTGATAGAGGATCGACTCACAAAGTTGGCTCATTTCATTCCTATTTTTAAATCACGTATGGTGGATGAATTTTTAAAAATATACATTTGATAAGTGGTAAAGATGCATGGAATACTAGTTTTAATAGTTTCATATAAAGATTTGAGATTTATGTCTTGTTTCTATAAATATCTTTAGAAATCCATTAGGAATCAATTGACTATGAGTATAACATATCATCCTCTGACTGATGGTCAATCCAAAAGGATGATACAAACATTGGAGGACATTCTACAAGCTTGTGAAATGATTTTTGGTGGCTCATTGGAATATATCATACTATTAGTAAAGTTCTCTTATAACAATATTTATTAATTCTTGATACATATGTTTACTTTTTAATCATATATGGTTTTCTTTATCATTCTCCACTTATTTGGCTGGAAATAGTTGAGACTTCACTAGTTGGTCTGATCCTTATCCATGAAAAAATAGAGAAGATTCAGTTGATCATAAAAAAGAATTTATATAGCTCTTATTCATCATAAATCATATTCATGTCATCGTTAATTGTTTTTTTCATTCTGTTTGAGTGATCATGTGTTCTTAATAATCTCTCCAAGGATTTGACATCAATGTTTTTGGAAGTAGAGAAAGTTATTTGTGAGATATATAGGCCCTTTTGAGATACCTGAATGGGTTAGAGAGATAGAATATTGGTTGGATTTACCACCATGGTTTATTGAAGTACATAATGTGTTTCATGTATCTCATTGAATAAGTGTCCTCTAGATCCGGACCATGTTATTTCATAACATCATGTTGAAAAAGATTTGGATGCTTTGTTGGTGCACATGCTAGTGCGGGTTGTGGATAGGAAAAAGAACATGTTTCATGGAAAAATAATCAATCTAGTACTGGATTTGTACCATCATGGCTAGTTTTAGGAAGATACATGGTAATGGGATAAGTAAATGATATATAAATGGACCTAATTATTTCGAGAAAATAATGGTTTTCTACTTTCTAATAAATCAAAATCTAGTGGTGGGGAGAATGTAGCACCCCTGGTTTCAAGTAACTAACCATTATTTTATAATTTTTATGTATATAAAATTTTAGTTTGATGTTTAGGAGGGTTTATAAGATGTTTGGAATGATTTTTGGATTTTATAAATGTTCACGGATAGTTCATGGTTAGTGGAAACCCTACAACTTCCCTAGGAAACTGTGAAAAATGAGATAGGCTATGGGGAAGGTACACATGCAGGTGTACCATTTGTCCAAACTGTGTTTCCAAATAAGAGAAACTTTTCAACTTGAGACATTGGGATTTGGCATGGTTGTCACAATGTTTGGAAACCATGTAAGTATCCTTCTAGATAAATATTTTGGCCCATGGTTAAAGCACATTTTTCTTAAACATGTAACTAATTGTGCATGGTTTGAAAACAAGATCTACAAAAAGTGGATCTTGGTCGGGATTATGTTTTGACTCAAAAAATTTTTCTCAAACTGACCCTATATCATGATTTTATTCTCAAAAATGCAGTACAAACTTCTATCATCAATTCTGAGGTGATCTGAAGGATTCTTCGGGGGTGTTGAAGTCAAATTCTTGCGATATGTATTCCTTTATTGTATTTTTTTCTCAGTTTTCCTTAGATCTACTTCTCCCTATCTCTCTCAGTTTCTTATATCTATTTTTATTTTAGATAGATATAGGTTAGTTGATGAAAATTGTGATTATATTTAGATTTTTTGTTTCTAGGGGAAGGAATCTAAGGCATGTTTTTGGATTTTATCATGCTTCCATGGACATTCTTCATGCCATTTTCCATTTTCACTAAATATTTTGAGGAATGTTTTTTCACTCTTGAATCCTCTATTTAGAATATTAAAACGTGAATTCAAAAAGTTTTTTCACTTGAAATTGTTTTTAAAATTTGTGCAAAAATAATGGTAGAGAATCTCTTTAGTGATGGGTTGTAAATTATATAGAAATTGTGGAATTATTGTGTAAGATGTTCTACAGTTTTATTTTTTAATCAGTTTCTTGGTTGGATTTATAAAAAATATTTATGAAATATTTTTCCAAAAAAAATGTTGTTTTACTGAAATGGTTTTGGAATTCTTGTTCTTTGAATGGTTCTTCCATGGTTGTGTAGTTTTTATTAAAATGAATTTGGATGGATAAGGGCATGATGTACCCCTGTCAAAAGGTATGGATGGATATGGGCATGAAGTACCACCATAAAAATCATTTACTAAGTGACAGATTTCTAAAAGGATGACACACCACTCACAAGTATAGGGAGTTTTAGGTTTCAGACATGGTTGGAAATGTGGATATGTGGGGTGGAATGGGTTATGATAAAATAGAATTTATGGAATAGTTTTTGATAATTTTTCATTAAATTCATGGTAATAAGTTATTGTTGTGTGAAAACTACTTGGTTATGAAGCTTATTTATATTTTGATATAAAATTTTTCGAAATTTACAATATAAATGGTTTTATATAAATTTTTTAATAGCTTATATCCTAGTGACATGACTAGGGATGTCATTTGGGAAAACCGTACTAAGCTTCATTACTCACCCCTGCATTCATAACTGGGAGATTTTCTAAATGTTTTTTATCAGGACATGGGAAAAGTTAAAGTATCATACTGTTCTAGTGATACTCAGTGATACTTGGGAAATTTTGTGTATTAGAGCATAGAGCATGTTGGATCATAGGATTTGGGGTTGTCTATGAGTTTTGTTAACTTTGTAGACTTTAATTATGAAGTTGAATATTTTTTAGTCTTCTTTTGTGGTACTCTTTTGGAGATTGGTTTCAATATAAATGGTTCCACTTTGAGTTTTATTTCATTTATATCATGAATAATTTAGTGGTTTATTTTCTTATGGAATTTTTGGTTGGTTTAATTATTTTAAAAATAAAAAATAATCCCCCAATTGTTAATGAAGCCCCTGGAATTTATTGTTAGCCTTTGGAATCTTGGGAATGTCACTTAAGGACAAGTAATCCCTCATAACCTTCTCAATCCAATGAAAGAATAGATATATTTCATACTCGATGATGGTAAATATGGTATTTATTAATCTAATTTCATAAGTTTGAATAAGATATGAATAAGTGTATGAAATTATGAAAATATCATATGAAATTAATACTAAATAAATCATAGATAATAAATTATGAGTTATGATATATAACTTTATCATAAAGAATATTTGAATCATAATGGTGTGAGTTCATTAACCATCAATCATGATCCACAAGAGAAAATCATTAAAATTATAATATATCATGAAAAAGTGTGAAAAAAATAATAGTAATATATATCAATTAATTGTTCAAGGATCACTACCAAACTACCATAACATAGTGTAATGAGTTCCATGGTGGATATAGTTCACTCCCCGTTATATTTTCATTCATGGTTGACTGATTCCTATATTTGATTCAGTTTACATCCCATTCCATATAATATTATCTTCTGAGATATCAATATTTACCCAAGTAATTGGATTATTATATAATTCTAGTTCCAAAAATCACATAATTTAAACCATACATTTTTGTGCCACAAAGTAACAATAACATTCATCACTTCATCCTATCATAACCTATAGAAAAAGTGGGTCTCATAAATATTTTCTCATCAAATAAATATAATCCATCCCCATAAAGAACATTGAAGGTATCATTAGATTATATCCCAAATTAAACTTATGATTTATTAAAGTATTTTTACATATATGTAAAATTACTTTTATAAAATCATTTAAATAGGAATTGAAAAATAATAGGTAACAAATTTTTCATTTTTGTAGCATTTAAAAATTGAAAAATTCCATACTCATATAGGTAAAAATGTTTATTTAAAACTCCTTGATAGTTTTAAAATAATATTTATAATGAAAAACATTCATTATGGTTGGAAATTTTATTCATTTGGTAAATATTAAAACGAATAAACTTTTCAATATTTTTAAAATTACAAATGTATAAAAACAATGTAAAAATTACACTTAGAAAAATGAAAAGAAAGTAATTTTTTTAAAATGGAATTAAAATATCATTGTATAATATAAAATAGCTATTTTATTCTTATCTAATATGGGAATAAGTATCATATATAGAAAGATATTATATTTCCTTATCTTATATCCTTTGGTTATGAAGTTTTTAGAGTTTTTTATATGTTTTTTCATCTTCTACTGAAGGTGTTCAATTGATAGTTTCTGATTATAAGAACAAGGATAATATTAGTAAATATGTAAATTTTATACCTTCCTCACTCTATGAAAGTAAGTTTCTTAGAGTTAAATGAATTTTAGTGGATAAAATATTATAGGATTAGTTGAATTGTATATGTTAAGGAAATGTGAATGTAAAGAAATAAATTTTATAGATCAAGAGATTAATGTTTGAATATTATAATATGGGTGATGTTGAATTTGTTGTTGACTTATTTACGAGGTTGAATGACATTTTAATAACTATAGAATTTCATGGTTAGATGTAAGAATATTCAACCATCATTGATAAGATCTTATAAATTATTCCTAAAAAATTTAATTCAAAGGTATCATTATTAAAAGATATAGATTCTGAAACTATATATCTACATTACTTAAATATCACTCTCTCCAATTATGAAATTAGAATAGAAAATTTTATGAACATCAACGAGAAGGTATAAAGATAAATTTCCTTCAATGTTACCCAGACAAGAAAATATATGAAAGATATTGGGGAAGAAGTTAGTGACTATAATGCAAAAGATGAGTTTTTAAATACAATTGATGAATTTTTGTCTTTTTTTCAATAAAAACTTAAAAGAGGCATAAGAAATTAAGAAATAAAATAATAACTATTTTTATTTGGCTATGAAGTTATTGGGAATTTTAAAAACAATATAATACTAAATGAATATGATGAAATTGAAAAAGAGGATAAAAAAAGGCAATGATATATTATAAAATAATTTAGAGACATCCAATCCTCATAAAATTTTAAAGGGGACTAAGTTCTCAAAATAAAAAAAGGGAAACTTTTTTTCAAATTATAAAGAATATGTTGATAATGAAGAAGAAGTGGAAATCTCCAGTGATAATTCTACTAAAAATTTTATTATATCTGAAGTGAATGATGTAAAATTCACCAATGATGAAAGATATATCTCAGAGGGAGAATAATAATAATAATATTAATAATAATAATATACTCAATTAGAGTTTATTTTAAAGGAAACATTTAAAAAAATAAATGGTTATAAGAATTGAAAAAGAGAACAATAAGTTTAAGAAATTAAGTCTCTTAAAAAATAATAAGGAATATTTTATTAAATAAAAACCAGTGTTCGTAATATATATTTCTTATTAGGATTAATTTATTGATGAGATGAAGAAAATCGAGTTCAATCCCGAAGAAAATATGATCTTCAAAGAGAAAGATTTATAGATTTTTCAACAAAAACATTCGAAAGATGATAAAGGGATTAAAAATTTCTAAAAATCAGTTGTAGAAGTTGGTGAAAGTTTTAAAATGGGTAAATCTCATAATTATTAACAAAAATTATCCACAAATATTAATAATAAGTAAGAAGATGCTATGAAGAATAAAATTCAAGAAGACCTTGTATGTTACCAAAATAAGTGTAATTAGAAAACATGCTCTTTATAAGGTTTAAATTTATAAAAAAATATTGATTCTACTATATATATTAATAAGACTTAGAATAATATTTCATTAGGTAACCAAAAAATTGGTGTGAAAAAAAGTATCATAGTGTATGGTAAGAAAGATTATAGCAATAAGGTACACAACTCCAAGGAGTATGTAAGTTAAAAAGAGAAATATGCTTTCTGTTGGTACTATTGGTATTATAGATACCATGGGAATTTGAATAAGATGTGTTGGTTCTTTCACCAACACGAAAATGAGTCTAAAAAAAACTAAAGGTAGGATTTGTGGGATAATCTACCCACTCAATGATTAAAACATAAGAAAGTCAGTTTGAAGATCGAAAATATAATCAAAACCTTGAAAAATATTTTTAAAAGATGTGATCAGATTGGACATTTTTTGAAAGGATTTCGGGTCATGTTACTTACATAAATACTGTTTTTAAAAAAATCTCAAAAAATACACGAGAAGGCCGAATAAGGAAAATAAATTACTTAAATATTAAAACCACTCTCAATCTATAAAATGAGAATGTCATTTTTATGGATTGTGTGTGTTCTTCCCACATGACTAGGGAAATGAATTTGTTGAAGAATGTTAAATATTATAAATAATGTATATAAATTTTTATAAATAAGGATTCACTCATTAATCAAAGGTATAATATCTAATATAATTGGTAAAAAAATATAAAATCTATAAGATCCTTAAATATTGGTTGCTCAATCACAACCTGTTGAGCATTTTATAACATTTTGATGAAGGTAATGATGTTTTTTTCTAAATACATGGTTTCATTGTTAAATTAGTTGAATATGTAAAAGTTAATACAAGAGATAAATGAACTAAAGAAAATTTCTTCCACGTTGGGGATGTGTGGAGTTCATGTGAACTGATAATGAAGGAAGAAAATCAGCTAGGTTATAAAAGGTTTGGACATATGTCTCATATTAATATGGTAATTATAAGAAAGAGTGAATGTATTTTTTATATTATTGACATGATAATAAAAAAATATTGGGGTTATTCCATATACCTTAATAGTAAGATTAAAAACATAAAACAAAATAAAGTTGAGATAATTTCAACTCATTTCTTGGAGCTAATACATTATAAGATTTTTTTGACCCATGAAAAAGTAATCAACAATCAAATATATGTACTCTAATTATTTTATTAATGGATTTACTCACATTACATGTATTATTTTTTTAAATCATGGTTCAAAGGCTCTAAAATGATTAAGATTTTTAGCATAATTTATGTAAAGAAATGTGGATATTTTGTGAGGAAGATTCAAACTAATAATGGTGATGAATATATAAATGTGAATTTTAGATACTATCCGTATGATCATGGAATTTTTCACTAATTTATTGAAACTTACACACCATAATATAATGGTGTTAGATATAAACTATCAGAGCAGTAAGTTATATTCAGATTCAATGTTTCAATAGGACAAAATCAAATATGAATCTATGAAAGATATAATACAATGAAACCTGTAACTGCCCAATAGTTTTTGAAATATCTTTTTTCAAATAAATTTAATCTTTTCAGTTTTTTGGGTTATATGAAATAATGATTTTATCTTTTTTTACATGTAACATTGAGTTTAACTTGTGTTACATGCAAAACTATGTTTAAAAAATATGTGACATATTAATTAAATATTATTATATGATAGATATAACCTGGTAATTGGAATGGTGGGTATTAATGGGGTTAAATAAATTATGAATATATATGGTTTAAACATGAATATAAATACATGTGTGATCATCTAACTAAAAATTAAAATTAATCATATATTAATCTGGAAAAAAATATTTCTATAAAAAAACAAATTTTACCTCATTAAATTAAAGATCCAACTTGGTGATTAATTTTAATTAAATTTATATTTTATATATTCAAAAAACTATTTAAAATTCAACTTATGTGACTTTTATATAAGATATAATAATATATAAAATTTCTTTCTCAAGGAATGTATTTCTCTAAAAAATAGTTTTTTCCCATTTTAATAAAATTAATTTCAAACTGTTTTTTAAAACATATAGAAATAAAAAATTCCAAAAATAAATTTCACTTTTGAAATAATCACTTTAAAATTATATTATGGTTAATTTTTGATAATTTTCAGAAAAAGAATTGTTATGAATTGTAAAAAATGCTGAATTTTAATCAAAACAGCCTTTTTATTTAAATAATTTATAAATAAAAATTGTATTTTAAATTTGTATTTTTTTAAAAATAGTTTAAATATATATCTTTTAATAATATTTATGTCACCATTATCATTTTTATATTGAATCCATATTTTTTCATAAATCCATCCTAGTTATTATTTTGGCAAAAATTGAAGGATACCCTAAAAAGAGGTAATGTTCTTCAATGAATGTTTTTACTTTATTTCTTTCTCTAACTCATTAAATTATTGTTAAAACATGATGATATAATAACTTTGGTATATAAAAGATAACTATATGTTTTAATGTTAATGATGTGTCCTACCACCATCTACACTTCTATAAAAATTGTTATAAAATCATCATTCTTGTGTATAGTGGACTACCACCTAACGAACTGTTGTCATTCTTTTCTCCATTTCCACCTCACATGGTTTATTTTGATGATGGATCTAAATTATATTTATTATATTTAAAAAATAATTATACCTTATAATTCATTATATCATATATATAAATTTTTATATTCCATTTCATAGTGGATATGATAAAGTCGCTCATGTGTACGGTGGACTACCTCCTCACGAAGCATCGTGATTCATTTTTAACTAATGATTTAAAAATTTGTAATAATGATAAATTTATAGAATATAGGTGACATAAATAAAATAATTATAAAATTTATGACATAATTTTCATTCCTAAAATATAATATATCATTTTATTTCTTACCTTTTGACTCATTGAAAAATGTTAGCGTCGTTTGTGTATGTGTGGACTACCACCTTCACAAAGCGATGTGACTCAGTTTTATTCACCACACAACATGGATGATATATATATAAGTATATAAAAATAAATAATATGTCATATATTATATTAATAAAATTATTTAAAAATAAAATGGTTCTTACCTTCTTTTTATAATGATCGTTGAAAAACAGAACTGTTTCTCCTGCATACATACTACCCCCAAGATCGTAACGCACCTCATTTCTCAAAACCATATATCATGATTAGTATTATAAGTATAATTTATTTATAAATATTATAATTATTTAATTATTATTATTTTCTATATTATTCTTCCATGATCAAAGTAATTTTACTGAAAATTATAAATCCAAATGTATACAAAAAACAAAGTTTTTATTACCCAAAATGTGATTTCAACAAGGAATTGTTATAATTAAATAATATATGATATTTTATAAATAAATTTGGTTTTATAATATATTTATCAATAAAATATATTTATTATACGGAAAGTTCAAACGTGTATGAAGGAATTCAATACTTAAGGTAAGAGAGTTTTAGTCTCTCTTTTATTTATGGGATACATATGAAAATTCATCACTCATTTATTTCTGGTGGTTTATATACAACCAATTTTACATGTTATATAATTAATCTAATAATTTTAATTATGTTTAAAGTTTTATTTGATGTTATTAATTATTGGGTCTTTCGAGTCAAATGATTACTAAAGCGGTAAGGGATTTTTGTCTCACATTTTACATCTGTGGGAAACATTTCATATTCAAAAGCTATTTATTTTATGTGGTTCATGTAGTAACCATGAATTTATTTTATAATTATCTTAACTGAAATTATAGTTACTTAAATTTTAATATTAGGATCACTCTTTTGTGGTGTTTATAGTATAAGATTAAACACATCGGTAAAGAGTTTTTCTCTCAATTTTCCTTCTTCAATACATAAGTAGTGTTATGTGCCTATATTGTTCTATTATATGTATATACTGGCCCTTTTACATGTTATATCATTAATATCATAATTCTGATGACATAATATGTTATATTTATGGTTTTTATTTCCTGGGGATTACAATTCATGGTTTCCAAAGTGGGAAGAGTTTTACATTATAATCTCACCATTTATCGACATTGTTTATGATTATGCTCCCAATAATGAAATATTATTATCTACCTCTAAATAATTATCCTTAATTTTATTATCCTCTGATTATTTTTTATATTTGAAATTAATATTTCCATTTTTACACTCTTGGTTACATAAAATGACTATCATAATGTTTTTAATAAAAATCATCTCTATTTCCCTCTTTGGTTGAAACCTCCTTATATTCAAAAACCATGTTTTATAAAAAAAATTCCTTATTCAAATGAATTATTAAAGAAATTTTTTCCCATGTTTGAATTTAAAACAAAATATTTATAAAGAATATTTATATGTTTTTCAAAAAAATCGTGTTTGTCTTTTACTGAAAATGTGAAAAGAAACCTTCTTTTAACGTGTATGACATGAATTGAATTTTATGAAATCATGAACATTATTTTCTCTAAAGATTAATTTTTAATTTTATAAGGATATTTTAAAATAAAATTATTTTAAAAAAATGTTAACAATTTAAATTTTAGTAAAGTGATTTTAAGAAAATTTATCTTCCTCAAGAAATGTTCCAAGTGATCTTTTAAAATAATTATCCATCTAAAATGAAATACTTTAATGTAACTTATGATTTTTGGTACATGAATAAATGATACCGTAATTATTATTTCTATGAATTTTTTATCATGAAAATATGTTTATGAAACTTGGTTCTCTTCCGTGGTTATTATTATGATAAAAAATTTTATAAAACCCTCTACTTTTTTGTTTAGCTAATGCTATGCTAAAATTATGAAATGAATTTTAAACCAATATATTTTCTATAGGTTAATATACGATGAAATTTTTATGAAACTCATTTCAATTCAGGGGTTATGAAATGATGAGTATTTTATGAGATTTTGGAACACATACATATTAAATTCATTATATGATGGATGAGAACTATATCTCTCTCTAATTCATTAAGTAAAGATGGATATATCATGATTAAATATGTTATTAAAGAACTTGATTACTTGTTAAAAATGTAAAAAATAAACCTGATAAAGTTTTTAAAATTTTATGTGTGAACCTTATTACATAGTCACAATGTTATATGTGAGCCTGATTAAATGTTCCTAGTATTATTTTTAGCCCTTTTTTATGTCCTTAATATTATTCATGGACAAGGATTCATGTTCATAAATTTATATGAGGGTCTAATTCTATTTCTTTACCATAATGTGTAGAACTATAACTATTTTTACATCTTTACAATGTTATAATAAGATGTGTATTCAACACATGTATGTCTTATGCGAATTTTATGCTCCCATGGCTTGTGTTATTTTATTTTCTTTATTATTATTTCCTTATGGACTACCTATATTTATTCCTTGTCTAAATATTATGATCATTAATATGAATGGTAGGGTTTTCAAATGTTATTATATCAAACACTAATGTTCACATTACACTTGTGTGTATCTCTTTTTTACCATTGATTTGATTCTGAGATCACCTTTTTTATGTTTACTTTCCCCGGTACATGAATAAATGTTTTAATTTGGGTATGTTTGTTAATATTACTAAATGAGAATATATTTATTAGATATTTTAATGATCTTTCACTAAATTATAATATTGTGTACCTAGTCTCCAAAGACACTAAAATATTACGGTCCTCGAATGTATTGAATATTAATCTAAAAATATTTAATTTATATGTATGAAAACAATGGGTCTCTATAGTTTGTATCAGAGGAAAGAATTAGTTAACCATTAAAAAAAGGATAGGAAAACACATGAAAGGTCCTTATGATATTTCTAAGGATATATCTAGGGATACATCTAAGGATAATTCAAATAATGATTCAAAGTATAGAAAAATGTTCTGGAATTTTGGTAAAGGATATAGATAGTGGTTTCCATGAAATTACATCCATGTATGGACAATACAAGTGGACATGGGATTTAGTAAAGAGGAACAGAGATAGTGGATCTCTATCCCGGCTCACTCTCCCAGTTCCAGCTACAGCTCTTGGCTCTATTCTCTTTCACCTAGGGTTTCAAGTTCTTACCATGGAGATGGGCCTCTCCTCCTCCATCATCATTAAGCTTCCTCTTTATAGGATTTTTTCTCTAGGTTATATAGATATTTCCCATTATTCCCTATTCTATTCATTCTCTTCTGATCTGGCCCGACAGACACAACATCATCTTGGTTGGGTGTTTTGGGTTTTTAGATGGGTTTGGGACTGTGGAAGTAGAAGTAAGGGAAACATGGTTTTCTCCATTTTAATTAAATATTACATTAGTTTCTATAAATTTATTTGGGGTTTCTCATTAGGGTTTCAGTTCTACATTCCTATTAGTTTTTCAATTCTGATTCCAACTTCCTCTTTACTATTACTTCTCGTTAAGGGTTTCAATCTCTAATTTCCCTAGGGGTTTTCATCCCAGTGTTTCTATCTCTCATTATATGGTGGTTTATGTTCATTCTTTCCCCCTTATCTACCACTCCTCCCAACTATGGATTCCTAGTCCCTTTCTCCCTTTCATATTATTCAGGTACATCAGATACTAAAATGTTTTTGAGATGTTTTTGAAGAGTAGTAAGAGTTCAAGGTCTGCACGATATGTGGTGGATTTCTCTAGTTTCTATGTTCTTTTCTAATTTCTTATTTTATGGTGGATATAGTTCTATTTTGTGGCCATTTTTATTGTTCACGATAGTTTCATTCTTCTAATTTATGTGGTCTGGTGAAGAGGGATGCATAAAAGTACCTTCGATTAATGATTGTTCGATGAAATGTGGCATTCTCTGGAAGACAGTTGTGGTGTTTGGACAATGACGATGATGGTGGGAATGGATCGGTAGCAATGATAGTGAAAATGATGATGCAAAACTATGTGATACATATTCTAGTGGGTCTATATAATATTGTGATGATTGGGAGGCGATAGGATGGGGAATTCAATATGATGGGTGTTCAACTCAATGTAGGCACATGACTAGAGATGACACTTGAACTGAGATGGGTGGTGGGGACTTTTTAAATTTGAATTTTAAATTTTTGGGATGCGCAATTATTTATACTATTCTTTTGAAATGTAAGGTTTCCAATGATCCATAAATTTCCTTTTAGAAAATAGAAAAAAATAACCCGGAAAGTGGATATAGATCTAGAAAAGAGGTACATGTGGGTAATGACTCCAAAAATTGCATGTTGAGCTAGACATGATCATCACTTGGTGTATGACAAGAGGCCTTATTGCATACTTGGTTTACACTCCTAGGTAACATTCATTGGAAACTCAAAAACTTTTTAAGAACTATCAAGAAGGATATAATTAGATGATGACTATGAATAACCTAGTATAAATATAAGGAGTCTTAAATAAAAAATAGTGTGTCTTTATTTAGACATACTATAAGTGATTTTCATGATTATTTGGTTTTCAACTATGGTTAATGTTGATCACACTATGCTTTTTGGTTTTATTTAATAGATAGAACTAGAAGAAACATGGATAAAATTGAATTTTATGGATAATTGTTTTGTGGGAATCCAAATGGGATGATGAATGGAGTGAAGGATGTTGTTATTATTCCTAATCAATTATTACATAACATGATTAATAATATTCACCTCAACTCTCAAACTCACCAAGGAATAGAATATAGTGTTCACTCAGAGATTGGGTATTAGAGACCATAGAGGAAAGAATTTTTAGTTTAATATATATCAAGAATATGGGAATAAGCACTAAAGGTAATGTATCATAGGAACGAGAAGATATTTTTAGTATGGGAAAGAAGGATAAAATTATATTAAATACAAAGGAAAAAATTAAATGTTTAGTTAATGAAATATATGAGGATAATGGTCCACCTAATATTTCATCAACTATTGAATGTTTTAAATATGGAATGTATGAAAATTATGAAAATCAATGAATAGAGGGTATATCTCATGAAGTGAAACAACAAGGTTGTATAATTAATTTTCATATTCTTAATTATTAAGAAAATAAAAATGACATATGAAATGAAATAACTCTTAAGGAATAAGATTATGAAGCCTAGTTAATGGTTTGAGAAGGAAGTGGGAGTATAGAAAATATTATTTATTGGAATTCAAGAATTATGTTATATGAATCCTGATATATAAAATCATTCTTCGGGATAATTTTTTCATTAAGGATATGCAATAATATGTTTAATAGTACTAATGAACTTTAAAATTGATTTAATGCAAAAGAAATATTTTATTAAAAACACATGTTTAAGGTATGATAAACAAAAATAAGTTTTTAGGTTTATAAAATGGTGTTTAGTTTGGATAAATAGATGATTTATATGGATAATGTGAATTTGATAGTATTGATGCACTCATAACTAATAAATTATTTTTTCTTACAAAGTGTTTAATATTAACACTAATTAAGGTCCAAAATTTGTTGTATTAATGGATTATGTTCAATAATATATGGTTTAATTCATGTAATGATGAAGCATTAATGTTTTCATTGAGTTTTTATAGTGGTTTTAGTTATTACGAATATTCGAGATAATTTATAACCAAAGAATTCACATAATTGGAATATGAAAATTAAGTGATGCTTAATGATATTGGAAGGATTAATGTTGAGTTTGGAAAATTTAGAGACCTTCATTATAAATTTTTAGTTTTTAATATTTTCAAAGGGTCATATTTTTAAACATTTATTGAATAGTTTAAGTTGATATTTGGATTTGGGCATATATATTAACATATTAATTAAACATATTAAAATTTATCCATATTGAAAAAATAGCGTCATAATTTTTTTAAATAGTGATAGAAGGAATGTCTTTTCATTCTATTATAGATATAATTTAGTGCTTCAGACATGAGAAATAATCCATCTCTTAGAGTAAGATCTGATGTGGAAATTGATTAATGAACAACCAAAGGATGAAATGTTTCCTATGAAATAAAAATATATAAAGTTAGTACATTTTCATATGTTATTTTCCTATATGGAAAAGAAATTATACAGAATTATGTAAAGGGTCTTGAAGTAAAAAAAATATGTTTATCATGATTTTTATAATATTAATGACCTTTTCACACCACTTTGGTTTTTGGTTTTATGGTCTTTATCATTCTATAGATCATCCACTTTATTGTGATCAATGATATCTATCACTCCCTATAATTATATATTATTTTATCTCTTGTCCATATATTCACATCCCAACTAGGTTATCCTATAGGGAAACCTAATATGGGTTATTCTATATGAATGTTTTTTATCCTTTTCTATTTTTCAAGAGGATGTTTTATTAACCCTTTTTAGGATGTTGGTTTCTATGAAGAAATTTACAAATGATAAAACTTTAATAACTAAGATAAATTTCTTGGGAAAAATCATTTTCAATTGGGTATAATGTAACACTAAAATTATTTGTGAAATATTGTTTTTTAAATAAATAAATTTTTTATATTTTTTGGTACATGTAACACTGAGGTTATCTTGTGTTACATGTAATACTCAGTTTGGATTCCATTACAGGAAACACTAATTTTAAAATAAACGTGACATATTATTATAATATTATTATAGGTTATATATAACCAATTGTTTCAAAAGTTGGGTATAAATAGTTTTAACTAAATTATGAAATAATATGGTTTATACTTGTATATAAATTCATTAGTTACCATTTAATTAAAAATGGAAATAACGAAAATATTTTCCTAAAAAACTATTTTCATGAAAACATATTCACTCACAAATAAATTAAACAAACTAGTTTTTGTGAATATTTATAAATAAATTTATATAATATATATTAAATAATATATTTAACATTCATCATATATTTTTTCTCGAAAAGAGACAAGAATAAATCCAATCTGACAAGTAAAAAATTATTTTTGTAAAAAGTGTTTCGATTAAATTTTTTCTCTTAGTTTAAAAATTTGAATATTTTAGAAAATTTATTTTAAAAAATTATGTTCATTTTGGAAATCATAGTCTCAAAATTATCATAGGGTAAATTGTTTATAATTTTCTCAAGAGATATTTTTTTGATGAATAATGAAAAATTCTTAATTTTAATTGAAAAGTGACTTTTCTTTTAAATTGTTTGTAAGTTTTAATAAAATTTTAAATTTTTTAAATTAAAATTAGTCCAATTATATATATTTTGATAAAAATTTATGTCATTTGAATCATATTAATGATGAATTTGATGTAAATACATTTTAAGCCATTTAATATTTTCTCTTTGAAAATATGCTTTCTCATTATGTCTATGAAATTAATATTAAATTAAATTTTCCACTTATATGAATTTAATTTTGGAAAAATTTATTAGTATTTTTAATAAGAATAATTTTAATTATATAATATTTTAAACATTAATTTTGAACAAATTTAATAGTGAATACCTTAAAATTTTAGATTTATAGTAAAAATGGGTTTTGTGGTTTAAACTAAAATAATTATGATGAAAATGGCCTAAAATGTATCTACAATATATTTTATGGATATATGCAGACACTGTCACGTATAAGTCTTTATGATAATACATTTTGGAGATTTTTTTTCATGATTAAATTGTGTAAAATTTATTTTATTTTAAAAAAAATTACAGTTGCCCCACTCACCTCGCATAAAAGGCCACCCCACTCCACTCTTCTCTACACAGTCACCCTATTTTTCATCCAATAAATTCCAAAATAACTTCCATAATTTCCTTATATAATCATATAATCCTTATAATGTGTATAATTCCAAGCTAGGAATTTTTTTTGTTAAAATCTAATGATACCCAAAGTAGATGTAACATTCTTCAATTAATGTTTTTATTTTATTTCTCCATCCACCTCCTTCAATTAATATTAAAAAATTATAATATAATAAAATAATTATATTTCATATAATGATATTTTATTATGATATGTTCATGACAAAAAACCATACCAACTTCCATCAAATGCGTTATGAATTTATCATTCTTGTGTATGGTGGACTATCATCATGTGAACTGGTGCCATTTGTTTTTCCATTACCACCACTCATGGTTGGGTATAATGATTGATCTAAAGTATATATATGATCTTTATAACATAATTCTACATATTAATTCATTATATAATTTTTTTATTTATTTTACATTTCATATGGTATGTGATAACATTTCTCGTGTGTACGGTGGACTACCGCCCCGTGAAGTGATGTTATTCATTTTCCATTAACTATATACTTAGAGTAAATAAGGATAAAATTAATGAATATATGTGATATAAATGAAATAATTATTATATTAATGAGATATTTATAATTATTAACATATGATAAGTCATTTTATTTCATACCTTTTTAATCATTGAAAAATGATAATGTCGTTCATATATGTGTGGAATATCGATTTCACAAAGTGATGCGACACTATTTTCATCACTACACCACATGGATTGTATATATAATTATATTTAATACATTATATGTTATATATGATATTATGATAATTTTTTAATGATAAATTAATAATATCAACCTTTCTAGTGATCATTTAAAAATTTAAATGTCACATATGCATACATATGGAATATTATATCCTTGATCGTAATGTACATCATTTATCAAGAACAGGTTTCATGATTGGAATTGAAATTAGTATCAGTTTATAAATATGATAATTATTTCATTATTATTATTCTATATATTATGTTACCATGACCAAAGTAAGTGGACTGAATATAAGTAATCAAAATATACATGAAAAACAAAGCACTTATTACCTAAAATGTGATATGTACAAGGAATTGTTAATAAACAGGTAATAAATAGTCATAATTAAATAACATATGGTATGATATATATATAAATATGGTGCTATAATTTATTTATAATAAAATTATATTTATTATAAATTAGTTTTGAATATGCATGAAGGAAGTTAATACTTAAGGTAAGGGATTTCTAGTCTCTATTTTATTTTTGGGAGATGTATAAAAATTCACCATCCATTTATTTTTTCTAGTGAATATACTGACCCATTAACATGTAATATAATTAATATATTATTTTTAATGATATTTAATGTTTCATTTTATGTTATTATTTGTTGTGTATTATGATTCGAAAGATTACTAAAGTGATAATGGGATTTATGTCCCACTTTTTACTTCTGCGAGACACATGCCATATTCACAACCTATTTATTTTACATAGTTTATATACATAAAATGAATTAATTTAATTATTCTTTTCATTAAAACTAAGTGGATTTACATATCATTTTTAGGATCTCTATTTTATGGGGTTTGTGGTTCAAGAGTTAACAAATCGGTATGGGATTTTAGTCCCAATTTTAATTCTTTGTGGAAAATATTATGTTAACCACCTATATTATTCTATGAGATATATATACTACCAAATTCAAATTTTGTATAATAAATATCCTAAATTTATGTGTCATTTTATGTTTCATTTGATGTTAATATTTCATTGGGATTACAATTCATGGTTACAAAAATTGGAAGTGTTTTACATTGCAATAAAATAATTTATCAGGATTATTTATGATTATGATTCCAATGATTAAATATTTTGATATAAATATAAATAATTATCATTATTTTTCTTCTCCTATATTTATAAATGAAATTTTAAAGTAATATTACTATTTTTCATTCTTTTTTACTTAAAAATATAAGAATTTTGTTTAATAAAAAATAACTTTATTTATCTGTTTGTCTCATGTTTTATGTTTTACAAAATGTTTTCAATTGAATCTTCTTATAATTTTCCAAACTATTATTTTTTTTCATTTATCAATAATTTGAAAGCATTAATTGTTTTAACTTATAAGGTATGAACAAAAATTTCCTTCTTCATGAAATTTATTTTCTTTGAACCTTCCTTTATAATTTTACATGGTAATTTGAAAATAAATTTATTTTCAAAAAAATATAAATTTTAGTTTTTAGAAAGTCATTTTCAAATAAAAGTTATTTTTTCCAAGAAATTTTCCAAGTTATCTTTCAAAATAATTGTCCATATCGGATAATATCCTTTAAAGTATCTTATTATTTTCTAGGTATATGAAACAAGGCTAAAATTATTGTTCTTTCTATGAATGGTTTATCAGGACAATATTTTTATGAAAATCATTTCTCTTCAAATAGTTATACCATGATAAAATTTTGATAAAACCCACTTATTTTTATCCATGGTTTGTGTTATGATGAAAGAATGAAATGATTATTAATCCTTTCACTTTTCCATTGGTTATGATATTATAAAATTTTTATGAAACCCATTTCATTTAATGGGTTATAATATGATGAAT
The DNA here is from genome assembly GCA_963277665.1 of Viscum album. Classification (NCBI taxonomy): domain Eukaryota; kingdom Viridiplantae; phylum Streptophyta; class Magnoliopsida; order Santalales; family Viscaceae; genus Viscum; species Viscum album. The sequence goes on along the minus strand of OY728164.1, from coordinate 1,135,793,250 downwards.
GTTTTATGATATAGTAGAACACATACATATTATTTTAATTATGTGTAGGGTGGGAACTATATCTTCCTCTAATACATTGGGTAAATATGGATAACTCATGAGAAAAATACATTATGTGTGAACATGATTAAAAATTCAAAATATTGTGATTGACTCGTATTATATGTTCACAATGTTATATTTGAACCTGATTACATATTCACAATATTATGTGTGAACCTTGTTACATGTTAATGGTGTTATATGTGTACATATACATTTATGTCCATAAAGTTATGTGTGGACATGATTTCATGTCCATAATTTTATGCAAGGGAACAATTTCATGTCCTTAACTTAATGAGTAAACCTATCTATTTTTATACAGGTTCATAATATTATAAGAATATGTATATTCCATAAATCTGTGTATAATTCCAATGTTATGCCCTCATATCTCATGTTATTTGATTTTATTTAGGAAACATGTCTTATTAACTTTTAGGATTTATGTCATGTTTTAATATTATTATATTTCATATGTAGGGTATGGTTTTCAAATGTTATTTTTCCATACCCCTGTGTTCATTTTATGCTTACATATCATACTTTTTTACCCATATTTAGTATCTAAGATCTCCATTTCTTATTCTTTGTTTTCCCATGTAATTAATAATGGTTTAAAATTGGATATGTTTGTAAATAGTTCTATAGGGTAATATATTTATTTGATATTATAAATATCATTCACCAAATTAAAAGACTATGTGACTTGTATCCAAAGAAACCAAAAAATTATGGTCCTCAAGAATAAGTCTCTGTAATGTATTTAATTTTTATTAAAAAAAATATGTAATATAAATCTTTGAAAATATATGGTTTCTATATAACCCAATGTTTTCAATTAACAATGGTTATTGTAAGTCCCTTTATTATTGAAGTCAATGGTTAAAATCTTGAGATGTTTAATTTAGAGAGGCATTGATGAAATCTTTATTGGCTACCCTCATAATGGTAGAAGATACATATGCTGTAATAAAGAAATACGAAACATTATTGACTCTATAAATGTATAAATTATTGATATATTTTATAATGAAATTAAATTTATTATTTAATATGGGGAGGAAAGTGAATATGATGTGTTTGTAGTTTAACAATGTCATAATGTTCTTAATAATAGTAATAGTTATGAAGAATCTTGAGGTGAATGTTATGACTCATCTACCTCAAGTGATAAGTAAAAAATATATTCATCTCATCCTATGTTGACCCAAAAAATCATTAAAGATTAATGATAATATTTTAAAACTAGAAGAAAATCAATGTTAGTATCGCATAGTTCATTATATTCACTGGCTGAGATAAAAAAATATTAATAAAGATTTAGAGCATCAAGATTGGGTTAATTATATGAATGAAGTGTTAGATTATATTAAAAAGCATGATGCATGGGAACTTATACCCAAACCAAAAAAAATTATTGTTTTTGGGACAAAATAGATGTTTCAAAACTAGTTGTATGAGTAGGTGAAGTGATAAGAAAAAAGAACAACCAGTATGTAAAGGTAACTAAAACATATAAGGGATTGACTTTGATGAGACCTTCATGCCTATGAAATTATTCGAAACTGTTAGAATAATTATTATTATCAATTAAAAATGGATATATAAAATATTATATATAGATTTTAAGTCATATTTTCTCAATATAGGGCTTTAACGATGACTTTATATAGATCAACCATGTGGCTTCTTGCTAGGGAAAGTTTAAATCTAGGTGTATTATTTGATGAAGGATTTTTAAGGGATGAATAAATCCTGGATAACATGGTATTATATGTTAAATACCTTATTAATGAATATAAATTTCAATAATTCAATAGTTGATAGTAATCTCAATCTAAAATAGAATCGAGTGGTTTCCCTCAATGTGATTGTTTATGTTGATGATATCATATTTGTATAGAATGATGAATAAATATGTGTAATTTTTATTGAGGAGGTCAATATGTTATTTGAAATTTTTATTCTTTGAGAAATGAAATATTTTCTTATCCTAGGAAACTATCAAATTAATATATAAATTTTTCTGATCAAAAATTAATTTTTTTAGGTAACGTCTGAAGAACTTTGGAATGAAAGATTCCAATACATTTTCCACACTAATTTCTGTGGTAACTATGTTTTCAAAACATATAAATGGTAAACAGGTTGAATCTAAATATTTTAAAAAGTTGTATGAAAGCTTTTTATATCTAATGTCATCAAGGCCATATATTTTTTATGTTGTTACATTCTGTTCTAGGTAAAAATGTTCTCCAAAATAATCACATCTCATGGTATGAAAATAAATTCTATGATATATCAAGGGCACATCTAACCATGGAATAAAATATTAAATCCCATGAAATATTTATAAATTTGTTTATAAAAATATATAATGGGTGGGGTGTATTGATGATAGAATATCCACCTCTAGTGGAATTATTTTTTGGGATAATGGTCTATGACTTTCCATACAAAGAAGAAAAAATTTAAGACTCATCGCTACAAAAACTAATAATGTAGTTTCCAATAAAGCTACAGCAGAACTTATTTGGATAAATACATAGTTGTAATATTTTTTCATTGATATGAAGCTACCCCTCATAATGTGTTCTAATAATAAAATTTCAATAAATTTTACTAAGAATGAATGAAGCATTCTTCCTCCAAGCACATTGATATCAAATATCACTTCATCAATGATTATTTTGAAAATAATAAACTCAATATATATTTTGTTCTTATAATGAAATAATTTCTTGATATTTTCACAAAACTATTGTTGAAGGAAAAAAATTATAACATGATTTTGATCATGGGAGTACAACCTTACCCTCTTCATGGCTGAGGTATGATACTTCTATCCCCTTTCTCATCTTGTATTTAGATATTTTTTTCAATGGTGGAGAAACATTGCAACATAATTAAATCAATTGGTGTGTTCTTAACCGTCTTAAGGAATAAAATATATTTTGGAGGATATTCTTAAGGGGTAAGTTGTGATTTAAAAAGTGATAACTCTTTTAAATTCTTATTTATTTAGATATAGGTAATGTTGTTATTATAGGTTAATGTTGTTTTTTGTGATGAGGGTTCCAAGTGGAAGAAGATATAATTTTTTCTAAGGTTTATTAATATGTGTATGAAAAGTTTTCTTAATTCACAACTTATGGAAAGCATGGTATTTTTGTTCAATGATTGTTTTTTTCTTTACTGAGTTCACTTGTGAAGGATTAGAATTGATTGATAACTAATCAATTGCCTGAGTTAAAAAGATTCAGTGGTTTATGTTACTTGTTTAATAAAAATATCCAAAGGGGGGGATTTTTGCGACCATTAGTTCTTGGGGTGCTTCATAGAAGCAGGAAGATATTTCCCATGAATGTTTTGAATGAATAAGTTTTTTTAAAAATGTTTTTTCTTTTGTTTAGAAATATAAATCACTTTAATTTGTCATTATTTAAAAAAAGGTTATTAGATGAAGTGGATTGGAATGATTACACTGGATTTGTTCCTTCAAACAAATGTTACTAGAATAATTTGATCGGCCTGATTTTTTTATTGAATGATTTTCCAATCACGTTTATATGGTCCATAAGATAGAGTGTTGGATAATTAAATATATTAATTCATTGTTGTTTGAATATTCCTAACATCATAGACATTGTGATTTTTTGTGATCTAAGATAAATCCAAAATGGGGATAATACTCATTAGTATGTACAAACTTCAAACTATGAAGTTATTAGGAGATCATTGAATATAATCTATCATTTATATGTTCAGATGTATGGATTTTATGTTCTATATTTATCATGTATTGAAAGGTGTTGTGTTACAATGTTTTTTAAGTCAATCATTCATGAATATTTTCTAAAAGAGAACATTATTTAATTTTTAAATGGAATTTAATGAGAAATTTCATTAGAGATAGAACAATGTGGGGAAGCACATCAGACGATATCATTTAATTTAATTTCACTAAGTCCATCAAACAAATAATTTGAATTACTAAATGGTTTTAAATTATTTATATTTACTATTAGATAGAGATAAATGAATTATGGATTTTGATTTACTATGGGATGATTTTATGGAAGTATAATAGTCATAGGATATATATTCTTAGTTAAATACATCATATGTGTGTTCATGTATAAATTTTATCCTAAAGATTTGACAAGTTAAAGTAACAGACTAAATGTTTTAATGAAAGTTATAAGATGGTATAGGATTCAGTAAAATGATTTATAAAATGTTACAATGATGTTATTATAGAACATTGGATGTAGTTACATCAGTTAGAAGTGTTTCTATGAAGTTTACTTAGGATAATGAGTGGAATAAAGGTTTATTATTTCAATAAAATTTATGATTTTTTCATAAAGGTTTTAAATGTGAAAATGTTATGCTAACTTCTCAATGTTTTAAACATTGTGAAGGAAATATATGTAATTATATCAATGTTATAAGTTATTTTCATGAAGTTCATTAATTTTAAGTACTATATATAGATCATCTCTTGTAAAATATTTAAATTTGGTATACATAAGGAAGTTTTTTAATAGGATGCGGGAATTATTGATAGTTAGGTTTTAAATGTATTATACACATCTCCTGAAATTTGTTCAGCTAGTAAGTCTATATAATGGGAGTTTATGAGTCAAGGTGAACTAGATAAATATGTTAAAGTTAAAAGAAGTTCTATAGAATTGAAAAGTTTATCAGATAAATATGTTTAAAAGGAAATAGTTAAAAGATACTAAATAAAGCATCTTATCAGGTGGTATTAGAAAGACAAAGTGTTGAGGTAATCTGACAAAAAATACATTAGAAATAGAACCAATATACAAGAAGAAACCTTTAATAATATAAAATATGGACACCAGAAGGAGTATATCAAAAAAACATTAGATGGAGTATATTGCAAAAACCAATTGAATGAATTGTTATTATACTGATGAAATTTTTTGCCTGCTTATGTGAAATAAAGTGAATCATAAAAATATATTACAGAAAAGAAAGTGAAATGAATTTTCAAGTAGCATAGAGGCAACTTAAATAATCCTATTCGTAAATTTTATTATAATTTTTACAAAAACATTGTATATAATTTATTTATGCAAGTAGCACAAGCATTGTCGATTGAATAGAGTGATTTTCAAGTGAAATTATATTCCCTTCTTGTAGTAACCTCATAAAAAGAATTATTTATAGTGGTTCATTTGGTACTAAGTTATTTATAAACCATTCCAAGCATTATCTATAGTTATTGAGTAGTGAACCTTGAAAATAAATATGCTTCTATAGTTTTACATATACATTTTTCAAAAACTTAATATCTCTCTAGTAAGAGTTTGAGGTTGTTTCACATTTAAGAAAACATAAAAAATAAAATATCATTGATTTATCCCCTCCCCCTCTTAGTGATCAAATAGATCCTTATTTTTCTTTCATCACATACCATAAAGGAATTTACCATAGTGGTTACCATGAGAATAGAGATAGCACAAGAAGTGCCAACAGTTTTTAACTTCACTAGTGATATAATTTCTTAGAATAAACCTATATAGATTTTCCCTAATCTTTCTAACCATGAGACACTTAGAAGTATATTATTTGACATGTTATCAAAAATATCCCTATTTTGACTCTTAATTTATTTTCATTCACCCATTATTATTGTCAAATATAGTTTTCTCGGTGATATAAAAGATGAAAATTAACAGTGTGAGTAGTCCTGCTAGGAGAAACCTCTATTAACTACCATAAACAATAAGAACAATTCGATAAATTCAAATGGAAATGATGAGGCAGAGTCTCAAAATACATAATCTATCCATTTTCTCCCATTTTGTACATTTATACCTCACTTCATGCTATTTTTTCACATTTTTTGGATCTCCCTTGATTTTTTATTTCTCTTTGAACTTCATGAATATCATTAATTTTATTTTCATACTAAAATATATATTATATAATAAATTATTTATCATAATATCATTATTAATCTTTCTTGATACATACATTAGCTAAAAATTCTCATGGTATAGATTCATTCAGTACAGGAACAAAATCACACATCCATAAAATAGATGGGACTTCGATGAACTAAATTCAATCATATAATTATGAAATAAAAAATTAATAAAACAAGTAAGAAATATAATTCCTTTAAAACATTCTTCTTCATTCAATTTCTTCACTCCATGATTATTATTTTGAAACTATTATACCTTTTTTAGTAGTTGTTGATGATTTTTATTTTTTATATGGGAGAGGGATCCTTATACCCACATATATTATCAACCCTAATTTATCTAAGGGGTTTCACCTTTTAGTACATTTTTTTACTTTTAAAAAAATTATTAATCATAATCATAAATTATAAATATATAGTACAAAATTATTCAAATTTGTATTATCAATATTGTTTTGAATTTTTTTTAAAGATTATTGATTTTATGCATATCCTATATTCTACCTCATAGATATTTGAATTATCAATAAAAAATCACTTGTTAGAGGGATTTTATTAGTAATAGTTTAGTAACATCTGTGAAATAAATCCATTTAAAAAATATATAATATTTTAGTAATTTAGTAAAACCAGAACTATATTTTTTTATATTTTAATAATTAGTTTTGGTTTCTATTAAACTATCATTAAATGTTTTAAAACCCCCTAATTTCATCCCCCATCCTTGTTACCTCTTCCTGAGACTGAACCTTGTCCCCCCTCCCCTAACATCATCCTCTCCCCACCTCGGCATGACCCCAACCCCGCTACCTTGTTGGAGACCCCTATTCCCCCACCCCTCTGACCTACCTCCTCCATCCTCAACACTGACCCCAACCTCCATGCCCCCAACCTCCCTCTCCTAGGCCAGCTTTCCCTCCTCAATGGCTTGGAACCCATCCTAGTTGGCAAGGGAGACCCCCCCCCCTCTAAATTTTTGTATCATTTTTTAATTTCCATAAATATATTATTAAATACTATTAGATGGAAAATAATGGGTGATAAAAAGAGTATAGAATTTTTTTTATTAATTTTATATTAATTTATATATATAATTATGCTTTATAATGTGTTATTTGGTTTTTGAAGTTATTTTTTTGGAGTTATTATAAAAATTAATTTTAATTATATTATATTAAATTAAAAAATAATTTATGATAATAGTCAGTTATGGAATCTAGATCCTTCATAATTTCATATTTTGTATTTAGTATTAATGAATTCCACTTTGTTCTATATATGTTAATGCCTCAAATTTTTGGTATATAAATAATTGAGAATATTTTCCAAATCATGACCAATTGATGGTAGGGTTTGGGGTCACACATGGTTTCATCGCTAACCCTAGAATGGTCTCTTAGTATAAAGTCCATGAAAATATGATTTCAAACCCTTTTAAAATTTATTATAATGCTTCATGTTTTATGTATATGTGAGGAATCGGTAAATTTAATAAAATCAATCAAAAAATGATAGAGTGGTTGGGGTTAAGTGTTACATGCATGATAATGAATTATTGGTTACGGAAACTGGAACATCCAACATAGTTTCATTGATTTTATTTTAACTAACATGATTTTTAATAGAACTAGTTATAGTGTATTGATTTTTATTTTTGAGCCAAAGAACTAATTTTTTATCATTTTATATCAATCAGACACCCCCCGAATATTTTTTTATATATGTGATAATGTTTCCCCACATCATTAAACATTTTATTTTTTGGATCTAATCAAAGAAAAAAATGATTCAACGTATTAAATGGTGGACATTATGACCATATCTAACCTGTGTCAATTTTGATTAAAAATGAAAAAAAAAATAGCACAGAATTTCTTCTCCAACATAGTTCCATCTAATGCGATGTTTTCCATGAAGCAACAATGAAACATAAAATATGGTGATGCATTATACATTCATTAAACACCATTTTTAGTTTTTTTAGTTTTGTTTTAGTTTTTTATCCTTTTTTATTTAATATATTGGTTTAAAATGTAATTTTTTGAAATAAATAACTATTTTTTAATTAAAATATATGTTTTTATGTAAAAACATAGAGTATATGGGTTAGATTAGAATTCACCATGGATGATTTATTTGGAAGTAGACTTACTTAAATTTAAGTGTTCGGTTGGAGATTGTACAGTGGTAAAATGAAGTATAAACACATACGATGACCTAAAACTTATGTGTTTATCAATTTTATCCATCCAATAGTATGTTATATATAAATAAATTATACTTTATATTAAAAAAATTAAATGGGTGATCTTGGTCTAAGATAGACCGTGGGAAATGGTTCATATATTCATCAATGTAGCTAATTTGTTTATGGAATGAACCCTACATAGTTACAACACTAAGGTAGAATAAACAATTTTCTTTTTCTCCCATAAAAAATAATATCATCTACATTTAAAATACCAATAATTGATAAATATTTATCATCTTTATTGTACATATTTTTTCCCACACATTCATCATTAAATATTAAATGTTTTAAGCATATATCAAACTTCAAGTACTATGCTCTTGATTCTTATTCTAACCTGTATAAATCCCTCTTTAATTTTGATTTTATATGTTTTATTAACCATTTATATCTTTATAATTGAATGTATAGGGAGAATAAAATCCAATACTTATGGATAAAAGAAGGATTAATTTACCATGAAACACACCTCAGTATGCTTAGGGATTGGAAGAATTTTTAGATTGTGAAATTTCAAACTAATTAGTGGATAGTAAAATACAATTTACATGTACTAATTTTAAATTAAATCTATGGTTGAATTGAAATGAAATCTATGATAAATTTATATTGAAATTTTTTCTACTCAATATGTTAGTTGAATTTTACATGGTGAATAAAATTTTATTGAAATTCAAAATAATTACAATACTATCAACGAAATACAAAGTGAGATAGCAAAAGAGACATTAATTCAAAATTTGTTAAATGATGCATTTTTCTCAAAATAAAATGTATAATATTTTAATTGGTCAACTGATCCTTCCGTTGATCCTAAGTAGAATAATAATTATTATACCTTCATTGAAAAAAATTAATTTTATGAATTATTTGAAGATAAACATCAATAAATATATAATGGGTGTGACAATTATTTGAATTTGACTTTTTTATTAATGTTGTATCATATCAAGTGTCTTTGGGAAATTAATAACAAATAAATTTCCATGACTTTAGAGTTTCTTCAAGATTAATTTATTAAAGCTAAGATCTATGCATCATTCTATGATATCAGGAATGTCATCAAAAAACATTAACTTTATTATACAAAGATAAAAATACCCTAATAATTTCATACTTTACTAGGGATAAGAGTCTGATAAAAAGAATAAACAACATGTCTTACAAATGGATGGTAGTTAATGAACAAAAATGAGAGTACAAATTAATGCAACCCCAAAAAATATAATAAGTAAACTAGTAAAATAGTATTTCATTACTTTCCTCTAAAACCACACTTACAAAAATTATTTGTGTCGTCTAAGACTGAATACGTCATGTAGTGACATGCTAAGGTTATTAATAATGGATTGATGAGACATCCAAAAGATTCCACATAATGGAAAATGTTTGATTCTATATATCAAAAAATTCATCGGATCTTAGGATTGTACATTTGGGAATTGTCTTCTGATGTTTTTAAACCTTTTGGTACTTTAATTACGAATTATAGAATTTTTTCAATTGTTTTGATCCCCTATAATCTTCCTCCATTTATGTATATAAAAAAGACATCTTTTATTATTTCAATGATTATCCTTGGGAAAAAAATTCATATAAATGACACTGATGAATATCTTCAACCTCTAATCCAAGAATTACTGGAATTGTTGGGTGATGGGGTGGAAACATATGATTATTCAATAAGTCAATTATTCAAACTACAACCCACTTTAATTTGTAAAATTATTGACTTTTCTAGACTAGGAAATTTATCTAGTTAGAAAAATCATACAATTTTTCATGTCCAATTTGAAATTTTTATTTTGAACCTCAATGATTACCTTGTAGAATAAAATGGTGTTTTATGTTTCATCATTGATTTATTAATGGTTCTCATAAATTCATGATTAACAATACATGATTCATTGAAGATATTGTAATGATAAAGTCACAAAAGGTGTTATCAAGTTAAAATATCATGGGAGAATTATTGAATGTCACTGAAGAATTTAGAATTTTGTCATCAATTTAATGAGGGGGGAATGGGTACGTAGTGCAGTATCTAAAGAAGCTAGAACAAAACAATTTAAAAGAATATTACATTTTTCAATATTTTTTATTGTGAGATTAATCTGAAATGTCATAATATTGAAATAATTCATATTGAGAATAAATTTAGTGATAATTTAATTTTCATAATTCTTAATGAGAATGGTAAATGAAAGGATCTCTTTAATGTTTATAAGGATTTGCAGAAAATGAAAATAAAGCATGGTTTGTCGGAAAATGAGAATAAAAAGTATCATTTAGCTATTATACAATTTAAAATCATGAGAAAGGAGGATTTATTTTTACTTTTAAGAATTTAAAATTATTGTACATATATTCAAGTAATATATCATGGTTTGTTTACATAAAATATAAAAATTTACATGGATTGAAAAGTCATGAATCACATATTTTTATGGAGTAGTTTTTTCCATTGGATTTTTTTAATACTTTAAATTAAAGTTTTACTACGATTATAGCTGAGTTATGTACCATTTTCAGAGATATTTTTGGAAAACATTAAATTCAATTGTGATAGATAAACTTCAAGAAAAAGTTGTTTTGAAACTATTCCATTGGGAGATATTATTTCCCCCATCATTATTCACAGTCATGATTCATTTCACTGTTCTTATGGTTAAAGAAGATAAAGTTGGTGGAATGGTACACTATCGATGGATGTATCCAATTGAGAGTTACATTTGTATTTTTATATTTTTATTTGTGAATTTGATTTTATCAAATCATTGCATAAAATGTTTTAGTATGTTTCTTATTTTTTCCATCAGGTACCTAGGTTACATGAAATCATATATGAAGAATAAATCTCAAACATAATTATCTATTATGTAAGGTTATATAGCAAAAGATGACTTTCAATTTTGTTCTAGTTATTTTGATAAGATTGAGACTAGATTAAATCATTATTGATTTTCTGATTACATCTCTACTAAATCTCATTCTAAAAATTAGCCATCGGGATTTCCAACTATTGGACGACTAATTGGAATGGGGTAAAATTTTACACTGACAAAATTGGAATTTCTATAGGCACATAGATATGTGCTACTCAAGAGTATTGTTACAGATCTATTTATTGAAGAATTTTGACTAAAAACAAAGAGATTAATAAGGGGTCAAGCTCAAAATGAGCTAGCATTAACAAAAATTATTAATAAAGATCATATCGAATGGTTCACCCATCGTGTAAGTATATTCTCATATTCATATTATTTATGTGTAATTATTTTGTTTTTTTATAAAGTAACAGCTTATATGTTTTTGTATAGATAATGAATGTTGAAAATTGAGCTGAAATGTTGAATGGTTTGACATTTTTGGCTTGATGTCTTCTAAGGCAGGTTGTGATATTTGATTCCTACAATATTCATGGCTTCAAGTTTCATACAATTTATCATGGAGAATACTTGAAAACAAAGAATGGTGGGGAATTTAAATTTGTAGAGTTGGAATGATATTAGAAACTAGATGATATAATTGAATTAAACTATCAAGTCTAGTTTATTTATCTTATTCAAATTCAAGTGGGTGGACATTGATAGGGGTATAATGGAAGATTCATTACATTTTAACTCTATCAACTAATCTCATTTGATGGATACAATAGAGTGTGAAAAACATGTTCCATTTACCTTGTATTCATAAGGGAAGATGGTTTATTATGTGGATGATCAAATACATGAAGTTTGGAGTGTTGTTATTCACTTAAGTTACAGATACTTTTATGATATGGGAGAGAAAGATCATTTGGTGTATTGGGATAGTGAACATCATCAGCCAAAAAACATTGATCAATTTTTACCAGAAAATATTAATATAGTATAACTTGCAAGAGAGGGTAAAAATGAAGGACTATTCATAATGGAGGTTGATAAAAATGAATATAATGAACATGAATATAATTTATTGTGCAAATTGGTAATTAAAATATTATACGATTTCTTATTGATGACTGTTTCATTCATATATGGATAGTTCTAGTTTTTCATTTTTATTTCTTTAGAAAAATGTTTAGTTTTGTATTTTTTTTATACATTTTATATACCTTAAACAATTGAAATTCGAGAATTTCAAGAACAAAAAAATGGATCCTAGAATGTAAAAATTAAGGAGGACGCCACCACTACTATCATCTTTGGTGGATCCTAGTGATTCGTTTATACCTAAGACTACTAGTGAGCTAATCGTTTCCCTAGACATCATTGGTAGCACACCGCCTTATTCACCTTTGATGATGGATAATTTATCCACCCCTCTATCTAGGTAATATTGGTGAGTTATTGTTAATTAAATGTGTTTCATTTTTCAAAAAAAATATATTTTTTATTAATTTTTTAATGAATATGTCAAAAAGACAAATACAACCATATAAGGGATAAAAATATGAACATGGAATATTTGTGGTCCTTGATGGAATTCAAGATTATAATTATATTTGATGAGTTTGGGGTGCCAATCGGTGATGCTCCAAGAATTTATGGGTGGATTATTGGCCAGATTTCTTCTGAGATAGTGAACATTCTCATTAATTATAAAGATTGGACACATATTCCTACATCTTGGAAAAATGAGGTGTTTGATACTCAAGAAAAGGTAATATTAATTTAATATTCATTGATAACTAATTCAAAATAGATGGGTAAAATTTTATAATATACTTATAAAGTATTATTTTTTTATTTCTATATTTTTTTAATATTGATGTCCCTAACTCTGTTTAATGAACTTGTACTTTGAAAATTTTGGGCAATAAATGGAGATTTTTTAAATGGATATTATAGAATATTTTAAATGGAACTTCTCTCAGATCATGATGGGTGCATGAAGTATTTTATTGTGAGAAATGGAAACTATTTCTTTAAATCAATATAGATTCATCTCATGAGGTAATTTTATATTTTACATAATCTTAAAAATAGAAACATAATAAAATTATAATTTTTATTATTGTTTCAATTTTTTATAGGAATTATCTAAAAACCTATTACGAATCATGAGAAGTAATTCATTCATCACATCACTATGGCTTAAAGTTTTCCAAGAAAAATATAATTTGTTTTTGTATTTTTTCATTATTTTTTTTATTATTTTATTATAACTCATATTTTTTCTAACTTGTTTCTATTTTCTTATAATAGATAATGAATGAGGTCATGCTATTTCCCAAATAGATATTTGGTTTAAATTTCATAGGAAAACCAATAGTATTTTTTGTAAATAACCCTACCAAAGATGATAGATTATGTACTTTTTATTACTATTTCATACTAATTCATTACTATGAAGACATAATAAAGAAAAATGTTTTATATCTAACAAGCCTCAAACCCAATTAATTGGTTTTAATAATTGTTCATTGTTATAATATAATTTTCATTATTATGTTTTTATATTAGTGAAATAATAATAAATGCTAATGACAAATTTATTAATTAGATGGTATTATGAAGTTAATATATTTTAAAAATAATTTATTGTATTTTTGTATAAATAAGTTAAAATTTAAGAATTATGGGTTGTGAACCCTTTAAAATAATAATTGATTTCCCAGAATGGTGTAGCTGGAATAGTGTTAGGGAAGTAATGTCTTGAACATGTAAAAAGGATGGGTTCTAGACCCACTCCATTAGCTATCTTTGTTAGGGTGGCATCATCTATTATTGCTACACCCGATAGAGGTTTGATTAGTGTTGTTGATTCGGAATAACAAGGGAAATTTTAATACTGATCGAAAAAGTGAAAGATCATGAATCTTATAAGAAAACAGAGAATCAATGGCGGTCTCGAATAAAAAATGATTTAGTTTCGGTATTTTAGCATATGATCATCACAATCCCTAAGAAAATTTATATCCTTATAGCTCATTGGAATGAGGTAAATTATAAAATCATTAGATCATTTACATGTTTTCAAAGAACACAAACTATATCCATAAATAACACTAAAATGAAAATTATATATAGAAAACATGTTTTTCAAGTCATATGGACCACATATTGTTTCAGATTAATGTTTAATTGATTTTTACATGTCAAATATGAATTATAGATATTTATCCATAAGTTTGTAAATAATCCAATCTTTTTTCTCAGTAATGATTCGATAACCAGATCATTAAGCTAATAAATCCTTTAAAAACAAGTGTTGAGGGTCAAAAATAGTAAAACGATGTTGGATTACAATGAAATCAAACGAAATGACTATAGATTTAATTTTTAACTCTAGTAACCGAATACACATCATTTGGAATGATGGTTTTCCTAATATGGTTGTAAATGAATTTTTAGTTTTTTAAAACACTAAAATGTGCTTAGAATTGTCAAAACCATATAAAAACATCATATTATATTTAAATCATTGAAAACCCACTATTGAGTTATTTTTTACGTGTACTCATAGACTACATGTCATTCTAACGTGCGATGTGGTCGGAATAACTCACCAACCACTTCCTAAAGGTACAAAATCCTTTAAAAAATATGTAGGGTCTCAAAACCACTAAAAAGCATTTTTTCCCTAAAATTAGGGTAAAATTACCTTAGATTTAATTTTGAAATTTGGGAACCGACGAACCGCCATTCCGAATAATAGTTTGGATGTTATGGATGTAAATTCATTTTTGGTGTTTTAATACACTAAAGTGTGTGTGGAATGATCAAAATCATATAAAACATCCTCATATTGACGTGAAGTCATTGGAAAAAAACCGATTAGTTATTTTTGATGTGGACACATAGACAATATTCCATTTTGATGTGTTATGTGGTCGGAATAACTCTATAACTAGTTATTAAAGGTACAAAATCCTATAAAAACAAGTGTTTGGGGTTCATAATTATGAAAACGACATTGTATTGTGTTGGGAAAGGTCTATATATTTAATTTTAAAATATATTAACTAACAGAATTTCATTCGGAATTATTCCTTTCTTGATATGGTCATAAACACATTTTTAGTATTATAAAACACTAAAACATACATGGAATGGTACAAAACATAGAAAACGATCTCATATTGATGAGAAATAATTATAAAACTACTTTTGAGTTATTTGTTATGTGTATTCATTGAAAAAACATCATTATGACATCCATTTTGGTTGAAATGACATAGTAACAAATTCTAAAAGGAATAAAAACATTAAAATAGGTGTTGGTGGGTCAAAACTAGGAAAACATTATATAATTTCCCTAAAACTAGGGTACAAAAACCATATATTTAATTTTGAAATGTTAGAACTAACCATGTTTCATTCTGAATGACGGTTTTCCCATTATGGTTGTAAACACATTTTAACTATTTTAAAACACCAAAACATGCATAGAACGGTCAAAACCATAGAAAATATCATTATATTTATATGAAATCATTGGAAACCAACCACTAAGTTATATTTGATGTGTATCTATAGACAACACATCATTCTGATGCATAGTGTGGTTGGAATGACTCATTAATAAATTCTTAAAGGTATTTTTTTTTAAGAACACATGTATGGAAGTCAAAACAAGGAAAAAAACGTCATAATTCCCTAAAATCATGGGAAAATGACCATAGATTTAATTTTGGAATTTATAAACTAATGGTACATCATTTTGAATGATTGTTTTCCCATTGTGGCCATAAACGCAATTTTAGTGTTTTAAAATACTAAAATGTGTGTGGAATGGTCAAACCCCTAGAAAACGACCCTAGATTGATGTGAAATCATTTTAAACACACAATGACTAATTTTTTATATGTAATCAAATAAAAAATTTCATTCAAACATGCGGTGTGGTCGAAATGACTCAATAATCACTTATTAAAGGTATAAAAACTGTTAAAACAGTTGTTAGTGGGGGTCAAATCCCTAAAAAAAGAAACGAATTTGGATTGCCCTAAAATCATTGGTAAATGACTATAAATTTAATTGTTAAATATTGGAATTAAATTTATGTCATTCCAAATGATTATTTTCCTGTCTTGACCGTAAACGCGTTTTCAGTGTCTTAAAACAGTAAATCATATTTGAAATAGTCAAAACCATAGAAAATGACCTCATATTAATGTTTAATCATTGGAAAACCAACACCATGTTATTTTTGATGAGTGTGCATAGACGACATGTCATTATGACATGTGGTGTGGTCGTAATTACTCATATTCCACTTCTTAAAGGTACAAAATCCTTTAAAATAGCGTCATGGGTGTCCAAACTAAAAAAATGATGTTAGATTACCCTAAAATCTGTGGAAGATACCATTTATTTTATTTTTATATTTAGGAACTGATGGTACATCAATCTGAATTAATGTTTTACCATTATGGTCGTAAATATGTTTTTAGTGTTATGAAACACTAAAACATGCGTGGAATTTTCCAAAACATAGAAAACAACCATAGATTGATTTGAAATCATTGAAAACAATGTCGAGTTATTTGTATGTGTACTCATAGAAAACATATCATTATGACATACAGTGTGGTCGGAATTAATCACTAACCACTTCTTAAAAGTAAAAAATCCTTTAAAAACAAGTTTCATGGGGTCAAACCTAGAAAACCATGTCGGGTTTCCCTAAAATCAATTTAAAATAAATGTAGATTAAAATTTTAAATGTATGAACCAATAGAATGTCATACATTTTCCCATTATTGTCATAAACATGTTTTTTTTGTTTTAAAACACTAAATCATGTGTGGAATACCCAAAACCATAGAAAATGACCACGGATTGATGTGAAATCATTTGTAAACAACCAATGAGTTATATTTGATGTGTCTTCATAGAAAACATTTCATTATGATATGTGGTGTGGTGATAATGACTTAGAAACCACTACTAAAAGGTAACAAATCTTTTTATAGAAGTTTCTGGGGGTCAAAACCATGAAAAGGACATCAGATTGCCTAGAAAATCAGGGTACAATGGCCATAAATTTAATTTTGAAAAGTAGGAACTGAAGGAACATCATTTTGAATAACGGTTTTCCCATTATGCTCATAAATTTGATTTTAGTGTTTTAAAATGCTAAAATGTTCATGGAATGGTAAAAACCATAGAGAAAGACCCCAAATTAATGTGAAACAATTGGACAACCACCAATGAGTTATTTTTGAATTATAGGACATGTTTTGATATCAAAGTCTTTAAATTTTGTTTATTAAGTAAATTTCAATCATATCACACGTTGATTAAAAAATAAATGACAAAATTTACATATACATTTTCTATTTCAAGTGATGAATCATATATTATATGGGTATGTTTCTGTTTTCAAAGTGTTTTCCAATATATATTTTTTTTGTTAAAATTTCTACTATTTGGTTAATGAAATAATAAATTTTATATTAATAATTCTAATTATATTCTGTGTGTTTTATTTTTCACATTTTTTCCTAAATATTATAGTTTTTTTTAGTTGGAAGATGTAAGAAGTATGTAAGAGTTTGACCATTCTAATCCACATTATTCTTTATAATGTATTCTTTGTGGTTCTTAGTTTCCATTGCATTTCAAAATTTTACCAATTATTCAACTGTAATTATGATTTTTTATGTTTAGTTTATATTTTTTATTAATTATTACATTCGATGAGATAACATGGTCAGTTTTAGTTGATGATATGTTGTGGAGGTATATATATACTATGGAGGTCAGGACGTGAATGTATATTGGTCATGGGTTTTTGTTAGACATATTTTATATGTATGTATTGATAATTGAGGTATTGGTTGAGACATGTGTGGGTTGACTGAGATTGAGGTTATGATGGCTATTTATGTTTGATTATTTTTTGTTGACATGTTATGTATTTATTATGGGTTTATCAAATATCCATGTTTCAGTTTATTACATATCATTTTTTATATTTTTTTATCGAATAGTTTTAAAATATATATAATTTAGCATCATTTTTTAGAAAATAGATTTTAATATATCATATAAAATATGATTAGTGATAGTTAAGATTAACCAATGCAAAAAAACCACCATTGATATATTCACCACCAGTTTTATTCATTTTTTAAATTTTCCATGGGATATTTTTTTATAAAATAGAAGTTTACAAACTGCCCCAAGTTCATAAAACAACAACCACTAATACCCTTTGTTTTGTAGTTTATGTAGACTATTTATTATTATACAATCCATGAAAAAGTTGACTAATATAAAAAAATCATTCCTTAAAGGTACACTGTACCCTTTGAAATTTTATTTAAATTACAATCTTTATAAGGAGAATCTAAGTACATGAATGCTTATTCTATTTTTTTATTTATAATTTTTAGTACATGTTATGTTTCTCAGAATGGTTAGGCCACTAAGAATTGGGGTTGAATAATTGGTTTTTTTGTGACAATTTTGGATATCCTAAAATTAACGTTTATATCTTTTTAAATTTTTTATCTACTCAAATAATAATATCACCCTCAGTCATATGAAATAAATGAAAGAGATGAATTCACATAGTATTTTTACATGGTTTGGAAATAATGTAGGAAATGAAAATCCTAATTACATTGTATTTTATTCTCTATATATGAATTCTCCACTTACAATTTTATTATCAATTACATTATTGTAAAATTATTTTATCTTAAACCCACAGTGCATCCCAAATAAAGTTTCTTATGACAATTTTATACTAGTTCCTTCTATTTATAATTACTACACTATAAACATGAAAACATTAAATTAACTTTTAGTCTATTCAGAAACATACGATGATCTTCTTTTGAGTATTCAAAATAAAGAGAATTTTTGTTTTGTTTATATTATAAACCTCTATAAATTAAAATTAAAGAACTTTAGTCCTTGAAAATTTCACTTTTTTTCTTTTTGGGAAGACCAAAAAAAATTTATGGTTTTTCATCAAAGTCTATAATCTCCATATATTACTCTCTTCATTATTCTGGTAAATTCATTGAGATTTTCATGTCGAAAAATTCAAAATAAAATTTCATCTTGGTTGTTTTAAAATTCATAGTAACAAAATGAGATTACCCAATTATATATATAATATATCTTTGATTAAAGTGGGGATTTTATGGGATTCATTTTGTATCTCCAATTAAATAATTATTTAGTGAACCACATTAAATATATCTTAAATAAATAATTATTCAACAATGACTAGTATTCAAAATACTTATCATAAAAAATCATCAACATTCCCCGAAAAAAACATCTTATATCATGAACTTTCTTATATATGAATTTTGTACAGTGAATTATAGATCAGTATCATCACAATTGGTTTTGACTTTATATTAACTATAATGTCTCTTTTATGAATCTTCTATTCAATAATTTTCATTATAATTTACTCTTTATCATTTGTGTATCCCTTTGTATTTAGAATTAATTAAAAACCCCTAAAATATAGATACTTTATACAAAATTGATATTCTTCCTAAGATTTCAGTGAACATATTACGATTCTTTAGAACATTTCATTTACATATTAATATAGCATATCATATTATTTATTAAGTTTAACTTCAACATATATCTTTAAAGTCATTAAACTATTGAATAATTCTTCATGTACTTTTATTCCTTCCATAACTATCATAGATAATACTTTTAGTTATATAACAAGTTATTAAAGCTTCACAAGTTTTTTCATCCTATAATCATCTAGAAAAAGTCTATTTTAGATTTTTAATATCCTTTGAGGAAATTATCTTAGATAAAACTGATAAATTACAATCATATTTCTAAAATGTAATGACTTTACT
This sequence comes from Viscum album, assembly GCA_963277665.1. NCBI lineage: Eukaryota > Viridiplantae > Streptophyta > Magnoliopsida > Santalales > Viscaceae > Viscum > Viscum album. The sequence goes on along the minus strand of OY728164.1, from coordinate 1,135,773,213 downwards.
TCCTCTTCAAATTCCTCTATTCTATCTTCTAACCATCTTGTATTTTGACTTGGTCAATTATTTATTGTTCTTTACTTTAGACTTGTTTCAATAAATATTTCAATAAACAAATCTTTAATAATGTATTACATCGTGTAATATGAAGTTTTATACATTTGGATCTTCATATAATCATTTATATGGATTTATGAACACATTAGTATTTTTAGATTCTCAACATTATTCAAAAACAAAATCATTAAATGATCTTCAAATTTTTTCCCTATCTTTTGGATCATTAAAATTCATACCTATGGAATTTTTATTGGAAATTTTATTATAAATTTTATATACACAATATAATACATATAGAAACTAGTTTATAATTACACAATTCTTAATCACTCTTATAGAGTTTCAAATAACTCTTATATTGTTTGATAAATTGGAAAAAAATTGTTACACCTTATACTCATACCCTTGTATTGGTTTTGATACCTTCTATTAAACTTACAAAACCCTCTAGAATCACCATTTCAAATATACACATTTACCTCAAATAATAAAAAGAATTATTTCAAAAAACTATTGCAATTGAAGAAAATAAATAAATAACATTTAAAATCTCAGGGGGACTTCAATATCCTACTTTTTATTTTATTTAAAAAATAACCCTAAACTTTGTTTTACTAGAACATTCAATTAAATTTAAACCAAAACCTTATTAAAGAGAAAATTAACAACACCAAAATACTAGATAAAGAACATGTTTTTGTGAAAATTATAACCCTATGTGATAAGAAGTATTTTTCTCTATGATTTTGAAGAACTCCCCCTCAATATCCAAACTCTATTATTTCCTCTAGAACACTCAATGCATTGATTTTAAGCCTCTGGATACTCTAAAACTCATTCCCCTTCAAGAAACACTACTAGAAATTCCACTTATATCAACGGTTTTAAAACATGGGTATTTCCCCTAAAACCAGGGGTGTAGGTTATACACATAGTTTTTTGAAAAATGGCCTATTGAGGCATCATTATAGACTTATACCCATGGTTTCTATACAAATAATGGGTACCAGACCCATATATTCTTCTATACATACTGTTTTTATAAAACCTTTGATATATATCAATACCCATTGTTTGAAAAACCAAGGGTATATCTTTTCCATCAGAGATCCTATACCCAATTTTTTGAAAACTACAGGTATAGGTAGCTACCTGTATTTGGAAAAAACACCCCTACTTATTTCTCATGTTCCTTAAAATAAAATAAAACATATATTATAACTTCAATTCAATACAAATTTTCTACATTTATCATCCAACCAATAGCTTTTAATAGTTTTTAGACTATATAAAATACTAAAACATACATATACATCTATAAAATAAATCAATTCATGTCATTACTAAACTAAACAAATATCCTTTTTAATAATTAAAAAAGAGAGGGGATCAATATCTCCCCCATCACCAATATTACTTTCCTCAAAATAAACAGCAACATCATCATCATCGTCGTCATTAAAAACAACAACATCCTCACCATCAGTATTATCAGGAGCAGCAACGTCATCAACAACATTGGAAACACCACCTTATGCTCTATCACCATTATTACCCTCAATGGCATCACTCAGAGAATCATTTAAAGAATGAATCAATTCCATATATGAATCAACAGTAGTATCAGTCTCTAATATAAGTTATTGACTTAAAACTAACATAACTTTCATAATTTTTTGGCGATCATCTTACTTCTTTCATGCTGATGTCAACTTCTCCTATACTCCTCTAAAGATTTTTTTCCTCAACCACTTCTTCATGGCCACTTTGAAGCTTGGGGTCTGAGAGGATTGAATAGAGCCCGATGAGGACCAATACCTATAGGGGTGATGTTTTTACCTTGTCATCATTGGACACTTCCATGGTGCTCATCATCTAATACCTGATTCAAATGATCGACGGGCCCAAATTTGTCATATTTATTAACATCTTGGTCCTCCAGAGTAGTCTGTTGAAAATATATTCAAGATATTTAATTATGAATTACATATAAATATTTAAATTAAAAATAAAAAACATACAATCTTTTCTTGTGTTTGTTCATTTATTACACTTCTATCCTTTTTCTTCCAACTTAAGCAAAATAATTTAGCTCGAGGGACATGACCTTCGATTCCCAATACAACTTGTTTCAAATGAAATTTATTAGTATACACATATTCACAATTTTAATTATTTTATAATCTTTAATAAAAATAAAATGGAATAACTATTAAATGAATGAAAAATTCATAAATATAAAAAAAATGATAAACATTGATGACAAAATAATATATAAAATCTAATTATAAATAGTTTATAATTTTAGGTACTCATTATTAACATTCAATAATATTGAATATGAATGCTTTATATTCATTTCATAATATGAACTCCATATTATTATTTATATGTCCAATTGTCCATTAGTCCAATAGGGCAATTTTATATTAGGCCTATAAACCTATTCTCTATTAGGCCTATAAGTTGATTCTCCATTATACCTATAGGATTATTATCCATTAGGCCTATAGGCTGATTTTAAATTAGGCATAATGGCCCAATGGCCAATTTTCCAAATGGAAATTAGGCCCAATGTTCAATTTTACCACATGTTTAATGTTCAATTGGCCTGTATGACTAATTTTCCAATTGGACATTAGGACTATAATCTTATTGGCCATTAGGCATATAGTCACATTGTCTATTAGGACAACAGGCTAATTGGCCAATTAGTCATAATCACCAATTGGACTATAGGCCTAATCGCCAATTGGACTATAATCCTAATGGCCAATAAAACTTAAAATTCATTATGTGAAGATAAATAAGTAACAATATAGATAGGGACATTATTTAAATTTAAATTGATGTACATGGTTCTTATCATGCCCAGGTATCTTAGTGCACCCCAATGTGTGTACATATGTCATTGAATATTTGTTCTTTTTTCCCTAATTCTTCCTAAAAAGTCAATTCAAATAATAAGAATTAAATTTTATTTGAAAACAATTAAATATTGGGAAACCCTTAAACTTATCATTCTTTCAATATGTAATTATTTTTTGATATTGAGTTCCTGGATGGTTGGGGAATATGGTACACTCACTAAATCAAAACCAACCCTACTCTTCCAACAAATATACAACTCATGCTTGAATGATCTCTATAACTATACAAGATCTATCAACCTTCCTGTCTTAGTAGCTTAACCATCAGAAAAGTAAAACCGACTCTTCAACGAACATGTTACTTCATATAAACTCCACAATAATATGGATATAAATTTTTAAAATTTTCTTACCCATATTTTCACCCAATATTTTTCCTTGATGTAGTTAATGAGATGTATCTATATGACTGGTTCCAATGGAATGATATAATGGTACATAGCTAATGGGGCCATGAAACTTCTACATTACCTATAATTTTTACCTATCATCTATTTTTATTCATTGTAATCCACCATTATCTATGTCTAGTGATTCCAAGCATCCAGTATATGAGTGTTACCACATATCCTACTAGAAGATCCCACTGAATAAGATAAGAGATAAAAATAAGAATTAATTCATGGTCTAATATGAAAAAATGAAGTGGTATAATTTGACATACTTATAATAAAAATAAACCCAATGATGGTTTCTTAATGGAAGTGATGAATCTAAGGGATATCCTAGATCAGGATCCTCTAATAGAAGTGTCTATTCTGATTCATACTTTGGGTGATCTTCATACATTATAGTGGAATCTAAAGGAATAGACTCATTAGATGTTGGATGGATGGTCATAAATGTAGGTTTCATAGACATGGAAGGATATTGGTAGTATGTTTGGGGATACATCAATGGATGTGGATATGGTAAAGGTGGTAACATTTTTGAGGTGGTGTAGACCTGTAATGGGAAGAAAATGTTAATGAGTTGATGGAGGCATGAGTAGGAATATCCTTGGAGTCTAAATCATAGGATGGAAAGTTATGGTACAAGGGGTTTTTGCTGGTGGCTCTGTGCGGGAACAGGTATAACGGGTGCTCCAACTAGGTCTATGAGAAACCCCACTTTGACCCATACTAGTAGGATGAAGAGACAACTATGTTGGATCTGAATGTCCCTAAAAATTGATAAATAATATTAACATGAAATTATATATAACAAAAAATAAAAATATTACACTTATTATACTCACTAAGGGAAGAAAATGGGGCAATTCACGGTTCCGCACTTGTTAATTCAGATCAAATAGTCACTTCATTAAAAAAAATTCCAGTATTTTTCATAATCTACATAAGAATGAAATGAATATTTTTTAGAAATTGTTTTTTAAAATAAATCATACTATTTATATGCAAAATAATTTAAAAGAAATTTTATAACATCTTTTAGTAAAACAATGTTATAAATTTTTCAAAAACTACTTTGAAACCCAGTTTTCGGAATTGAAGTAAATCTAATTAAATGAAAAAAAACTAGAAAATAATAAAACAAACATATCATTCAAAATTGAAACTAATTATAGTAATACTAACCTGATAAAATCAAGTCAATGTAAACTAAATGAATAATGAACATGTATGGTTTCTTCTATATATTACCCACCACTACATCTGGATCAATATCAACTCTCACAATGGGATAATTTGAGCCATAAAATGAAATATTTTGGTCAATACCAATGGGGGAATCAATGGTGGTAATTTTTTCCCCAATGTCGTGAAAAAAATGTCTTGAGATTACTTCATAAATTACACTATAATCAGGTCTCAAAATACCATTCACAAAGAAAACTATTTTCTCAGTAATACTAAAATGTATGGTTCATCAGTGTGAGGAAATTGACTCATGTTAATAACTATGAATCCATATTCCTAAATAAATGTACACTATCACTTCATTGAATCAAACCATTAACATTTTTTTCACAGTGACTCAACCTTGAGCACAGTAATCCCATAAAATTATTTTCTCAACAATCCCATAATAATACACATATTCATATCAATATTGACTATTTGATGGATTGGAATAACAATATGTTATAGTAGTTAACTTAATTCCATCATGTTGTGTTCTCATTTTTACCTCTTGATCAGTTGTAACAAATGTATACCCATTTATTATTAAATATTTTAATTCACGAACCAATGAATTGGGACCAAAATCCAAGGCTTTTAATTCTCTAGAAACAAAGTAAACATCTAAACTCAAAACCTGAATTATATATGAATAAAAAAAATTAAACGGATATATATATATTTTATGCTAAATAAAGTAATGGTCATACCTTTGATTTCAACCAAGTAGAAAACTCTAGCCTATACAGAGCCATTCTTTTTCTCAAAGGAAAAGATTGATGAACTCTAATGATAATTTTCTTATGTTCCATTCATAAAATAATAATAAATTTATATGGAATATTTTAAATTCCATAATATGAGATAACATGTAAATATAAAATTTACTTACTTGATGTATCGATCGAACAAACCAAGGTTAAACATGGCTATGGAATGTGCCAAATCTCGCTCTTCCAGGCTCAATGTAGCCAATGAATAAGACCCATAAATTCTAACTGTTTGGTGAAGATACGGAAATGAGGGCTCAATTTCCCCATACTATTCATTTTCATTTCTCATTGGCCTGTTATTTATTGTGATCACATAAGAAAAATACATTGAACTAGAATACATACATTTTTTCCATATAACCTCTCAAAATCTAACTGTTAGTTTAATTATTGTTTTGTACATATGATTTCATCATTCACATATTTCCTTCAATATGATACATCCACTGAAAATAAACTAATCACCCAAGAAGTGTTTCAGCTGAAACATGTATTGTTAAATTCATCATACAGGTGAAGAGATGGGGGAAAATTTCTATCCCACACAAAATTAAAGTCATGTCCTATTACAATTTTATGAATAATGACTTATATAACCTCTTATCATGAAGGTCTCTAAAAATATCACAATAAAATCATTTTCACCATTACATTTTTAGATATAAAATTCTGAATTTCAATTGGAATCAATTCATGAAGAAGGATGTGATAACCATGTGTTTTTAGAGATTTTAGATTCAAATCCCTTATTTTGACTTGTTTACATGTGTTGCATGAATTGCCATGAGGAACCTTGATATTCTCTAATACTCCAAGAAATTTATCTTTCTATGATAGTGTCATCACATAAAAAGAACAATGAACTTTATATATCATTTCACTAATCCACAAATGATGCAGTTTTGGTTGAATTCCCCAATCCAAACAGTCCTAGTGAGATTGGAAGTAATATTTGGTATTTTGATTAATATTTAAATGAATTAAAAGAAAAATTTCACATATAATTTTATCAATGTGGATTATGTCTAAACAATGACCTAACAAATTGGTAGACCAATATCAAACTCAAAAAATAAACCTCTCTTTTCTAATTATAAGTGGCTTCAATTTCAACATTCTTCCTCTCTTTAGATTGTCGCTTACCTTTCCCAAATGAAAAACTGAAAAAAATTAATTTCATTAATCACATCACTACCTGACATATGTCGAGGTGGTTTTTTAGGGTCAAAATTATTATCAAAACACTAATGATTATTCCTGTATTGATGATACATTGGAAAGAATCATTGATACACTATGAAGCTAAAAATATGGTGATATTTATTCCTTATCGATCATGTATTCTTCATATATATAGGACCTGATATTTTTCCTCTCATGCTCCAACCAGACATCATTTCAAAAGCAGGGAAATAATTTTTAGTCCATAAAAGGGTAGCACGCATATGAAATATATTTTTTGAAAAAGCAACAAATTCATGCACACCCATATCTCAAAGCTACTTCAAATATCTTATTAAAGTCTCTAATTAGACATCTATTTCATTTCTAGTATTAGAAGGTTCATTTATCAGTATACTCAATAAAGTTAAAGGTTTTTAATACACATCCATGGAGGAAGATTATAAACATGAGTAAAAATGGGTCATATAGTTTGAGTAATTAGCTTCTAACTAAATGGATTAAAACCATCACAGGATAGACCCAACCTGACATTATGAAACTCAACTACAAAATTAGGATATTTTGTATCAAATATCTGCCATGTTAATCCATCTGTAGGATGAAAACACATAATTTACATTAATTGTCCTAGTATCATACTATTATATGTTGGATGGTATTTCTATAGACATTAATAGATTTTGATGTATAGTAATCAATGTAAATTCCTACATGAATTTCTATAGAACATGATATGGTGCTCCATCTACGTTTTCCACCCATTGAGATGTACACATTATTTATAGTCATTATGGTTAGTGGTTTCCTCCCAAAATAAAATTCAATCTTTTAGACAGGACTGAACTTTATATGTTTCAAATTAAAGCTTCCTAATTTACTTTTATGACTTATAATGTTTTAAGGGAATATCTATAACATCAGGAAGAACGTACTTTAGAAGGGAAGGAATATAATCAATGGATGTATTTGAAATTCCAAATATGTTTTTTCTATGATATAATAGCATTAAAAATTCCAACTTGGACATTTTAATAAGTTCTTCATATATTGGAGTTCATGCATCATCCATTAAATTTTTCACTATCTCAACATCATCCTCTTCAATCTTTTTCTCATGTGTATTGAAATCATTTTCTTCTTACACTGGCATGTTATCTCTTACATGATGATATGCAAATGGAAACCATTCAAATATCAAATTTTTCATTCCACTTATTTTTTCATTCATAAATAGTTGAAGATTATATGATCTCTCCGCAGTGATACCAAAAATAATATTATGTTTAAATCTATATTTCATTATACAGTATTAAAGTTCTTCTCAGCTTAACCATGGTCTTCCAACAAAAATATAGAATTTAAACTATATACAACCTCTATGTGAAGCATTATTAAATGAAAAATATATGAAAATAAAAAAAATGAAAATATGTTGAAATCTGATCAGTATGATACATCCATATTCTATCTATTCTATAACAAGGGAAAAATTATGTTTCAATAAAAAATTACAACAATAATTAAAAAAATCATTACAACCAAATTTAAAGTGAAATTAATCAGAGAATACTAGTATCTAGAATAAAAAGAATATGATAACTAAAATATGTTATAAGTAATGACTAAAAATGAATAATAAAGGTGGTTATTTGGGACATTTAAGAATTTTCTATAATGGTGAATAAATTGAATAACTTTGACACTATAATCTATATTATTCCCTTATACTGACTTATGTTTTAATAAACCAACCCTATCTATTAATCCCTATACTCTATCTTCTCTACCACAATAATTGGTTTTCATTATTTATCAAAAATGGATAGAAATAAGTTAAAATGACATCGACATACATAAGAGAAATTATTTCACCATAATAAAAGTAAAACTAAAAATAATAATTCCATCAGGGAACCTAGGATGAAAACATAATATATTTTTCATTAATAAATATAAAATAATGTTTTCTGAAATAAAGAACATTCAAACATAGAATAATAACATAAAAAAATATTCAATGTATTATGAAAAATAAGGACATCAAATATAAACATAATATATATCTTTAATATATATCATATTATCATATAAAACATCCAAAACAACCTTTACGGAAAAATGTGATATTCAGTTTTGAAAAACATATAAGAAAACAACCATTTAATTCTATGAAATCAATTTAACAAAATAAAAACATATATAAATCATGTTTAATCAATAAAAATATGTCTATTATAATTGAGATATCATCCCTCATTTCGATAGATCATATTAATAATTATAAAATTTCTAATGTTAGCATAGAAAACAAGTTTAAATTATTTATTTATTCCACTACTCATTTTATTTATGGTTTGATTACGTTTTATGAGAAAATAATATAAAAAATTAAATTAGAGGGTAATTTAATAAAAACAGGAGAATATATTATAACTGCCATATATTTTTGTGTCATACTTATATAAAATTTTAATTTCAATATACTATTATTGAAAATATGATTTTATTCACGATAATTTTAATTTAATGAATTGAATTGAGAGGGAAATATATATGAAATTTTTTAAGTGTGGTTGGGAGGATTTTTTCTATATAAAAATTCATTAATGTGAATGGAATGACATTTTCAATAAAAGAGGACCAATAATTCCATAAGGATAAGGAAAGGTCGTTAATTTTATCATCATTCTGTTTAATACATAAAATGGAATGATATTTTTTATACATCAATGGGGTATTTAATGAGAATAATAATATGAATCTTTGATAAAACATTTACTTAATAAAATAATTCTATTAAATAATATATTTCCATCACATTGTATATCACTTGTGAATTATATTATTTTCGACTAACTACTAAAAAATAAACATCATAAATATAATTATTGGATACGTTCTCATTCAATAACCTTATATTGAATGACCTTAGTCCCAATGACTATATTTCTATGAACATATATCAACTAACCAAAGATACAATAGTTTTATTTAATTTTTATATACATCCTTACATATATTTATAAAATCATTAATAATTTCCATTTTGTTATATCTCAAAATGTCAATTATATTTATAATCCCCAGTGGTTGAAAAATAGGATGGATTGATCAAATAAACCATTGTGAAAAAACAATTTCCAGAAAATACCTCAACTAAAATGGAAAACAATGCATTTATAATATAAAATAGTATAAAAATATTAAAAAAATATAGCCTAAACAAATTAATTTTCATAAAAGTGACTCCCTCCCATAAAAATGAAGGAACACAGGATAAGAAATTAAAGTAAGTAAGGAAATGTAACCTCTAAAAGATCCCAACAAAAAATACAAAAATAGAGAAATAACATAGTCGGGTGGGTGCAATGTTTCTTGGGGGAGTCCAAATTAAACCGAGGAGGGAAGGGGGAGAAATCAATTAAGGATGGGAGTGGGATGCCAAATCGGATTGATAAAGTGAGGGAGGAGTCAAAATTAGACTGAGGGTAGGGGGAGCATGAATGTATAGAAGTTTTAGGGTTTTAATGAGGAAGAGGGGACGAGGAGCTATACTAGGCCTCAATTATCAAAAACTCTATACCAAAAGTTTCCAAAAAACGATAGTATAGACCAGCCTATACCAATGGTTTATTAAAAACCACTGGCATAGTCATGAAAAACAACTCTATACCCACAGTTTTCCTAAACTGTGGGTATAGCTCTGTGGGAATAGGTGGATTTTCTAGTAGTGAAATTAAATTTTGATACCTCTTTTTTTAATACTAATTCTCTCTTTTAGATGATATCTCCAGTATCATATTAAAAAATGATATAATCATCATATCGTCTCTCATCCTTTATCAAAATGTTTAATTTCTCTCCCCTTTATCAACATAATCCAAAACATAATGGGGGAGCCTATATCTTCCATTAAGAGTAAGGTGTAGGATTAACATGAAATTCTATCCAAAATTCCTAAAATATTTCCCTTGGTAGATAGTTTGTTACAATATCATCAATTTGATCTATTGTTGATATAAAATCTTAATTAATTTCCTTATCATCAACCATTTATTTTATGAAATTATATATGTTATCAATGGGTTTTGATCAAGAGTGTTATTATTTTTGATCACAATAACATCTTTCACCTAATTTAATTGTGTATACAACACTTGACAGGATAAAAAACCTAGATTTGAGAGCATCGGTGCCCTGTGATGATGCCCTAACGACGATGGTGGATGTGGTGGCCCCTCCTCTACTAGGGGAGGGGTCTCTTTCAGGACATTCTCCTCAATAGGGATCTCAAGATAGAGGTAGGGTTTCTGGTTCGTTACCTCTAGCTATATAATTATCGTTCTTTCTTAGCATTCTCATCTCTCAAAAGGTTTCGGGGTTCCTCCATGGACAACCCGTGGTTCCAATTTCTCCGCAAGAGTTCACCACAGCCTCTATGATTTTATCTTAGTCTCTAGTGTCTTGGTTCATTAGACAACGACCCCTAGTCTATTTGTTTGACAGGCTTGTGAATGAGGATTGGGGTTTAGCACAGCATGCGGTTGTCGGGTTTCTAGGGCCATGAAAAATTCTTATTAGCTTCTAGAGTGAGTAAGATTTGGTGTGGGCGTAGTCTTGACCAAGAAAATCATTTCAAGACTTACACTTTCATCTACTCCACTGTTCGTTCGATCTCTACATAGAGCAGAACCCTTCTACTATAGTGACTTTGATTCAACTTCATGTTCTCTCGTTTCCCTTCCAGAATCTGGCATTACTCCCTTCTATAGATAACTTCATTGGGTGTTTTCTCAGTGCTGATTGGCATAATTCCTCTCTAAAGAACCTGATTGTGGCATGGTTCTGTGTTTAAATGGATCTCTCTTAGCCCCCTCCTGATGTAGTGTGGATTGTGATTGAGGGGGAGTACAGGTATTTCCAACTGATTGTTTATGAATCTTGGACCGTACTTTTATCCGTCTCCAATAGAGAGGGCCATAGTCATCTTGACTATTGGAATAAGGCTCTAGGTTCTCATGATATAGATCAATCTAGTCTATCAGTTGGGCCTATTTCATAGGCATATGCTCCATGGGATGCACGCCTTGAGGAATCTCTGGATGTCCAAAATAGGGGGGGTCCCTATCTCCACGGGTGGGGATGTTCCTAGAAATATATAGTGGGTATAGTATTGGGGTGTGCTTAGGTAGCTATTGAGAAAGAAGTTATAGAGGTTTCAGGGCCTCTTGTATCAGAGACGTTTAATCGGCTGCATCGTGATCTGGGTGGCAGCTCCTTGCCAAGTAGTTCGGGTGAGGACATACAGGCTTGCGAGGTTCGGCATGATGAGAGGCCCTTACCTACGGATGCTGGTCAGGATAGCCAAAGGGAGGGGAAGACGGTTAGGGAGGTCCTCCAGGATTAATTAGAGGTATTACCAGAGGTCACTCCATCAAAAACTGAGGGATCTATACTAAAGGATTACAGTAAGGGCCATGTCACTAGTGAGTATACACAGAGATTGGTTTTGGAAGACAGCCCTAACCATCATCAATTCATGGGATGAGGTATTTAGTAGATAGAAGTTCCAAACAAGCCCAATCAGGTCCCGCAGGCATCCAATTATGATGAGAATCTCAAAGAAGGGGGAAAATCGGGACCTCTCAGAATCATTTTGTAGTGCTGGGTGAATAACACTGCCTTAACAGTGAGGAAGCAATAGGGGGATCATAGACAAGGCACTCTAGTTGAAATGGAAACTCCCCAATAGGAAATGGTTGAGGCTTTGAACCATGATGGGTCTAAGGAACTGTCCTTAGAGGAGGAACATTTTAGATCCTTTATACATAAGGGAAAGAAAAAATCATGGATTCAGATGGATTCATTTTGAACAATCAGAGGGCGTGTAGAAGGAAGGATTACTCTAACCTCCCTAGCCCTCCCATTACAAGATCTACGTGTAGGGGAAACTTGCCACTGAAATATTCTTCAAAGGTTGGTACCTCAACCCAAAACAGGCCCAAAGACCCTATCCAACAGAAGGTGACTTCCATCACCAAGGACCTAGTTAGGACAAGATGTGAGGATACTTCTCTAGTTCCTCTCGTAGGTGGAGTGAATTCGTGTGGTCAGGGATAGTAGCGCGAAGAAGGTTCCAAAGATGATTATCAGTGCCAAATGGCCTCAGCTCTGGAACATAGGGATTTACTCATGCATTTGGAAAAGGAAATGTTTGAAGATACTTTTAATATTAAGGAACTAAAGAAGATGAGACTGATTCGGGTGGCCACTACAAAGGAGAAAAGCGAGTGGGCTGATAAGAAGGCTCGAATTATTCTTAGAGGCTTCAACATGGGGAAGATTATCAAGGAGTAATGCAAAAAATCTTGGGACAACATCGCACTTATATTCGAGGGTACCTTGAAAGATCCCCCCACCACTCAGGTAAATGTTATTCCTTGGGTTTTATTAGGGAAAATGTTTCTAAACAACTCACTCTTTTATTTAACAAATCTATCGTTTCCTTTGGTAGTGAAACCACTGAGCTATCAGGGTTCACACTTTCCCCTTAAAAGTGATTGTTTTAATAAAAAATTAACCTTGGTGGTGGTATACAATATTTGGCCTTGATTTCATAAGATAAATTAAAATTCATATTAACTTCTAGAAGTTGTTCTGAATTATATGTATTATGAATACATCTTTACTCCTTCCCACACAAGTAGTATTAGGTGTGTATTCATCCTTTGATTCTTCTGTAAATATTTTTTAAAAGGTCATCAGAAAAATTTTCTTGGGAAATAAACATATATATTTTGTTTTATTCAAATCATTGTCTAAAGAAGATATTTATTTCTTTATGAATGGACATTTAAATTTTCATTTTCATTTGTTCTAATAATTCTTCACAATATTTTTATGTATATTCAATACAAATTGTAGATTCAACATATATGATGATAAGTAGTGCATAGGTTCCCTATTTTATGATATATATTTTATTTTCTCTTTTACATTTGTAAAATGTTAATTATCACAAATAATTACCAAGATTAGAATATCAATCCCAAGGGGCCTGCATTAGTCCATACAATTATTTCTTCATTTTACACACATTTTTTCATATACTTAAAGCATGAAACTATTGGTTTACTTGATAAAATTTTATTTTTAAACATTCCCATTAAAGAAACTATAATTTAAATTTATATGGTTATATTTAAAATTATGCTGAGTAGAGATAGCCAAAAAATTCCTATAGTCTCAGGTCATGTAATATAAAAATAGGTCTCATTGAAATCAACAGCTTACACTGTTGAAAATACCTGAAAATTTTTTTTTATTCCTTGAAACATCACCTTTTTTGTTGATATTGTTCTAGAACACTAATTTAGTTATGATAATATTGTTATTACCCTGTGTGGGAACAAGTCATAGGAATCATTCTTCTTGGTTTGATCAAACTAATCATTCATCACATTTAGCTATTGTATATGATTGATCTATTCTATAAAAAACTATTGTCTAATATTATATTTTAGTGTTATTTTGATTTTAAATTATCAATTTTAATTTATTATGAACTAGGGATTCATATCTTTCAATGATATTTTCCCATTCATCCTACTTGTTTAATTTTTTATATTTTCTCCATTTTCATTTATTTATAGATTTCTTCATCTCTAGATTAGTTAGAACATATATATTTAGACTATGTTTCACTACCTTTTCCCTTCTCATTATATCTCTTAGATGTTATTGGAGTATCTTTCATTACTTTGTCAAAAGAAACAATTATTTCTTCAATTTTTTATATTATATTTCAATGTTTTTTACATCACATGAATCAATATATTTTGAAGTCATTTGTTTCAATATCTATAGATACTTTAATTGTATGGATACCCTTGGTGTATTTCATCCTTAGTTTTTTCATCAAATTTTCCTAAGGAAATATATTTATTCTTTATTAGATAATAACTCACAAAATACGTAAAGTACATCACTGTAGATTTCAATTTGTACCACATTTCATAATGAGTCATGTTTAATAATATCCATAATAAATAACTATTCTGGACATGTACCATTTTACATATGACTTATCTCAAAATGTATTTTGGAAATTTATACTATGAAATCATAGAATTATCCAAAGAATCTGAAATTATATTATTACTTTCTAAAACCTGATTTTAGTAAGTGATATAATTAGTAGTAAATTAATGCCTTATCACGTGTTTTGATAGGTTGGATTCAAAATAGTTTCTTGTATACTTCATTAGAATTCCTATTTTGATTAAATGAGTGTATAAACTATGTTCTTTATTATCATTTCTTATAAATATATTAAACCGTTGTATAGCCTAATATTTATGTTTAATGATCATAACATTAGTAATACAGGTGTAGTTATTAATGGATGTGTCCATTTATAGATCACCCATTGTAGATTTTTGTCTCACTAGTCCAAAAATATCACAGTGTATGAGATCAAGTGGCTGGGTAGAATGGATATTTTGATGTCTTCCTTGGTTCATATATCCTTTTTAAATGTTTTTTACAATTTATATAATTATTATTTTAATTGATATAAATCTCTCACTGGTTCTTCATTTGAAATTTTCAATATTTTATTTTATCTAAGATGGATGGTAAATCGATACCATAACTCATTTTCTCCACTAGAACATTATTAACATAAATAAAATAAATTCTCAATTTAAAATAAGTAACATATGATTCTTACACTTTCAGTAATGATTTTAAAATCCTAAAAACACCAAATTATACAACCATAAATGCATAAATTCCATTAGTTTCCATAATCACTAACATGTCTAAAAAATTGTAGGTTATTCCTAATTACATTTAAAATTATACTTCATTAGATTTCAACTTATGATCATCAATAAAAGATATTCTAAATATTTTAACTTTTTAAGAAGAATCATTTCCAAAGGTTCAAAATCCACCGTTATAATATTTTAAATATCTCAAAAAATTTACATCCTCTATCATGTATAAGGAAATACCACTATTTAATATCATTTATTCTCCTTTAAATATATATTTTAAGGTAAAATAAACTATTAGATACATTTCATATATCTTATATTTTCCTATATTTTTTTCTCTTTCAATAAATGGAGCTAATTCTAGAAGAGTTGTCAAAATAAATTTGATAGTGACATGTTTTATCAGATCTATGTAAGGTTTTTGTAGGTAGTTAAAATAATTTTTCATTGAGGCATTATAAAATTAAAATTCCACCATATATGAGATATTTCCTCTCAAAATATAGTTAAAATTTCACAATCTTCGAGAGTCTCTCCCCCTCAACATGTTCTTTTTTCTTAGAAGGGATATTTTTTCCATTAATAATAGGTATTGTGTCCATAGTTTTAAAAACACTAGAAATATTATTTTAACATCTACTTTCATGGTTTTTAAATGTTATGGTCATAAAATTATCATTGTGGTTCATTAGTAATTATCACTTTCTTTTTTATTCAGAATATAAAATATTTCTTTTGAAATTTTTTGATAAATTTTATTTGTTTAATATAAGACCTTCAAATTTTCTTGTTAATCCATATATTCTCATTTTTTATTAATAAACCTATAGAGTTAAAATTATTCTTTAAACATTATTTCAAGAGAATAATTCACCATGATTATCTAGTCAGCACCTTAAACTACTTTTGATGATTCTTTATTAACTCCTCATTTCTCGTGAAATTCATTATTTGACTTTTTCAAGGTGTTCTAATACTCCATAAACATTGATATTACTTACTTCGCTCTTCTTTGATAACTAAATAATTTTCTCCTAGATCATTTATAATCTTTTATTTATCTACCTCCATCAACTTAAGGGTTTTAATTTCTTCAGTACCATCATATTACATTTTCAAAAAATATTCTATTCCATAAGATGTAATATATTCTTCCCTTTTAATCAATAAATTTTCTTTCCTGGTCATAGTATTTTCCAAAAGAGTTTCCTCGGGATTTTCTTCAAAAAAAATGTCCCATGTTGGATTCTTTACCTCCTTACTCTTTATCACATAATATTTCATCATTCTTAATGTGGTCTATAAAGATCATATGTTTACCCTATACTTAATCATATGATGATACATTTTCCAATGATTTATCTTCTTCTTACTTTTTTATAAGACTCATCCTCTACTTCCAAGTGAATTTATTTTTACCATTTGTTTATTTTTTTCTTCCTTGAATCATTTTCCCCAATAATTATTTTGTGGTTTTCTTTACACTACATCATAATCAACATAACTTTTATTCTTCATAGTGTAGTTTATAACAAAATACTCTACTATTCCACACTCAAGAAATTTCAATGGATTTTTTCCTAATACTTTACTTTTACTCTACTGATGTTTCTTGAGATGATTGACAATATCATTTTTTATTCCTTATCATTGTCATCATCTTCCAATCCATGTGAATTTTCATCTTCTAGATCCCAAATTTTCATCTTCTTCTTGGAATCAAAGGCCATATATCCTTAGAATTCCTTTTAAATATTGATTCTTTCCATTTTACATATAAAATGAGGATATTTTGAAGTTCATAAAGAGATATATTATCTATATACTCCAAGGATTAAATCATGGGATAAAATATATCCAAAAAAGTATCATTAATTTTTCAAAAATTGTTGATTCATCCAAAGTTTCACAAAAACCATGAATGTTACTAATGATCATGTTTACTCTTATAAATTAACCATTTATAGTTTCATCATCTTAAACCTTTATATCCTAAAACTCGATTCTCTAGATTTTCATTTTTACATCCTTTTCTTTAATATTAAATTTGAAGATACTATCTAGATTGTCCCAAATTTCAATATCGATTTATATTCTCATCACTATAGTGTAAACATTATCTAGAAATTAAATATTAATTTCATTTTTAGGTTTACCATCATTTTAGAAGTCCCTTTTCTCATAAAAATAAATAGTATATTCCTTTTATCTAAAGGAAAACCAATATTTTTTGTATACACTACCTCTATAATAACTGAAATAAGATAGGGTGTTACCTTATTCTTCTAAATAGGGATATTCTTGTCATTAAAATTTGGAATTTATCTGTTGTAAACATAATATATATTTAATATCATCAAAAATGTATCAATATGGGGAGACTACTCTGATACCACTAGAGATTCTTAGGAATGGTTGGGGCACTGAGAAGGTGGGTTGAATCAGTTGTCACTTTTTTAAATTTCCAAATTCTAGAAATTAATAACTATATCAAATTAGATTTACGATTTTCCTAAATTATATGACCCCCCTCACCCATATAAAACAAATACAGTAGAGAGAAATTCACATGGTATTTTACATATTTTTTCAAAAGTGTGGGAAAAATAATCCATTCTATATTCTAATTTTATCCTAAGATATAGATTATCCACAAATAATACTATTATTAATTATAGTGTTTTGGGATCATTGTTATCTAAACCCCAGAAAGAATCCACACAAAGTGTCTCCAAATAATTTTATACTTTTTATAACCAGTTGAAATTATTCTATCAAAATCATGATATAAATAAATAAAACTTCTAATTACACTAGAGACATGTGATGATATTCTTTTAAGACTTGAGATTAAATAGAATTATTCTTATAGTCATGGTTGAAACCCTTAGAAATCAAATTTATGTATCATCATTCCTAGGAAATTTTACTTTTTGTTTCTTGGTGTGTTGACCCATGAAATTAAGATGTATTCCACTCTTCTTCATACAAGAGGATTCATTGATATTTTCAAGTTTGGATCTTCAAAATTAACTTAAAACTCAAGGATTTAAAAAATACATTTAGAAAAATGATCTCACCCTTTTATATATCCTATATTCCTCAGATAAACTAGGGAATACAAGGGCATAATTTAGAAACTCCTACTAACTCATTATTTATTTTACTTTGATTAATATATTTGAAATAAATCTGGTTTTAAATTATTCATAGATATATAAAACATTATATCAACAAATTTTAACTATTTCAAACAACTCATTTCCATTCAAACCCCATTATATTCATGAATTTAGAAATTTGATTGTCTATCTCACCATCATCACAATTTTTTTTGACTTTATATAAAATGTATTCTCCCTTCCTAGAACATTCTACTGATTGAAATTATATAAAATTTACTCTTCAAACATTGGTTATATATTTTTATTTTAACTAACCTAAACTCTTAAAGACTTTATATACTTTACCCAAACTTCATACACATCCAGAGCTTCTAAAGAACATATATTGATGCTTCAAAACATTATTTTAAATTTTTCTTATACTATATCATCATCTATATTAAGTTAAATTTCAAAATCTATGTTTGGATGTTTTATAATTATAACTCATTATTTTGGGACTTTAATTCTTTCTATTGTAATCAGTGAATTATTTTCTAGTGAAACCAAACGTCGTCAAATCTTTATAGCCACCCTCAACTTATGGCCATCTGGACTTATGAAATTAAAATATTCCCATATAAATTAATGAAACTATATTATATGAAATTGATAATTCAACATCATATAACTAACATCTATTACTTTTACTTCTTCTAATTTTTACATTACATCATATTCTAGTTATATTAGCCTTTTTCCTTTATCATTTCTTCTGTTTACTTAGCTTCATCATTTTTTTGACATATCATTACATAAGATTAGCTTGAATCATGGATTAAATTAATTGATCATGGTTCATTATTAATTAGGATCATCATAGTATCATATTATTGAATTTATAAATACCAAAATAGTTAAACTTCCAAAATTTATTTACTAGCATGGACTTATAGTGATCATCTAATTTCTTATTTTTTTCTTATCTTCTAGTTAATTTAAATTTTTATTTATACCTATTTTATAGAAGTTTTATCTAAATTGGATCATACTTCTGATGTTTTATATTAAACATATGAAATCCCTAATAACTATTATATATTATTAAATAACCCTTAAAAATTTGATACATTTTCAATTTTCGATAATTCCTCCATCTATTTATACTTACGATTTTATTATCATGGCTTCCAATAAACTTAAAAAATTTTCTATATTCATATCATTTAAAAATAAACCACCATATATAGCTTTAAAAATCATTCACTCAAGAAACTCATGAAATATATGAAAACAATAAAACACATTCAAATTCTTAGGGAAAGTTCAACATGAAAAATTGTATACATAGAAAAATTATTGAGGCTATTTTAAATTACATTTAATCCTTAGACCATTATACATATCTTATAATTTATTTTTTTTAAACCCATCACTGGCCATCTATAGTTTTATAGGTTATCCAATTTATAAGTTGAATTTTCCTTCCAAAACTTATCTAATATTTTTTACATGATTTTAAAATGAAATAATTATATAGGATAACTAGTTTCATGTTATTTTTTGTGATCATAATCATTTAAAGTCTATAATGTAAAAGAGTTATCTTTAGTAATGGGAAATATTTTCACAACATATATTACACTTTTCTTCCATGAATACACTTTAAAAAGAAGGGGAAAAGGGGGAATTTGGTGAAAAGATAGAAAATAATTCATTTTATTATTTTTCTAAGTCATTGTATTATAATTTCAAATTAAATAACAATAAGATTTGAGATAGGAAATTTAGTTTTAAAAAGATACATAAGATAGGAGTTATTATTAAAATTAAACTATATTTCATGAATTAAAAAATAGAGTTAAATATTTTATTTGATTCTTTTTGTTTTTAATTCTTACAACATTAACCACAAACCCTTTAAACTTGTAATGAATATTTAAAATTCCCCCTTCAGTGTGGTTTTATTTATAATATAGGGATTTAGATATCCTATTAACTTAAAGATGAAGTGTATATGCTTAAGATTTAGACTACCAAAAATTTAAGGATCTTGATTGATGATTGAAATAATTTTTTGTTATGGTAGGTCATATATTCCATGAATACTAAAAAATATTGAGTTATTTTAGAGGAAGATAAGTAGTTATATAAATTATATTCATATACGATGTGTGATTTTAGAACTCCTGATTAGATAACTTAGTTTCTTATAAAAATATTATTTTTTTAACTATATATTTATGAGTAATAGAATAAAAATCTTCCATAAAAAATATGTATTCAATTGGATTAAATGAAAAAAAATCTACTATAAGAGAAAAATTTTATTTGTGGGGGAATAAGATATCTATAAATTATACTTATTATTTTTATATAATTTTAATTTTAAAATGGTCTTAATAATTTATATTTATGTTTTTTTATGATTTTTGTGATAGTAGATCTTTTTTAATAATTTGTAAGTGATTGGTGTAATTTAAATTTGATTTTAAAATAACAACGCCACGCGAAATAAAATTAATGTATTTTGAGACACTTTAAACGTCTAAATTACAAAAAAACATTGAAAAATATATTATTAACATCATATAATATTAATATAAAATAAAACTACTGATGATTTGAGGAATTATAAATTACACCATGACGATTTATAGTACATAGTTGTGCATGGGAATGATTAAAGGGAAAAATTAAGGGAGTAAAAATTATTAAATGTTGAGGAATTATATGCCACAATTTCCAAGTAATAATAAATATATATGCACAATTTTATTATACTACCACAAAACAACCATGATGGTGATTGATCGTATAAATATTACCGTATTGATTGATAATACATTTCAAAAAAAGGCTTATAATTAAATGAGAAAAATTTGGTGAAGTAATAATTATGATATATAAATAAATTATATACCATAATTTCTAGGGTATATTATATAGAGATGGACCATTTTTTGTATCACAATACAATACCCTTTAATACATAATGAGTTTTATGTAAAGATATGAAATTCAAAATCATAGCTAAAAATCTCAGATGATTGCACCATGATTTGTGTACATTTAAAGAATATTCTGAATTGATATAATTATTATAGTGCAATATAAATCTATTATGCTATAATATATAAAAATAAGGAATTACATAGAGGAGATAAGGCAGGATAATAGAATACATATTGTAGATATTTAAGTGACACTAAAATACACTAGGTTATAGGATCTGTTAAATTTTTCCCTACAAAGTTTATCTATTCTTTCAAAAGAATTAACACTTGATTAGAGAATGGGACACATAGGATATTAACCATGATAATAACACATTTTTCAATTTTAATGGAGATTTTAAATGAAGTTATATGAAACCATTTATTGCAAACAATGTTTTATTTCAAATCATTCATGATATCATACATTAAAACTGTAAAAATTAAAATGGGAAATAAATTGAAAGTAATAATATCATTAAAACTAGAAACTATCAAGGGCCATAATAAGAAGTAATAATCACCATTTTTTAACAAAAAATATAATGGGAAATAATTATATTAAAGGAGAAAGAATGTTGTCAGATCTAAAATGTAAGCTATGGAAATGAGAATGATGAATGGAATATGTTTAGTAAGACTATATATTAGAATGAAATCTAGTCATTACAAATATGTTCATTAAAAATAGAGCCATTGAAAATATAGTCATTATCCATATATTAAATATTTATATAAAATTATTATATTTTTAACTAGTAAAATTAAAATAATATATCCTACAATGAAATAATAATATGATATAAAAATATTATAAATCTATATATTTACATGTTTATTATAAATATATTATTATTATTAAATTATAATATGTTTTATATGTAAAATTAAAATAAATATAGAAATACCAATAGAGTAGTAAAAATTAGATTTTAGAATATAAATAATTGGTAAATGGTATTTGTTAAAGAGTATTTAGAATAAAAGTAATATTTATTTTCAAAGAATAGTTTTATTAAATATTGTATATTTTTTACCAATAAGATAAATTAAAATATTAAAATATTATTATATGTGAACTAATATATTAGCATCACATAAATTACAAATTTATATGAAATAATATTAACAACACATAATGTTTAAAACCCCATTTCCCAATAAAAGAAAATTTAATAATAATTTGAATTTTTAAATTCAAAGTAAATATAAAAACAATATTATTTGAATTTTAAAAAATAAACATTATTTTTTGATTATTTATATCAACATTATAATAAGTCTAATTTTTGATATTTTTTTGAAATAATTGATTTTTAGGTAAATAGTAAAAATACTGATTTTGCTAAAAACTATCACTTTTCTAATAAAATAATGATAGAAAAGTTTAAAAAAACATTTCAATATAAATAATACATATTTAATAACTAATATAGTATTTATAATTACTATATTGTATTTATAAAGCACGTGTTTTCCATTTTTGAAACCCAGGTAATATTTTATAATAAAAACTATTTTTACACTTATAATAAAAATTATGCTTTACCACTTTTAAAAATTCAAATATAAAAAATATGTTTCATATTATAGTTAAAATTTTCAATATTAGTTGTAAAATTCAATTTAATATTTAGTTATAAAGAAAATATTTGTAATATTGAAGTCAATTGCCACGATAACGGAGATGTAGTTTTTTAATGATTTTTTTATTAATATTGTGTAATATTTTATAATTAATTAAATTTATATAATTTAAATTATTACCCTAATATTATGTTCAAAAAAATATATAATTATTTTAACACTCATACATTTAGTAATCAATACTAAAAAATATTAAGAACCCATAATGGTTAAAAATCATTTTTCTATATAAATTGTTTTATATATAAAATATTTTTAAATTTAGAAGTTGATTTTTTCATATTTTTAATTTGAATTATATTAAATAGAGATTAAATTTAGGTTCTAAATATAAAAAATTTTAACAGTGTTTACCAAATATTTTTAAATAAAATATAAATTACTTATTTTAAAACTAGTTACCAATGTAAAAATCCAAACACTAAAACATAAAAACATATGTTAAAAGACTTTAATATTATTTAAAAATATTATATAAAGATTTTATAAAGATTGATCAACCCAATACCACACATAAATCCATTATTATAAAATTATTGAGTCATTTTACCAATAAATAGTGTATTTATATCACGGAAGTGTAAAGTGAATTCCCAAAAGATCTGTTTTCATCACTTATAAAAGGGGATCACTTCAAACACTCCATGGTTAAACTAAAAAATATAATTTCCATTTAAACTATACCCAAAATAATTTCTATATAATTTATTTTCTCATACTTAAACCTATGGTCTCTATAATTTTTCTTATTTCATTCATATCAAAGGAAATATCTTAGTGAAAATCAAGTGTCCAAAGTAAGTATTACCTTCTTCATAAATTTTTATCCTTAATCATTCACATCTAAAAATATTATAACCAAAAAATATAATGAAATAATTATCACCATTATAAGGATATTTTATTGTCTTAATTTAGTAAATATTACTTATTACTCTCCATCTTCTAAGAAAAAAAACATGATGTTAGTGTGATGCACGAACTACCAGCTCCACAACACGGTGTCTTTTGTTTTCAATCAATATCATTCATGGTTTATTAAAAGGATGTAATGGATGTATAATTATGATATATATATATATATATATAATTTTAATATTATAATTAAATGTTATAATTTTCATTTTCCCTCACTCACTCTCATTCGTTGATAAATGGAAACATTAATCGTTCTTATATGCGGACTACCGCTTCCATGAGCAATGAGTTTTATTTGTTATCTCCACCCATCATGGATGGTTTTATAATTAAATTTAATATATAAAATTATGTACATAAATATGTTAATATTATGTATATTCTTAAAGTATTTTAAAACACCTTTGACCATGGTAAACATTCAAAAGTATTTACAGAATAATTTATCGAACATCCCCAAATAATCAAAGATTAAATTATATAAAAAATAAGTAAAAAAATATAATAAATGGACATTATAAACTTAAATGTTGATGAATAAATTTCTTTGTTACATATAAAATTAATTTAATTTAATTATTTATGAATTTAAGTTTATGTTTATTGTTCATTTATACACGAGGTAAGGTATTTGTCTCAAAATTTCCTTCTCCAAGATATATTTTATTTTATGCGCCTAATTTCATTTCACTGGTGTGTGTACTTAAAATTGGATATATAATAGAATTAATTGTATTTATTCATGGTGTTTGTTCTTATAAATCTATATTTCTCTCTCTCAATGGGTTTAATTAAATTTTTTATTAAGCCTAAAGGGTCTCATCTCAATCACCATTCATTGAGACATGCTTTGATATTATGCACCAATATTCATTTATATAGTTTAACTACTACCCCCATGACTTATAATATCATAAATTACTATTGAAATTTGAAATTTTTCTTCCATTAGTAGTCTTTTTTATTATGTGAAATTATTTATTTCTTCCCTAAAATATAATGTGTTTTTCATAACTCAATATATTTTCTTAAGTTATAATGTTTCCCCTTTAGTTTAATCTTTCATTTCATATAATATTATTTATCACTATATTGGGAGATTACTTTCGATATAAATATTTATTATTTTTTAATTATAGTCAATTTTGAAAATGAAACTATGTTAATAATAACTCTCAACCATTTAAATGAAGGTTTCACCTTCTTATCCACAATTTCTATTTACACCAATGTTCTCCTTTTTAATTGTAAAATTAATTATGTTTTATCTCATTTGAACATCATAATTAATTTATTACATTTTTAAAATAAACTTTTATCTTATTTAATGATTTTGGATTTCAACAAAGGTATTTTAAAATAGATAAAGTGATCTTATTGAACTCCTTTATGACATTAAAACAACACATTCTCTTTCTTTTTCTCAATTTAATGATATATACTTCTCATGAATATATTATATTTTTTATATTTCCCATATATATATACATATTTTAATACCCTTTTTATTTTTGGGGTTATATATGATTTAGTACGCTTTAAAATTCTCAATTTTTAGTAATTCCAGTTTAAGGAAACATTCCTATTTCTTTTCTCATATTGAAAATCATCCCAAGAAATGTTTCTAAAATATGAATAGCTTATAAATTCCCCAATTATTTTATGGAGATCCATATTGGTTAACTTTTCTTTATTAAAAAAAATTCTTTCATTCTTTAAAATTTCCCTTTACTTATTTGATAATACTTCACCCAAGTGGTATGTGTTTTTTGTATTCTTCAAGATATTTCTCAAGAAATATCTATATTAGAACTCAATGATCAACGCCTTTGTTTCATTTCCAAATATGAACATCTAAATGATTTAATTCCTTTTTCTCTTTTAATCAATATGATTTAGCATTTCTTTATTCCTTATATCAAAATTATGAGTCCCACTTCCTTCAAATTGTTCATATAATGTGTACGATTTATGTATGGCTTATTTTCCTTATGTGGCATACATATTTATAATTTTCATTTATGTGATTAGTGGTTATGGAGTTTTATAGCTCCCTAATGAATTTGGTAATGTTTTATATCTCATTATATATTATGTAATTTATTGTGGAATGAACCTAACCCAACATGGGAATTTTTCTACTTTATGATAATGGTATTGAGAGTTATCCTTGACTTATTTTTATGTTTTCAATTTATAGGTTATTTTCATTTGTTTATGATATTCTGAAATCATTTAATTATGTTATGCTTCTATACATATGATCATCCACTTTATGATATCATGTTATGTATCTTAACTCTCATATAATGTTTATTTTCATGTTTATTGACTTATTAGGATTTTTATCTCACCCATTTATAAATGAATTTTTTCTAGGATATCCTATGCTATTTTAGTAGATATGTGGGAGTTAGGAGAACTATATGGAGTTTTAAATAAATATTATTTTTTATGTTTAATATGATTTATTTTTATGTATAATATTTAAAATACACTAGGATTTAGGATCCTTTTGTTGTATTTTTTTTAATATAATTCTATAAATCAAGAAATATTTTGTTTTTAATGTATGGGTCTCCATATTTGGGACCATGTTGGATAGAATTTATTCTTGAATGCTGAAAAAAGAAATGTTTTAATTTTTTTATCTTTTTTCAAGAAAATAAATCTTTTTAGTTTTAAATTTTTGATGATTGGATGAATGTTGTATCATAGGTAGGAGATCATATGCTAAAAAGATAATAAAGTTCATCAGTCATGGTTTTCTGTTCTGAAGAAGTTTTGTAAAAGAAGTTGTCTTTCAAACTCACGTTTGGGTCCTAAATGAATGTGTTTATCGATATGAGAAAATTTTTCCTAGTATTTATTCCTCTATACGAAATGTGAAAATTATTTTCTATTTTTTATGCTCTCAAATATCATATGTTTCTTGAATAAATTTTGATAAAAAACATAAGAAAGAATGGGATAAGAGTTTTCAAATTTCTATCAAGTGGTTGAGTATCTAAAAGAAATATAGAATGTGCTAGAAGTATCGGATTTCATATAACTTTTCAATGTAATTCTGATAATTATATTTTGATTCTTATTTTCTTAAATTCATGAAGAATTCTTGATATAAGAAAAAAATGGAAGAATAAATTATGGGATGTTTGAAGTGTTGCTGAAGTGGTGATTCCAGTTCATTATATTTGGTGTTCCACTGATTCGTCGAAGGTAGATCTAAATAGTTTTGAGTGTTTTGTAAGTGTATGTCAATTAGAGAAATTTGGAATAACTCATTTGAAAGTTTTAAGTGTTTTTACAATACTGAAATCAGATACCGGTCAATTGGATAACGATTAATAATGTAGTCTACCATTTTTTTAAAACATATGTTTTTTGTGTTTAATTGGGTCAAAAAAAAGAGAAACTCTAATTTTTTTCAATTGGGTCCATATTAAGTGGAAACAATCGGTGTCCAGTCATTGAACTGTAGTTGACAGCAATCCATTAGAGTGATAGAGAGACTGATCCATTATACGTGGGATAATAATGAAAAATAATCAAACACTGTATTTCATCGAACATGGTCTAAGGAAGATTTGAACAAATTAAGAGTATGATTAATACATATAAGATATATCAAATGGGTTTTCAAAAGAATAAAAGCTTAAATGTATTATAATAAAGGGTTTTTTATTCCTTTATAAGTAAAAAACAATGGTTAAAGTATAATGTTTTTAAATTCATTTATTTATTTTAGTTGGTACAGAGAATTGTAATTTTTTTTATCTTACAGGCGGTACATAGAATCATAATTAAAAGTCTTTAGTTCTGATATAATATGAATGAGATCAAGAAAATCAGAGTGGACAAATGTTTTCATCATAATAATGAATTGAATCGAAACATAAAATGGTATTAGAATATTTAATAGTTATAATGTTTGAAGATGGATGAAGTTTTGAGAAGATTTGATAAGGTTTGAGAAGAATCAACAAGATTTTATAACTAAGGAATAAGTCAAATTTTTAGTTGAAATATAAATTAAATACAATGTTAAGTAAATTTGGTTGTGTGGGAAAATGAAATTATGTTCCCACCCCTACTAAATTCGGAGAACATATAGATATTAGAAAGTACATTATACTTTTTCAACAATGGATCACTATTCATGTGTGAAGAGAAAGGGAGTGTTGAAAGTTTTAGAGGAGAGAATAAGTTTCGAGACTAATATTTCCTAAAGAAGTCTATCAGATAAGAGATGTGTAAGGAAGAATAGTGATTAAAGTCATAATATCATACTAAGCCATCAAAGTGACCTTTATAAATAAAGATGAAGTAGTTCATGATTGTTTCCAAAGTATTCTTTATTATCTATTTTCTAAAAGAATAAATAATACTAGGGAATCAGAGTAATCTATCGGACTGAGTTTTGTATGAATTTGAAATGTGATGGTCTTATCTATTATTGGGTAGAATAGTGAATAATATTTTTTGAAGGTATTCAAGTGGAAGTTTATGAGGCATCACTGTAACCTATTTTTTGAGCTAATTAGAGGATCTTTAGTTACTTATTACACAAAAATGTGTTACATCATTTGTGAAATTATAATCACATGGACTTTTATATTGAATATATTTATTCACAAGTGTAAGGGTATATCCTATTTTTTTATCCACACAAAATTATTTTTTTCTATTGTATATTTTGGTATTGGATTATTTCTAAACTAGTCCAAGGAAATATATACTCTTTTTAAGTAGTGAACAATGTAAAAAAATTTGTTCATATTAATGTGTGATTGTTTTTTTACATTAGAGTGATAAATCATTAATAGGTGTTTAAGGGTGTTTCAAAATAAATGAAACCAAAAAGAAAAAGGTATCACTTATTCACCCCCTCCCCCTCTCAGTGATTTATTAATCCTGTTTGGGCTATGAAAGGTTGTATCATAGGGAAGGTACCCTTCATTTACTCTACTTTAATGTTTTTTAAGATATTTTTTTATGTAAAATGTGAATTGTGTGAATTTTAAGGAAATTTTGGTCTTCAATGGAAAGAACTATCATTTCTAGAAAGATACAATGTTTCTGTATTATATGTATATTGGTTATGATGTTTTGGAAGCAAATACAGATGGATTCCCTCCTATTGATGAAAATGATCCTCTCACATCTCTGGATAAAAAGAATCTTTAGAATGATTAAATAGCTAATAATACTTTAATATCAAACTTTTTAAAAAGGAGTTTCTAATAGTGAAGTGAGTTGTCACTGCCAAAGGTATTACAGAAAGTTTGAAGAAAATTTATAAAGGTAATACAAATATGAAAAAAATAATGTTAAAAATTTGGAGGCTGAAGTATGAAGGTCCAAAAATGGGTGAGAATGAATTTATTAGTAACTTATTTATAATACTGAATGATATTTTAAGAACCATAAGATATCCTAGTGAAAACTAGGAATAATCAATTGTTATTGAAAATATATTTAGAAATATTCCTGGTAATTTTGATGCCAAATTTTCATCATTTGACGATAGAGATCCTAATACTCTATCTTTTTATGACCTATATAGTACTCTTATTACTTATGAAATGATAAGTAAGAAAGTTATGAAAGAAAAAAGGAAAAATTAATCTAGAAATTTCCATCAAGGATACCAAAAAAGAAAAGTATATAAAGATTCTTGAAGAATAATTAGATATTTATTCTATATCCAAAAATGTGTTATGTAAAAATATTGATTTATTTTAATACTTGATTTCTAAAAATTAGAAAATAGGTAAAGGAAAGTGTAAAGGGAAACTTACCTAGAAATCCTTTGAATTTGGAGTCATTGGGAACTTCACAACTAATTGTCCCTTGGGAATGAATTAATATAATAGTAATGAATATGATAGAAGTAAAGGAATATCTTAGAAGAAATAGGGTGATAAGTATAAATCCTTTTCAAAGGGAATGAATAAAAAATTCTCTAAATCTAAGTGGAGAATATTTTTTCTAAAAGATGATAAAGCTAAAAATAGTGATGTTGAATCTAAAAAACATAATTAATTGGTTAGAGAAAATACTTTCATTACAACTATTAATGATGAAGTGTTTGTAAGTAGTTGTTGATAATAAGAATAAATAAATATTTAATTTCGTCTCAATGGATAATTGAAATAATGTATCATAAATTATTTATAAGACTTGAAAAATAAATCAATAAGTTAAATAAGGAAAGTCCTATAAAAATCATTAAGGAATGTCCTATTAAATATAAATTTAAGTTACATGAATAATTTAAGTATATAATGAATACTATTGGTAAATAAAAGAATCATAAATAACATATTGAAGTTATGTTGAAGTAAAAGTAAGAAGAGTTCTAATTTGTTCAATAAATATTTTCTAAATCTGATTATAGAGTTACAAGATTCAATAATTCTATCTCTAATTTTAGTGAAATCTCCAAAAATGGTGAGCCTTAGAAGGATCAAAAGTTACCTTCAAAGGTCAAAAATAAATTTGAAGATGTTTCTAAGAAAAAAAATATGGGAAATCATGTATGTGGCCAAAACCCACAAAGTGGATATGTTAGAATATTCTAAAAGTTCTATATCATAAAAAGTTTCAACCATTTATAATTTTGATAAGGATAGAAATAAATCTGAGTTGAATAAAATAATTTGAGTAATAATAGAAATTTTTTTGTTCCAAAAACATCTCAAGTGAATGATAAGAATGTTTCTAATAAATTTGTTCACAACTATAGATAGTATGAGAGTTATAAAGAAAAGTATTTCTCCTATGGGAACTACTAGTATTGTGGTAGACTTTGACAAATAGAAAATATGTGTTGGTTTAGTTAACAAAATTAGAACTATTAAATGAATTACATAAAGAAAATTTTAAAGGGGATTGAATCCTCTAGAATTAAGAAATATGAGAAGGATGTTTTGAATAAATATGAGAAGGGTGTTTTGAGAAAATTTGATAAAGATGTTCTAAAATTTGAAAATAGATTCCACCATTTGTAAACTATTTGTGAATGATTTTAACAACCTCTAAATTTTTCAAAAGGGTTTCTTATTTTCTTAAGGAATATCAAAAGGTTTATAAAATTTCTCAAAATCCAAAGATGAAGAAATAAGAGGAAATAAAAATATAATTTTTTAGAAACTGCACTCAAAATTGAAAAAGGATAATGATCTTTGATCTTTAACTATGGGTTTTCTTCTCACATGGTGGGAGATTTTAAATTATTAAATAATGTTAATGTATTTAAAAAATTAATAGTTACATTTTTAAATTACTAATCCCTCAGAATCAAAGGATTTGGATCTATTATTATTGGGGAAGAAAAGTTAAAATATAAAAAGGAATTATTTATTGATGGGTTGAAGCAAAATTTTTGAAGTGGTTCATAACTTTTTGAAGAATGTAATAATGTTTTCTTTAATATGGTTTTTTTGTAAAGATATGAATATGTAAATATTTTTACAAGAGTCCAATACACAAAAGGGAATTTGTTTTAGGATGGTTAAGATCGTAACTCGGGTAAATTAAGCGTGATGGAAGAAAATAAGTTTTGGAATAAAAGGTTGGGCCATATTTGTTAGAAATAAATGATTAATTTATCAAATTGAGAAATTGTATTTTGTATTATTGAAATGTAAATAATAAGATATTGGTGATTCAAAAAAATGAAACGAAATATTATAAACTCTATGCATAACAAAGTTGATAATCATCCAATTTGACCCCTTTAACTTATTCATTCTGACATATATGGTCCAATGATAAAATAATCAACCTTTATAAATAAGTATTTCATTAATTTTATTGATGATTTTACTAACTTTTCTTGTCTCATGTATTTAAAACATAAGTCAGATTCTCTGAATATGTTTAAAAAAATTTGGAGAAAAGATTATAATGAATGTGTGTATTCTTTTAATAAGCTAAGAACTGATAATAGTGGTGAATAAAAGAATGAAGAGTTCAAAAGTTATCTTAAAAACATGTAATTCAGCCTGAGTTTATTAAATAGTACAGACCACAAAAAATGGTGTTGCTGAAAGGAAGAATGTAAGTTCTTTTGAAATGGGGAATACTATGTTTCTTGAACATGCCCTTTCTCATTACTTTTGGAGGAAATATATGATCATAGTTGTTTATATTAAGACCACATGATTCTATATTCCAAATTCCCATATGTATTTTTAAGAGTTTTTTTATGACAAAACATTATGATTAAAGAACTTATGATTTTTTAGGAGTCCCTATATCATAAATAACAAAGGTTGAAACCTTGTAAAGTTTGATCATAGATGTTAAGATGGAATATTTCATGGTTATGCATTGGGTGTAAGAGTATATAGAGGTTTCAGAAATGATATAAGAGTATTAATTGATTCAATTGATGTAAAATTTAACAAAAAAATATGATGAAGATGTTAAATACTCATACGGATAAAGAAGATGAATAGGATAAAATAATATTTGTTAAGAAATCTAAAAAAGGATACAAACAGTTGTAATCCTATGCAGGAAGAAAATTGGACTCTGATACTTCTAGTAATCAAGAATAATCTCAAACATCTCATTGTAGGCGAAGTAGGTAAGGGAAATCTCAAAAAAAAAATTGGTGATCAATAACAAAATGTTCAAACATAAATTATATAAAAAGTTATTATGAAGACGTATTTGTATTCAAAAGTGGAGCCAAAATATATTAGATAAGCCTTTAAGCATCCAGAATGGATTTAGGCTATGCATGATTAGTTATATTGGATTGAGAGGAATGATACTTGTTAACTCATACCTAAACTAGATGAAAAAAGTGTTATAGGTACAAAATGGATATTCCAGAACAAGTTCAAAGAATATTGTGAAGTGAATAAAAATAAAGAAAGATTGGTGTTAAAAGGTTACTCATAGATTTAAGGTATTGATTTGTATGACACTTTTTCTCCAGTGTTAAAGTTGAAAACAAGTATAACTTTTATTTATATGGTTCCACATTGAAGTTATATGATTTTTCATATGGATGTGAATTCATACTTTCTGAATGGATAACTTGATGAATAAGATTATGTTGAACAACAGTGTGGTTTTGTTATTGTTAATAATGAAGTTTATGTGTGACAATTAAAGAAATAATTTTATGTTATAAAGAAATATCTTAGGGTTTGGTATCCTAATTTTATATCTACTTAAGAAATCTATATTTTAAGAAATAAAGGTTTGATAGTAATCTCTACATCTAATAAAGTATGGATATTTTACTCATTATTATTATATATGATGATGACATTATCTTTATTGAGAATGAGGAAAGAACATCTGAATTTTTTGATGAATAAATGAAAGAGTTGTTTGAAATTTCTATACTGGGTGAAATGAATTAAATTCTTAGGTTAGAAATCACAAAAAATAAGAAACACATCATTATTTCTCAAGAAAATTATGCAAATGAACTTCTTAAGTTGATTGGAATGAAAACTTTGAAACATGTTTCCACACTCATTTCTGTGGGAACAAAGTTGACTAATGATGGATAAGGTAATAATGTATAGTCTAAATAGTTTCAAATGTTGATTGGAATTTTTTTATATTTTACTGACTCAAGAAAATACATTGTTTATGTTGTTACCTTATATGAATGAATCTAGAGATCTCCAAATAAATGAAATATATTGGATGGAAAAATAATTATTTGATATGTCAAAGGCACAATATATTTTTGAATCAGGTATAATAGCTTGGAGAGAATTGATTTTTTTATACATATATTAATTAGGCTGGAAGTATTGAGGATATAAGATCCATATCTGGTAGAGTTATCTTTCTAAGAGAAATTTTTGTAAGTTTTCATACTAAGAAACAAAATCATGTAACTATTATAATGGATAAATATGATTATATTTCTTCCCCTCATTCTCCTAAAAAAACCTTTTAGGATTAATACATAGTTGTAAGACTTACTTGTTGAAGTGAAGTTTCCCTTCCTCTTGGGTTGTTACAATCAAAGTGTCATAAAACCTAATATAAATCCGATACCAAATTCTTGTTAAAAACATATTGATATCTAGTACCACTTTATAAAATATCATGTGGATAAGAATGAACTCAATAAGAAGTATGTTCCATCATCAGAATAAGTTGTTAACATATTCCCAAAACCTTTATAAAAGGAATAATTTTTCAAATTTATGTTGAACATGAAATCCAACTTATTTCTCCTCATGGTTAAGGTATGTGTATATCTACCATCTCTCATATTGTCTTTGGATAGAGTTTTCAAGGGGTATAATGTTTCATAAATATATCCATTGATATGTGATAAACCTTTTAAGGAAGCATATAGGTAGGGGAGTTCTGGGTATATTGTGAACTCAGTATGTATGTGTGTAGACTATTATAATAGTTTTTTGGAAATTTTTTTGGAAACTTATGTTTAATGGTGAGTGAAATAAGTGGACCAAGAAGTAAAGAATAATTTTAAGGAATGTTACAAAACTAATGAAGTTTTATAAGTCGCTACTTTTTGACATCATGGTTTTTTTTCAATTATTTTTTTTTCATTTAATTAGTTAGTTCACATGGAATTAAAATTATTGATAAGTGATCCATTTCTTGAGGTTACAAATTTTAGGTATTTATTAATCCTGGTTGAAAACAAAATATAAAGGGGGAGATTTAGATATACAATTTTTTATGGTGAAATTTATTTGTGATGATTATTTTTTATTGTGATTTAAAGAAAATAAATCACCATAAATTTTAATATAGGATGATCATAGGAAAGGTTTATAATAATCAGAATATTGGACGGTAAAATAATAATAAAGTTTATCATTCTCAATTTTTTGTTCTAAAGAAGGTTGCTGAAAGATATTATGTTTTGAACACACTTTGGGTCCAGAATACAATTGTTAATTAGTATGATGAAATTTATTAAAATTTTTATGTATCTATAATAAACTAGATGATTGTTAGCTATTTTTTATGTTCTCAAATATCATAATTTTTATGTACCACTTCTGATTCAAACCTTGAGAAGGAAAGGGGGAAAAGTTTGTATAGTTCTGTCAAGTGGTTGAGTCTATAAAAGAAATATTAAAGATATTATAAAGATGGAAAGTCATAAATATTTTCAATTAAATCCATAAGATTCTATTTAGATTCTTAATTTCTAAAAAAAATTAATAATTAATGAAATAAATATAATTTTTAGGAAGAACAAAGGCTTTGAAGATTGAAGTGTTGTTGAAGTTCTGAGACTGGTCCATCAGATGCGGTGTTCCACTGATTCATTGGTGGGAAATATGAATTATTATATAGTTTTTGGTAGTTTAAGTTAATGGGATATGTTGGGACTAACTCATGATTAATTTGGAATTTTTGGGACAATACTAAAATCAAAACCACTCAATTGGATAATGATCAATAATGTAGTCAACCATTTTCACAAAATATCAGTTGGTTGTCTTTAATTGGGTAAAGAGCAAAATAAAATCTAATTTTTTTTCAAGTGTTTCAAGATCCATCAGAAAAATATGGTGTCGGTTCATTAGAATGGTTCTCAAACTGATCGATCAAAGTGACATAGAGACCAATCCATCATACATGGGATGACACCGATAAATCATTGGACACTATATTTTATTAGATGTGGTCTGTGGAAGATTTAAAAAATTAAAAAAATGATAAATACATAGAAAATATCTCATATTTGTTTTGAAAGGGATGCCTGAAACCAAAGTATTTTCGAAAGGTTTTTTCAAATTCTTCAGAAGTTACAATTATGTTATGGAAGACTGTTTTCAAATCCATTTGTTTGTTTTTATTTTGTATAGAGCTTCGAAATGTTTTACATATTATATATTATATAGAGTGTCATAATTATTAGCCTTTGGATCCAATATATTTTCATGTGGGTCAAAAAAATTAGAGTCACCTTATGTTTTCATCTTAATGAATAATTTTATAAGAACATAAAATGGTATCGTACTGAAGAATTTTTAGAAATTTTGAACCTCGATGAAGTCTTGAAAATATTTATGAAGGATAGAGAGGAATAAAAAAAAGTGTTGACAGGTTCTGAAGAATTGAAATCTATAGTATAAATGGAAATTAAATTTTATGTTATGGAAATTTGGTTTAGAAAAAAAAATGAAATTAAGTTCTCACCCATAACACTTATGGTGAACTTATAAATAGGATAAAGTACAGTATAATTTCTGACAATGTAGTATTGTTCACATGAAAAGTGAAAGAGTGCACAGAATGGTTTGGAAGAGAGAAAAAGTTTTTGAACATAGATTCCTAAGGACATTTATTGTACAAAATAAAAATACTTAATAATAGTGGCTAGAGTTACGGGATCGGACTAATTCATCGGACTGGCCTTTCTAGTGAAAGAACAAGTGACTTAGAATTATTCCCAATGTATTATTTTTAATCTTTTTTTGGACTGAACAATCATATGGATCCATCAGACTATGTTTTTTATGATGTCTAAATGGGAATTTGTTACCTTTTTTGGGTAGGAATGTGAAGAATTGTGTTTTAAAGGTATTCGAGTTTAATTTGATAAGGCATCACAATAACATTTTTCGAACCGGCGGGTGAAGGTTTCCTTACTTGTTACGCAAACTTGTATTACATGATTAAAGGTAAATGAAGAACATGAAATATTTTATTAAACATAGTTCTAAAAAAGTTTAAGTTTATATCATACTTGTTGTATGATCATAAAAATATTGTTTTCTAGTATTTTGTGGTATTGAATTATTTCTAACCCATTCCAAGGATATATCTACTCTTTTTGAGTAGTGAACCTTGTAAATATTTGTGTTTCTATGAACATGTGATTGCTTTGTTTTTAAAACATTTGTAGATATTTAATAGGAGGTGAATGTTATTTTAAAAGAAAGGAAACTCAAAATAATAATGATTCACTAATTCACACCCCCCCCCCTTTAGGGATACATTGATATGGGATGGGATATAAAAATCCTTACATGTTTATGACATTATGAAATTGTTTCTTGTAACACCCGGATTTTTTTATGAAATATTTTCTTTAAATAATTTTTATCCTTCCGTAGATTTACTTTCACGAAATCGTGAGTTTAAATGAACTGCGAGATGCCCTTAATATAAAATTACCTTTATATCCTATCAGTTAGGTTAGCGGGATTAATTATAACTAATTTATGAAAATTCATTATGAATTCTTTGGATATTAATTATTTATGAAAAATATAAATCA
This sequence comes from Viscum album, assembly GCA_963277665.1. Classification (NCBI taxonomy): domain Eukaryota; kingdom Viridiplantae; phylum Streptophyta; class Magnoliopsida; order Santalales; family Viscaceae; genus Viscum; species Viscum album. Next base: position 1,135,735,949 of record OY728164.1, on the reverse strand, counting down.
ATTAGATATTTGTATTTTTTGAGTTGATTACATTTGGTAATGATATTAATGAGATATATATGTTATATACTTAATAAAATATTTTTTGATATTCATCCAATTGATATTTTAGTCATAAGGTATGAATAGAACCTTATTTATGTATAAGAACCTATTTTTTTAAAAGACAATTTTATAACTTTGAATGGCGATCCCATTTTAAATTAAGATTTTGGAACATTTATAATTTTTATATTAAAACATAAAAATTTTATTTTTAATTGGGATATAAAATTTTACTTTGGAAAAATTTATGATATTTTTCTGATAAATTTCATGTTTCGATGAATAGTAAAAATACACAAAATTTTAATTAGAAACAACTTTTTTCATTGAAATAATTTAAATAGGTAAATTATAATATTTAAAGGTTTTAAAGTATAAATATAATATATTTTTACCATTTAATATAATTTAAGTCATTATCATTAATTTTACATTGAATTCATAGGTAAAAACATTTCAATCTTTTCCAATATTTTAACATTTAAAACCTATTTTCTCATTTCAAAAACGGGATTAATTTTAAAAAAATTAATGAAACTTTTGTGTTTTGAAATTGGAAAAATGGATTCTATATTTGGAATCAGAAGGTCTAAATCTTGGGTACCTTTTATTTTTTGATATTATGAATAGTAACTTCTGTAATTATTTTATTTACCATGGTTAATGGGTAAATCTGGTAAATAAGGGTAAAAATAATATTATTAAAATAAAATACTACACTAAAACGTTTCATAATCCTATTAGATGAAATATTTCAAACCATGTTCATCTTTGGGTATATTTTGGGACCCCATAGATTCACATGGATGTGAAAATGACATTTTATAAAAATTAAGTTAAAGTAACCATATTTATAACCTAAACATATAACTTTAACTAAATTGATTTTAATATAAGGTTATATAACTAATCTATTTTATTATAAATATTAATTATAAAGATAAAAATGTTTCCTACTTCATGTTATTTTATTTATAATTTTTATAGATTATATAAATAGTATTATTTATAACACAAATATGATATAATCATTACCTCATTAATAAAAGATTCAAATAAATGAATTTTTAAATACCAAACAAGTTTAATTTGGATATTTTGATGTCATCTATAAATTACATGGATAAAATTTACATATTATATTTGATTTAATTCCTTATTTTTAAGGAATAAAGTTTCTTTTGAATTAAAAAAATCAAGTATGAATAGTGTTCAAAATTGACACAATTTATAACTTAAAACATAAAATAGTTTATTAAATGATATTAAATTCATAAAAATATAACATTCAGACAAATGGATTATATAAGTCCAAAAATTTCATAAATAACTTTTTTTTGGATCGTTTTACATTATATGGTAATTTCATTAACCCATAATGTTTAAATAACATGATATCACGATAAGATTCAAAAGGGTAAAATAAGGGTTAAACCAATAATATAAGGATAAACAAATAATCTAAAATTGTATAAATATTATTAGATGATTTTTATTAGAACAAAAATCATCTTATATTTTAATTAAATAAGCTTCGGACCATTTTTAGTAGAAATAGAATTTATTATAAATTAATATTTTGGGGAGTTTCCTAAAGTGTCCCTCTCCTCTCTTATAAAAGGGAACCTCCTACCTATCCTATCCAATCCATTTTGAGCATTAAATATCATCCAACCCAAGTTCTTTTATCTTCTAAAATTCTCTAGTTACATTCTAGAGGTTTTTATCTTCTCAAAAGACAAACTCTAGTTCCTAACGAGGAAATCTAAAGGAGGCATGTCGAGGAAGAGGTAATCTCTTCTACCAATTATTTCAAATTTATTTCTTCTTATACTCCTTCTCCATTAGTTTTTTCATTATAATGTAATAAAATCAGTATCACTAATATACTTATATTTTTATATATATATGAAACTACCATATTTCACCTTCTTTCCGTCATATAAAAAAATCACTACACGTGCGTACGTACGGCCTACCATCTCCACTTCATGATGTAATCTATTTTTCATCACCACCTTACTTGGATGGGTATAATGGTGGAAATAATAACTATATATGATTATTATAACATTATACTAATTATGAGATACTATGCACCATTCACACTAATACCATTCAATAATTATGGGAACTATATCGTCGCTCGTGCGTACATAGGGCTTACCGTATCCATATTGCGATGTGATTTGTTCTATATAATCATCTTTAAACCATAATTATATAAATGAATTGAATGAATATGATATATATAATACTAATTCCATGTTTTAAATGATATAAAAATAACCTAAAAAGAGTAGCAAGGACTTATCCTACAAAACATACATAAGAACATAAAGCAGTTAATACCCGAATAATGAGTAAGAATGAAATGTAACTAACAGACGGATAAAAATATAGTTATAAATTTTTTAATGAAAATTAATATTATTCTAGAATAAATCATAAAAATTATTAAAATAATTATATAGGAGTTTTCGATACATACGAATCATATTTGACTTAATGTAAGGGATAACTTTTCCAAACTTGTTTTATCTGAGATTGTTTATTCATAAGTATCTACTAGGTATATATTTATGATCCATGTCCATGTCTTATAAAAATATTATCATAAAATGTGTACTCTTATTATATGTATTTTTAATGTCATTTTTACCCATTTTTAATTTTACTCCATGGTATGGAAGGAATCTTTTTTTTGTTTAACATACGAGGTGATTTTTGACTTTTATGAAAAAACTACAAGAAGAATGTTTTTTAACTTATATGACATGAACAGGTTCTTAAATATTCATAATGCCTTATTTACGTTAATAATCCTCTATATGTTTACTAGTTTATTTTCAACTCAATTCTTTTCTTTTAAAATTTCATGACAGTTTGAGAAAAGAAAACATTTTCGAAGAAGAAAAGATATTTTCCTCAAGAATTAATTTCAAATATTTTATCAAAATTATTTTCCATCTATGATTACGCTTTTAAAATAGGTTTGTGTTTATATCTCTATTATTAATATTGTTTTATTGTGTTAATTATGGAATTATATTTTATATGTATTATGTTATGATGGAATGATGTTTAAGAAACCAATTTTATTTCTTGGGTTATGCTATGGTGAATGTCTTTATGTTTTGTAGCATACGTAAGAATGGTTTTATTATGAGATGTACGGGACCTAAATCTCCCGCCAACACATTAGGTAAATATTTATATCTAATGAGATATACATGGCTGGAACAGAAAGTTAATCCAGTTCAGTGATATAGGGATGAAACGAGTAGAGAACTTGGTTCGGTACTGGACTTTGTCCACTATGATAGTCTTGGAAAAGAGCCTTGACTAATGGGAAATTATTACATATTCTTATGTGTGTATTACACAAAATTTCATGTCTTATGATTATTTGGATTACATTTCACTTCTATGATTTATCTCATGACATGATATTATGATCTCTTATATGCAGGATAATATTTTCAAATGTTATATATGATTGATATCTTCTTTGTTTACCATTACTGAGAATTTGAGCTCACCCTTTCATATGTTTCTTTTCCCCAGTTCAAGAAGAAGGGTATTAAGTATGATATTCCAAATAAGAGTCTAGTCACCATTAAATAAATGAGAGGAAATATAGATGTTTTATGAACTAGTTGTTTATATTTCTTATCTTCTAAAGACATTATACTTATACGGTCCTATTATGGTTTTGTTATATTTTGTAATAAATATTCTCCAATTTTGAAGTAATATCAATGTATGTAAAGTATGGGTCGTTATAGTTGGTATCGGAGGAAAGGTATAGTTAACCTTTAGAAACTACGATGATAAATCCTTATTAATAACCCAAAGGAACCACGTTAATGTGGTTTTATTCTATTATGATTATTTTTTCTCACACAATGCATCTTGGTTTTAGTAAATGGATGGAACCCGAAGAAACCGTGTTAATGCTAAATTTGATGGGAAATGTAAGGATTATCCCCCAGAGCAACAAAATATTATGGTAGATGGAATGAAAAATCTTTTAGCCATGCTCACACAACTTTATCAAGATATGAATAATGAAGGACTTCCAAACGAGAAAAAGAAGAAGCAAAATTCTTTTGAATCCTTTATGAGGTATCATCCAACTTCATTCAGTATGTCTTCTGATCTATTAGTGGATGAACAATGGATCAGTACCACTGAAATGATATTTTTAGTTCTACAATATTCTGAACATAATAAATTCATCTTAGTAGTATATCATTTGGATGGTGAATCTGATCAATGGTGGAATCTTATCAAGAATAAAAGGAAAATAGATGAAATTGAGTCCATGGGGAAGGAGTTTCTTGAACTTAATCAATAGGATGATTAATCAGTTGGAACCTACTAAGAAAATTTTACAAAACTTTCAAGGTATGCTTCTGGAATTATTATCCTACCTGAGAGTAAGATTTATTGATTCTTTAGTTTCTTAAAACCAAGTCTCCAGAGGGAATTATCCATAAGGGACTTCAATAGCTATGACAAAATTATTCAATGTGAAATCAAGTTTGAGATGGAGATTGTAGTAACCCATCAGTCATATGCATTCGATAAGAAAAGGAAAATGGAATTGAAAGGAAAATCTAAAGACCACACTGAAAAGAAGATGAGTTTTCCCTTATGCTCAAAGTGTGGAAAGATACATAGAGGGAATTTCCTTAAAATAACTAGTAAATGTTTTATATGTGGAAAATAAGTTCATTAGGCAATTGAATATCGATTTGATGGGAAAAATATGTAAAATTATGCGATCAAAGAAAAGGCTACACAGAATGCATGTCCTACACTTCAATGTAATAAGTGTAAGGAAGTGGGCCATTATGTGAATCAATGTCCTAATCCAAGGTTTATTGATGATGATTGATGTCAAAATTCTCTTAAGGCAAAATACAAGGGAAAGTCACATGCAATTACTTTTTGTGACATGGAGTATGATAATGAAGTGGTGAAAGGTACACTTACCATCCACTCTAAAGTAGTAAATGATTTATTTGATTCTGTATTCGCCCACTCTTTTATTTAAAAATAATTTTCTAAGGGTATCACTAAATTATCTCAACAATTTGATGTTGAGTTAGTTGTGACAACTCTTAATGGAACAAATATCTCATCAATATTTTTCAACTCTTCCATAATTGATGTTTGTGGTCAATTACTTCCTTAAAATCTTGTGATCCTTCTTATAGTGGAATTTTATGTGATTCATGGCATGGATTAGATTTCTTTATATGGGTCTCATATCAATTTCCAAATAAAGTAAGTCACATTTCATATTCCAAATCAATCTATGATCATCTATCAGTGCAAGGATGAATATAACCTTTCGGTGGAAATTTCTTCCATATTATGGGTCTTGATTCCAATAAATGAAGGTTATTTATCTCAAATGGTTGGGTAGAAACTCATGATTAATAATACTCCCATTGTACATAAGTTTGATGATGTATTTCTGGAGAAATTTATAGTTCTTCCACCAAATCATTATGTTGAGTTTTCAGTAAAACTCATATCGAGTGCTATTACTATTTCGAAGACACCTTATAGAATGGACACAACTGAGTTGCAAGAATTGAAGAAGAAACTCTAAGAGAATCTTGATAAGAGATTCATATGCCCTAGTGTGTCGCCATGGAGAGCACTTGTTCATTTTGTTAAGAAGAAATATGGATCAATGAGACTTTGTATTAATTATTGATAATTTATGAAGATCTCTATCAAGAAAAATTATCCTCTTCCCCACATTGATGAATTATTTGACCAACTACACGGAGCTCGATACTTTTCCAAGATTGATCTTCATTAATGGTATCATCAGTTAAGGGTCAAAAAGTATGATATACCAAATATGACATTATATACAAGGTATCAACACTATGAATGATTCCTTTTGGTCTTATTAATGCCCTTACTATAAGGAAATTCTTCGATGTCATCTCAAGGTTTAGATGGAGATTGGAGTAACCCATCAGTCATATGCATTCGATAAGAAGAGGAAAATGGAATTTAAAGTAAAATATAAAGACCACACTAAAAAGAAGATGATTTTTCCCTTATTCTAAAAGTGTGGAAAGAAATATAGAGGTAATTTCCTTAAAGGAACTAGTAAATGTTTTAAGTGTGTAAAATAATCTCATCAGGCAATTGAATATTGATGTAATGGGAAAGATATGTAAAATGATGCGAACAAAGAAAAGTCTACACAGAATGCACCTCCTAAACTTCAATGTTACAAGTGTGAGGAAATGTGGCATTATGTGAATTAATGTTCTAATCCTATTGAATGAAATATTTCCAACCATGGGAATCCTTGGGTAAATTTTGGGACCCCATGGATTCACATGGATGTGAAAAATACATTTTATAAAAAATAATTTGAAGTAAAGATATTTATAACCTAAACATATAACCTTTCTTAAATTGAACTTAATATAGGGTTATATAACAGATCTATTTTCTTATAAATATTAATTATAAAGATAAAAATATTTTATACATCATGGTATTTTATTTATAATTTTTAGAGATTATATTAATAGTATTATTTATGAAAAAAATATGATGTAGTGATTATCTCACTAATGAGAGATTTAAATAAATGAATTTATAAATATTAAAAATTGTAATTTGGTTATTTTCATGTCATCCATGAGTTTTATAGATTAAATTGACATGTTATATTTGATTTAATGTCTAATTTTTTAAGTAATAAAGTTTTTTTGGATTTTTAAAAAAGTCAAGTATGAATAGTGTCCAAAATTGACACAATTTATATCATAAAACATAAAATAGTTTATTAAATGATATTAAATTATTAAAAATCTACAATTCATCAAAATGGTTAATATAAGTCCAAAAATGTCATAAATAACTTTTTTTGGGTTGTTTGACATGATATCGTAATTACATTAACCCACAATTTGTAAATAACATGATATCACTGTAAGATTAAAAAGGGTAAAATAAGGGTTAAACCAAAATGATAAGGATAAACAAATATTATAAACTTGTCTAAATATTATTGGATGATTTTTATTCGAAAAAAAATCATTTTATATTTAAATTAAATATGTTTTGGACCATTTTTAGTCCAAATTTAATTTATTATAAATTAATATTTTTTAGAGTTCCTTAAAGTGCCCCTCTCATCTCTTATAAAAGGGAACATCTAACCTCTACCATTCACTCCATTTTGAGCCTTCAAGATCGGCCAAACCCTTCCCATTTATCTTATAAACATCCCTAGTAAAATTCTATAGGTTCTAGTCTTCTCAAAAGACTAACTCTAGTTCCTAAAGAGGAAATTTGAAGGAGGCATGTTGAGGAAGAGGTAATCTCTTATACTTATTCTTTCAAATTTATTTCTTCTTCTACTTCCTTTTATTTTGTTGTTTCATTATAAATTAATAACACCATTATCACTAATATACTGATATTTTATTATAAATATTAAATCACACTATTTTACCTTTTATCCATCATACGAAAAATGAAATCACCACGTGTGCATACGTACGGCTTACTGTCTCCACGTCGTGGTGTAATATATTTTCCACCACCACCTTACATGGATCGGTATAATGGTGGATATAATAACAATATATTATTATTATAACACGATAATAATTATGCGATACTATACACCATCCACTTCAATACCATTCAACAATTATGGAAACGATATCATCGCTCGTGCGTGCGTACGGCTTACCATCTCCACGGTGCGATGTGGTTTGTTCTAAATAATTTTCATTAAACCATAATTATATAAATCAATTGATGGAATATGATATATATTATAATAATACCATGTGGTAAATGATATAACTATAATCTAAAAATAGGAATACAGACTTATCCAACAAAACATACATAAGAACATAAAGTAGTTAATACCCTAATAACGAGTAACAATGAAATGTTACTAAAAACGGATGAAAATATGATCATAAATGTTATAATAAAAATTATTATGATTCTGGAATAAATCAGCAACATTATTTAAATCATTTTATAGGATTTTTGGATACAAATGAAGTATATCAACTTAAGTTAAGGAATAACTTTTCCAATCTCATTTTATTTGAGATTGTTATATTCTTTTATGTATGTTTAAATTCATTTTTACCCATTTTTTATTTTACTACATGGTTTGGAAAGAATATTTATTTTTTTTACCACAAGAGGTACTTTTTTACTTTTCCAGCAAAAGTATGAGGAAAATGTTTTTTAACTTATACGGCCTGAATGGGTTTTTACATATTCATAACGCTTTATTTCCATGAAACGTCATCTACATGTTTACAAGTGTATTTTCAACTCAATTATTTTCTTTTAAATTTGCATGACTGTTTGAGAAAAAAAACTATTTTTGAAGAAGAATGTTTATTTTCCTCAAAAATTAATTTTAAGTGTTTTAAAAAATTTACCTTCCATCTAAGATGATTATATTTAAATAGGGTTATTTTTTATATCCCTATTATTAATATGATTTTATTTTTTTAATTATGGAACGATATTTTATATGGATTATGTTATGATAGAATGATATTTATGAAATCCATTTTATTTCATGTGTTATGCTATGGTGAATGTTTTTATGTTGTGTGTCACACGTAAGAATGGATTCATTATGAGATGGGTGGGACATATATCTCCATACAATTTATTGGGTAAATATTTATATCTCATGAGATATACATGGGTGGAATGGAAGGTTAATTCGGTTTAATGATACAGGGCTGGAATGAAGAGATAACTCAGTTCAGTAATGGACTTTGTCTACTGTGATGGTCTTGGCAAAGAGCCTTGACTAATATGAAATGATTTTTTATGATTATATGTGTATGCCACAAAATTTCATGTCTTGTGATTATTGGGATTACATTTCACTTCTATTATTTATCCCATGACATGATATTTGGATCCATTATATTAAGGATAATATTTTCAAATGTTATATATGATTGATATCTCCTTTCTTTACCCTTACCTGTCATTTGATCTCAACCTTTAGTATGTTTCTTTTACCTTGGTCAAGAAGAAGTTTATTAAGTATGATATTCCAAAAATGAGTCTAGCCATGATGAAGTAAAAAGGAGACAATATATATGTTTTATGAACCTGCTATTTATGTTTCCCAGTTTCTAAATACTCTATATCTATACAGTCCTATTATGGTTTTGTTATATGTTATAATAAATATACATCAATTATGAAGTAATATCAATGTATATAAAGTATGGGTATTTATATTTCCTTATTTTATGAATCTATGTGTATGATCGTCCTATTTATTATAACATGTTATGTCTTTTAACTCAGAGGTTATTATTTATCTTAATTTTTATTCACTTACTATGATTTCTAGCTCACACTTATCGGTATATATTTTCTCTAGGATATCCTATGTATCTTTATAAGGTCTATGGGTGTTAGTAGAACTATGTGGAGTTTTAAATAAATATAATTTTTTAAAATTTAAGATTATGTATTTGTATGTATAATATTCCAAAGACCCTATGCTTCAAGATCCTTTGATAGTATTTTTTGGAAAATAATACTAATAATCTTGAAATAATATTTGTTTAATTTTTGGGTACCCATAGTTGATATCAACATAATTTTAAGTTATTTTAGGATATTAGAATTATAGAACATTAGTTAAAAGACAATGAAAAATTCTAGGGTATGATCCAAAGTATAGAAAAACATCCTAAAATTTTGGTAAAGTTGAGGTTTGGTTGTTTTCCTTAAATTTAAATCCATATATGGATACTGGAAAGTGTATGTAGGATCTAGAATAGTTATAATTATGGTTAATAACCTCGAATAGGGTGTATTGGTAATTAACTAAACTATGATCCATTTGAAAAAAAAAGGAATAATTTCATATGTGGCTAGACACAGCCATGGGATACGCATTTGTTGATCATATGATCTCTACAAACCACTGTGAAGGATTGATTTTATAGTTAATCAGTTGATAATTATTAGATAAACCAACTTAATGTAATCAAGGTTAAAAAATATTGATATAGGTTAAACTAAAGTAATTATAGGCTAACATGATGATTTAAAAGGGTATAAGGTTTTATTTTGGAATAACTTTTTGTTATTGGATATTATAATCCCCATATAATGTTAAATATTCATCACTCATGTTAACCCTTTTGGTTTTAGTGATGGTTAGAACTAGACAGAACTAAGTTAGCCTTGGTTGTGATGGACAATTCAATGATTATAATAATGATAAACCCATTAGAATGAAATATGTACTAAGAAATGTTATTATTATGCCAAACCATATATCCCAAAAAAATATTTATAGTTTAACCATAGTTAAAAAAATAAAGTGCATTAAATAATATAAGGAAGAAGGATCATGAAAATTCAAGAAATGGAGATGATGAGAGAAGGTACATTAAACCACCTATATGTTAAAAAAATTTGGAAGAATCGCCAATTAAATTTCTTTAGGGGGCTATAAAATGCTTCACCTATAGAAGAGGGGTTCATTAAGCATAAAACTACCATAGGAATATAAAGATGAAAATTATCATAGTGGTACTAGAATGAATGCATCCAAAAGAACCATTAATAGACCAATGCCTTATGTGTGGAAAAATTAGTCATTTTTTAATCCAATTACCTAATATAATGGATAATAAGGATGATTATCATCAACAAATTCCAATCACAGGGGAACATAGAAAATCTTATTAAATCGTAACTACAAAAGTGAGTTTAAAAAATGATGTGTAGTGAAGAAAAATGATCATCCACTCGAGAACTACAAGTATTATATTTCTATCTTGTTCTACCCAATAATTTGTACCTATAATGTTTTTTAAAAACATAAAATCATCACCTCAATGTTTATATGTATAATTATTATTAATAAATTCTAGTATTATGTCTACTGTATCCCAAGTTTAATTTTCTGGGAATGTGTCTTATGAAAATATTAGTATCCTGCCTTGATAAATTTATTATGATTTTGTAAATGTATTGGTTATATCTACTTATAGGAAAATATTATTTTCAATAAGGAGGTAACAATTTATATCAACTTGTGATATCCTACGGAAGGATGATTATGAACACCCTTTATAAGAAAATAATATAAACTCAGACTCAAGACTGAATAATGATAAAATCATTTCTCAAATGGTTAGAGAAAACTCAAAATCATAGATAATCCTATTCTATAAAAAATATATTTTTCCAAGGTTTTTAAAGTTTATATAACTCTAGAAATTATATTTTATATTGTTTATGTCTACAAAAATCCATTAGATATTTTGATTAGTTGTTAATAATAAAAATTTTGAAAAATAAATCTATATAAGGGATAATTTAATGCTTAAATTTTTAGGATCCATTATTTTTTCCCCTATAATGGTTCTCTATTATTTCAAAAAAATACTTGATTTTAGATTTGAGCACACGTAAAATTAAATAAGATAATGAAACATTATTCAATTAAAATATATCATTTCAATGAGGATATATGAAACTATGTGTCACATAACATGGATTATTACACATCATGGAATATTTTATTCTTTAAAATTAAAAAAATTAAAAAGGGTAAAATAAATTGAAATGAAGAATATATTTAGAACTAGAAACTCCCATGGAAAATTATTGCTTTAATAATCAACATTATTATAAAAGACCTGCAATGATAAATAATACCATGAAAAGAGAAAGAGACTTTTCATATATTAAATGAAATATGAAGAAAAGGAAGGTGTGAATATAATGAATTTAGTAAGTATTTAGGAATGAAATCTAGTCATTGTAAATTGGTCATTGAAAATATCGTTGTTGAAAATATGTTCATTAAAAATATGGTGATTGGTCATATATTCAATAAGAATATTAAATTCATGTATGGTGAAGTATTAAATTTAAAACAATATAACTCACACTAAAACAAAAATTCAGATATCAAAATATTATATATTAATATATATATATATATGAATTAGACATAAATATTATTATTATTATTATATGGTATGTTCGATATATAAAATTAAAATAAATATTTCTTTTTCAATGGTGTAGTAAACAAATTCCAAACCAAAAAATGGAAACCTTAAAATATTATGATATATGAAAAAAAATATTAACATCCCTTGAATTCGAAATCTATATGGAATAATATTAAGAACTTATGATGCATAAAAACAAAATTTTACAATAATAGTATTTTTAATTATAATTCATATTTTTAATATTTAAAATATAAAAATATAAATTTTAGAACCTCATTTTTTTAAAAAAAAAAATTAATTAATTTTATTAATATAATACTAAAATTAATTTTTGAGATTAGTCTAAAATAATAAATTTTTAGGTGAATCATAAAAATATTGATTTTTCTAAGAACTATCAATTTTCTAATAGAAGAATGACTTAAAATTTTAAGAAACCCTTTTGATAAATAACTAAATATTTAATAAGTAATATATAAAATTTAAAAAAAACTATATTTAATTTATAAAACACATATTTAACATTTTTGAACCTCAAGTAATATTTCACACTACAAACTATTTTTACATGATTATAACAAAAATTAGGCTTTATAAATTTTATAAATTAAATATTTTTATTTTTATTTCATATTTTTGTTATAACTTTAAATATTATTTACCAATTTTAGTTTCATTTTTAGGTACAAAGATAAGTTAACTATGATTAAAGTTAATTTTTGTGATAATGGGGAAATAGTTTTTCAAAATGAATTTGTTTATTAATATTGTTTACTTTTTAACTAATAAATAAAATTTATATAATTTAAATGATTTGTAAAATATTATTTTAAGACCTATATATAATTATATTAACACTCATTCAATTAGTATTCAATACTTAATACGGTTAAAATCCCATAATGGATAAAATTCATTTTTCTATAAAAAATTATATATTTTATATTTTAATTTTAAAATTAATTTAATCATATTTATAAATTAAATTAGATAAAATGGATTTTAAATTTAGTTTTGGAGAATTTGTTCATTATATATGTAAATAAAATATAAATCCCTTAGTTAAAAACTATTTACCAATATTAAAACGCAATGTAAAAAATTTAAAAACCAATGGTAAAAGGCATGAAACATGTTTAAAACATATTTTTGAAGTCTTATATGGGGATTCATAAACCCAATATCACAAAATATTGCATTATAATTAAATTTTTGAGTCATTGAATAAGAAAAGGGGTATTGATATCATATAAATGTAAAGGGTATTCTCAAAAGTTCCATTTTATTCACTTATGAAAGGGGATCACTTCCACCCCTAAATGGACACACTTCCCATTATAATTTAAATTTAAAATACTTCCAAATAACATTTACTATAATTTATTTTCTCACAATTAATATATTTTTATCTATAATTTTTCATTAGGCCTTCACATCCATGGAAATATTAAAGAGAAGATCAAGTCACCAACATAAGTATTACCATCTTCTTAACTTTACATCCTTACTCATTCTCTTCCAAATATCTTATATCCATAAAAATAAAATGAAATCATTATAATTATTATTCTTATTTGTTATTATATAAATTTAATAATTTTTACTTGTTCCTCTCCATCTGATATGAAAAAAATATGTTATTAGTGTGTCATGGGGATTATCGCCTCCAAAAAGTGGCATCTTATGTTTTTATTCACTGTCATTAATAGATGATAAAAAGGATTTAACAGAAGAATGAATATGATATATATAATATAAATATTATTATTAAAATTTTAAATTATCATTTACCATAATTACCTTTCGTTCACTGAGAAATGGAAACATTTATCGCGCATATGTACGAACCACTACTTCTATGATAAATGGGTTTCATTTCTTATCACTTCCCATCAAGGTTTCATTTAAAAATATATTTAATATAAAAATTATTATAATACAAATATTAAGTTTCTGGGTATTACTAAACTATTTAAAAATGATTTCGATCATGATCAACATAAATAAGGAGTTACAGAAAAATTAACTGAACAACCCCAAATGACAAAAATAAGATAATATTATATTAAAAATAAGTATCCAAACAAAATATATAGAACATATATAATTAAATTTGGATGAATAATAATATTAGGTATATATTTAATTAACATAATTTATTTATTCAAAAATTTAAGTTCTAGGGAAGAGTGTTTTTAGACACAATATAAGGGATTCATCTCAAAATTTCCTTCTTTGAGACATAGTTTATATTATGCACCTAATTTCATTTAAATTATATTTATAATACCAATTGGATATAAAATAGAATTAATTTTCTTTATTTATAGTGTTAAACTTTAAATTCAAACAATATTACTTTCAAGGGTTTTGATTAGAGTGTTTCTTAAGCTGAAAGGGTACAGTCACAATAACACTTCACTGAGCCATGCTTTAATATTATGCACCAATCATAATTTTAATGGTGTAACTACTAAACTCGTGATATATAGTAAAATAAAAATATTATTTAACTTGAAAACAAAACTTATATTCAGGTTATTTTTAATTGAGGACCATGATTGATTTCTTCCCTAGAATATATGTTTTCTCATAACATAGCAATATTTCTTGAGTTATAAGGTTTTTCCTTGAGTTCTTATTTTATCTCATATGGTATACCCTATATACAAATTGGGAGATCAATTTTGATTCAAATATTCCTTACTTGTGAGTAATATTCATTCTTCAAAATGAAACTATGTTAAGAATAATTCTCATCCATTTAAATAATTGTTTCCCCTCATTATGCATAATTATCATTTTCACCAATATTATCCTTTTTAATTCGAAATAAAATTATGTTTATCTCATGTGAAAAAAATATTTACCTGATAATATTTTAAATATAATGTTTTATTATCTTATTTTACTATGTGGGATTCCAACGAAGGTTTTTTAAAATATATAAAGAGATCTTTTGGACAACCTTTATGATTTTCTATTACACATCCTATTTTTTCTCCATTTTATTTTTTATTATTCTCATAAATATATTGTATTTTTTATATATTTCCTTTAAAAATAAACATATTTTAATAACCTTTTTATTTCTGGTTTTATATATATTTTTTATTTCCCTTTTAAATTCCCAATTTTATGTGAACCTATTTTAAGGGAACATTCCTATTTTTTCTCATGTCGAGAGTCACACCCATTAATTAATTTTAAAAAATTATTAGCTTCTAAAATACCTCATTATTTTATAGGGAACTCACTAGTTTCAAATCTATTTTTATGGAAAAAATGAGGTCTTTCCGTCAATAAAAATACCATTTTTTATTTCATAAAGCTTCACACAAGTGGTGTGCTTTTATTCATTATTCTTCTAGATATTTCCCTTGATTTATCTATATTGGAAATAAATTATCAATAAATATGTTTAATTTAAGAAATATTTAAAACATAATGATTTAATTTATTATTATATCAGTAATACTTATTATTTATCATTCAGTTATTCCTTGAATCAAAATTATAAAACCCACTTCCTTCTCATGGGTTTGATCATGCTTAGGAATTTTTTATACTTTATTTTCCTCATGTGGAACATATATGTCTGATTTTAATTAATTTTATGGCTGGGTATAGATGTATATAACCCTCCAATTCATTTGGTAATGTTTTAAATTACATGATATGTTATGAAATGGATTAGGGAGTGAACAAAATACAACATTGTATTTTTTTCAAATTAAGATAATAGTCTTGGGAGTGTCATATGACTTATCTTTATAATATCAGGTTTAATGTTGTTACCACATTTTTATGATATTATGACTTTATTTCCATATTTCATGACTTCATTATTATGATCATACTAATTATGATATCATTTTATTCTTCTTGAATCTTAGATTATTCTCTATTGTTATGTTTATTCTCATACTGGTATTTCTAGATCACCCATTTACTTAATAATTTTCCCCAGGAAATCCTATGTAGTTGATTGAAAATTAAATTTTTATTATTCAAACACTTTTGAGGAAAAAGAGAGAAACCATACAGGACTTCATGACTAAAAACAACATATCACCATAGAACAAAAGTATAGGTCACACAACACTATTCCATCATAGAAGAGCTCCAACCTAGCATCACATTTTATGTAGTTTCAAAACATTATAGGGAGTTAAGAGAACTATTTTTATTTTTAAACAAATATGATGGTTTTATGTTTAATATGATTCATTTATATGTCTATTCTCTTAAATATACCACACCTATATATACTTTGATTGTATTTGTTGGAAAATAATGCTATGAATCATGAAATATTATGTTTTAAGTCCTAGGTCACCATAGGATCATTTATTATAGTGTAAAACATGGCATTAAATATTTAATTTTAACCATGTATAAAACTTTAATATATTAAAACTTGGTATATAATCGATATAATTATTCAATTTTAGAAAGAGGAAGTGTTTAAGGAATAATTATTTTTAGGATTCTGATCATGTTTTTAAAATAATTGAATTTAATCATTTATTTTTCATACATCCTACATTTCTTCATCCATTATAATATTTTATACATCCTTGGAGATAAAGTTTTAACTTTGGACCATTAAATAGAATTTATTCCCTCAAGGGATTACGTATTTAGAGTAAAAGGATTTTTTATTTTTATTGAATTAATTAAATTTTACAAGGGTGGATTTGTTTTGATTTAGTGTCATATTCTGATTAATGATTACCCCATTGCCTACTAATTCTTAAGAGAATTTATTATTAGGGGAGTAAAGCCAATGTGATAGTGGAAGATTTTAATTATAAGAGTGGCCTTGAGAATTTTTTTGACTTGATATTTAACACTAACACATCTTTATTTTAGTAGAATATTTTGGTCATAAAAAATTTAAATTAAAGAACAACATAAATTAAAATAAATATAATAGAAATTTAATATATTATGAATATTATTATAATTAGATTAATTATTTCCACAAGTAAAATAAATTATGTATTTAGGGAACCCATCCTTCAAAATTAATAGCTAGTTTCTACTTCTAATCGGATAAGAATTGTGTTGATTGAATATTTTTATTCCCATTTGAAAACTAAAATTGAAGAGTTGAAAATTAAAAAATATTATATCTTATAATTTGTAACTATTTAGTAGTATCTTTGGTTTTGCCAAAAAAATAAAAGTTTTACGATGTTTAACTTGTTTTATTATGGGTTGTAAAAAATATATAAAATCAAGACATTTATATTCATCCTTAGGAATTGATGACACCCATGGGTGGGTCATCTGAAGTTCCAAGTGAATCTTTCAAGTACACTAAAAGAAGATGAAACAATGTACAAAAGTTTTACTAATTTGTTTTATTTCACTTTTTCTACTTTTTTAATTCAAACCAATGTACTTTTTAGGATTAATATATTTTCACTATACACAAACCCAATTATACCACATGTAGGACAAAACCTAAATTAATCACAACATATATTATTTTTACAAGGTTTGCCTCTATTAAGGGTGACTACATAGTTGATGAGATCAAGATAACCTAATACATATATTCTCAATAATAAATCAACCAAAAAATACAATTGGTTTGTTTAGGTATCATCCAAAAATCACAATGAGTATGTATTAACCATTTTTTAAATTATACTACCATCTCACCAGTGTTGTTTATAGTAGAATCTCATTGGTGTTATTTATACTGGAATCCCACTGATGTTTACAAGAAAACCAACACAACACCAACACAAAGAAAAATATAACACAAAATTAAACATGCCACTTTAACAAAAAAAATGATCATCCTCATAGAGCTACTGAGATAAGCTTATTCTCCACCATCTAACATCAATTAAAATTATTTGACTTCCACTTAATACAAATAATAACTTTGTATAAAATTTAGCTCAGTATACTATTATGAATGAGTAAAATATATTACTTTAACAAAATATAACTATAATTTCATAATAAACAAATGAATATTTCTTAACACGCATCATGTTTTCTTCTTCCTCACTTTACTAAAAGATATCACTTTACCTCAAATGAATACAAGTAATAGTATTTAATTAATTTATTCATTCATGAAAGCATGGGAATACTATTTTTTTACAAATAATATTTCATTCATGGGTTTATTTCATCACCAATTATTTATGAAACAACTAGTGTGAAACTCAATTTATTTTTTATAGAAAAAATTAAATGTAAATTAATATTTCATTCACTTTTTTATATTATTTTATGTCCTATTTAAGAAATCCTATCATAGAACACACACAATATTCACACGCTCCACATGATATAGGAACATTTTTGTTTTCTCAATATAGTATATCAGTTCCCTATGAAATTCAAAGAACAAAATTATACACAACATTTTCACACTTCCTTTATCTCTAAATAGTTTATTTGGAGTACTTTCTTCTTTGTGTAAGAGTATATGGAATCTGGATATCATGAATCTATGTATCTAATGGGACTTCATATTATCATTATATAAGAATTTATATATATATAAATATCACGAAACTTTTATGTATGGTCTGAACCATCATGGGTTTTGTGGAATAATAACATTATTTATGTAATCCAAAAGGCTTTAAGAATCATAAAAAAAACAATACACGAAATTCCCTTTATGAGTATTGTGCAGTTCCTCTGATCTATTTTTCTATCAATTTATCTCATTGATTTTAATATTGTTCTTATAGAAAATAGGTGATATATGGGATATTTATAGATGAGTAGTACAAACCTAGCACACCTAGACTTCGATCACATTCACTACCTCAGTATTTCATGCGCACAGCCTCACTTAATAGTATGTGAACCCCACCTCAACTCGCACTCTCTGACTATGGTAATCACTTTCATCACTCACCAACGTATCTTTATCTCAAATAACACCTCTCTATTTCATGGAAATTAAGTTTCATGGATATAACAACCACATAAGATCTTTTCCATGGGTATAATGATCTCTTTTTTATCTATGGATATTTTAGTTTGAAGAGATTATTTTGTCTAAAAAACCCTAAACCGAAGGTAGAAAAAGACATTTGTGAAGATCATAAGACCTAGGTTCAATAGAATGTATGTATGTACTTATTTATGTATTATTTAAAGGTGTATGAATAGTTTTTTCTCCTAAAGCCATGCTAATTTAGTGCTTGTTCTAGTGCCACTTAATAACTCAACATTTCCCACCGAGTGACCAAGCCAACAAAAGGATCGTCACCCGAGTATACGTTACACACATTATATGGGGCAGGTTACACCAACCTACCCCATACTGGCCATTGGTTGTTTATATTGTATGCTCCATAAATTCTCACTTCTATACCCATTCTCTTACACTGTATGAATTCTTTAGGAGATGGATTCCCATCTTTGTTGACGTATATTCCCACATATGTTGGTTTGAGATGTTACCTTTCTTGTTCATGGGTTTCCCCCATTTTTTATTAAATTATATTACTTAAAATAATTATATTATAATTATAATTATAAAATATTATTCAAATCATTTCTCAAAAATTATTTATCAAATATACCACATGAAATATATATATTATTTTTCATGCACTCTTTTTAATTATCATTAACAATATAACAATTTCATGGACTACACTTTTTTATTCATTAAATTACATTATTTTTAATGGTGACCTTTAAATATTCATTTCTAACCCTTTAATCGTGAAAATTAATATTTTTATGGACTTCTTAAATTCTTCTCCATCCAAATAAGGGATAAGAACTTGTTAATATGTGGGGAAATTTTTATCACATGTAATTTACCTTAAATATAGGTTTAAATAATTTTCACATTTAAACCCATTGATTTTCCAAACTTCTCAACTTATTAGAAACAAATACAACATCACCATAATTCAAACCTCAATAAACCAGGTGAGTTCTTTAATCACCCCCTTCTTATTTTTTTTCAATACTCATTTAATTTTGAAATTATATTTTTTTTCTCTCACATATTAAATATAAAACCAAATATATAAGTATGGGAAGCAACTCTCATGTAATTTTTCAAAAACCATTCTTTTCATCTTCTCTCTTTCAAATTTCTCATTTCATAAGAGATTACACTTAATGATAGATTTAAATTAATATACTTGATAAAATATAACATCACTTTTATGAAAGCAATAAGTCATCAGTTAATCAAATATAATTCTATGTGGGCTGACTCGATGTATAAAACATGAGTGGTCAGTCTAGACAACATAGTTGATAACAAATTTTCAGAATGTGATACCGACATTGAAACCATCTTTCAAATGTTTTTGAAAATAAATTCAACTAACCACATATATTCTTCTCAAAAAAATTGATTAAAAACATTCAAGTGATAGAATTTACTTCCCCTTTATAAATCTATTTTACTTTTTTCATCACATAATCAAATTCACCTATTCTCATTCAGAATTATTTTTCATATAATGATTGGAGAACATACCTCTTCAATTACAAGATTCAATTTCTAGAATTTAAAGTCATTATATAAATTTCTTACCATATAATGAAATATTCATGTTAAAATAGTTTAGATATTTAAATCTAGTGGTTTTTTATCTTTTCTTTCTTTAGAAGGATAAACATCATTCATCTTGTTCATCATGATTGGATTTTTTCAAAAAACATTAACACCTATTGAAATGAAAAACTTCATGATGAATAAATTCCAAGATGATGTATAATTTTTCAAAACATTAATTTATTTTAGAAATACCTAGATATATTCCTCACCATAAATTCCCTTTATATAATAAAAAACACAAAATATAAATAGGAATAATTAGGTTTTTTAATTTTTTTTTAGTTAGAGTATAAGGGATAAGATTTCTATCTTAACCTATAAACTCCTTTCATTTTTAATATAGATTTGTGAAAAAATTTCACTATTTTTTTCTTTGAATTTCCAAATTTTATCATGTAAGGGAAGCTTGGACATCTTCATTCCAACATCTTTCACCTTATATGGAATTGGATTCTTCACATTATCAAACAATTTTAATACATTCTTTTGTTCTGGTTATAATTTCTTAGACAGATCTTTTTTTTCTAAAAATATGAATAATCAATATTTTGGTATATTATTAATCTTTTTCTTATGGGTAGACTCCTTCACATAAGTATTTTTAAAACGGGAAGCCATAGGATCTTTCCCCTTGTGCTTTTCTAGGTATTTTTGTTCAGGAAACCATGTAATTTATTTTTCAACAATATGACCAAAAATTCAACACCTTATATACAAATATCTATTGTCATAGGGTTGTCCTTTTTAGATGACATCTCAGGAAATTTGAATTTTTAATCTTGATTTTCAAGATCCAAATCAGTACTTTTCTTTATTTCTAAGATTAATTTCTATTTTTTCTTTAAATTGCTTTCACTATCATTTTTTTGTAAGACCTATATTCAAAGGTACATGATATATAATCCTATTTCAAAGTAGAATCCCCTTTTTATGTCATCCTTTTCAAAATTAATCCTTGGTATTTTATATTCAATAATTTTCTTTACTGCCTTTTTTTACATATACTCTTAGGAAGATTTTTTCTCTTTTATTCTTTACCACTACATTTGTTTTGGTCTTTTCAACATATCATCATATGAGTTGTGAATTATCAGTAAATACCAATATTAATTATAACTATGGAAACTTTTATTGAAATAATCAAATATGTCTTAAATACACTCAAATCTATTCTTGATAGACACATTCTTCATTATCTATGAATTATGGTAAAATTTTTCGTGATTCCACATCACATTAGATCTTTTCCCCCTTAATAATTTACTTTTTTAATTAATATTAATTGAAAATTTATCCCAAATTTCAAATTATAGATGCCCAAAATTTCCAACACCACCAATAAAAGCCAAAAAATAAATATTTCTTCTTATATGATAAAATTTGGATGGTTGTGACATCTTGATTTGTTTGTATAATATTATTATTTATTTGATATTTATGTAGTGAAAAAGAATTCCTACTATTCATAAAATCCATATATAATGATATAGTGTATTTTTCATTACTACTCTTCATCCATGTTGGAACAAAATTATTTTTGGAGTCTATACTTAAAGATGAAATAATATTAGTACAAAGATAATATTTAGGAACAAGTGTTAATTGTTTCAATGATCTTATAATAGATTTATCATTAGAAAATACCGAGACCTTATTTACACTTGAATGTGTCCTCTCATAATTAATAATATTTTCAAAAGTACACTTGGAGGCCTTTATATTCTCAAAATTTTGGGAAGATTCAACTTGGGTGTTCTCTATATTTCTAAACATTGCCTAAAAATCAACACATTTTTTATTTATAGAGTTCTTATAGTCATAAGTTTATTTCACCATATCTTTACATTAATTTTTGGAAGTCTTTAATTATGTATACTTATGATTTTTAAATTATATTTCCATTTATAGTCACTTTATATTGAAGAAATTTTTCACATACTCAATAACTTTTAGTTTTTTTCCACTGACTCTTCATTTTATTAACTTGATCACCATGTATTTTATTAAACTCTTGTAGAAAAATTTTCAACTATTATATTTTCTTTGAATTAACCACTATCTAGGATTATTTAAAATTCATAGAGGTTATGTGTAGTTTCTCCAATGGATGGATCACTTATATATAATCTTTTTCAGTCACATTCTTCTTAGAGACCGTTATTTTGAATTCACATTCAATCAAGTTGAACTTTTCATTATAATGTGATACATAATAATCTTATGATTATTTCGCTAGGATGAATGTCTTATACTTGTCTTTGATTTAAAAATAAGATTTATTAATAATCAAAGAAGCTTTGTGAGATTCTTCTTTGTATGAATCATCTCAACAAGGACCTTCTTAGATACTTATTTCTCACACACATTTCTTTTTCTCTATTATTCAATATATGAGAGATGTTTATTTTAAAGTAATACATTTTCTTCATTTCCTTCAGTAATGTTTTTCAGAAGTGTAAATCTTTGAAATTTATTAGGTAGTTATTTATATATATCCTCACCTTCCTCATCAAGATGTGATTTTTCATTATATATTCCATTGATAAATGGAAAAATATTAGAGAAAAACTAGATAGAAATATTCTTTAGATAATCTTTCAATTCTAAATAAAATCACTGCGTGATTTAATAAACTCTTATTCATCACTTTTTAAACCTAAATCATCAAAAGGATCATTATAAATAATTTTAACAGATACTATTGATATAATATAACTCTAAATACATTTGTATTGTGGTATACCCTATTTATTATTGAAACTCTTTCTCATTATTTTTTCTTCTAACTTATATCTAATCATTACAGTTTTTTCTGAAACCTACATGTTAGCACTGACTAAGGTAGAAACTGAATGTTCCATAAGATTAAACTCTAATACTTATTTGAATTACAATATGAGATTTATATATGTCTGATACAAATAACTGAGATAACAAGTTCGATCTAATCAGAGGCGGAACCTTCCCTTTAATACCAATTGAAATTCTGGGTGGATCATATAGGTACACTTATAGGGTGGTGAATAAAGACCTATTTGATATGGGGATGGATTTTTTGAAGGGATTATTTTTAGAATTATAGTATCTTAATTCTCATGAAGTTTGATAAGGATATAATAGGTGGAATCCTTTTATAAGGTAGTGAGAGGACACACTTGGTTGTTTTCAAAATATTAAAATATATTAGTGACTTACTCTAGAAAAATGAATCAAATTTAGCTCAAGAAGGAATATATGATGATATAGAGCCAAAATATATTCATTAAATAGTAATTATACAATTTTTTAAGTCATTTTAACCCATATATATTTAGTTTAACCCCTTGTTAACACCTTTTAAACTTAACCGTTGTAATGAATTTTGTAACTTGGTAACAATTCATAATGGCCAAAAATTAAGTTTAAATTATTATTTAATATTAATTGAGGTGATTATAAATATTGAATAAATTTTACCAAACTAAATATCTATAAGGTATATTAGTATTTAAACTCATGTTTTTCATGGTGACAAGTCTGGTCACAAATGTATTTTTTATGTATAATTTTTTGACTATTTGTGAAAATATTTATTTTGAGTGGGATGAATCTCCCTAAATCCTTACATCCCAATAATTTGAGGAATATTATATTGTTGGAAGATAAACTAACACATATTTATCATTTTCTCAAAGCCTCCAATACCCCAGGAAAATCCATAGAAAATATATATACCACTATAACCAACATGTTTTCAAACAAATTGTAGTCATCTTTATTATATATTTGATTCACTAATATTGGATAATTTGTTCCAACCAAAATTATAGTACACAAAATATTCTTCAAAATAGTCTTCTTACAAGTCCTTCTAGAATCACTAGTAATATCATTTTTTTACCTCAAGTTTGTGTTCCCAAAATTTCTAAATTTTTAAGTGTCTCCTAATTTTTATATAATAATTTTCTTCTTAAACTTCGTCTTATTTTTAGAATTTATGATAAATTTTTTATAATAAATATAATCCTTAAGAGGTAAGTTTATTTTGTCTTCACAAGTTTCATACACCTCTAAATTTTCTCTAACTCTTGAAGTATATTTCCAAAATTTGGATCTGTATTTTTTTAAAATCCGCATCTATTTTAACAAATTTCAGTTATAAATGGTTAAAATCCTTATTTTTGACTTTTATATTTCTTACATATTAATATTTATATATTTATAATCATCAAAATTATCTTTAAATATTAATTATTATCCCGTAAATTGGTTTTTTCTTTTGTAAGAACATTTTTCATACTACTGATAGATGGATTTCAATTATTCAATCGTTATAACTCTATTTCTAATTTATAAATATTTGAGATAAATTATTTCAGTTCACCCTTCAACATGAACCCCATTTTAGTCTCTTATTATTCACTTTTTTAACTACTATAATCATAATTTTCATCTTGATCATTCATTTTAGTAGTGATTGGATTATCACTAACATCATGCTTGGATATCTCAACTTCCTATTAATATTTATCATAGGTTTCACTTTCATCAAGCATGGATTAAAAATATATTTTTTTATATTTGAGAAATTATTTCCCCTCCATTTATAAGAATACTTTTACATGTCTATATTTATAGTTTATTCTTGAAAGTTCTTCTTGATCATTCTTCTTCATTGTCACTTACTTCATCTTCTTTATAACTTGGATAATTTTCACTAAAATATCTATTAGTTCTAGACTTGAATACTTTCACTTTAAATTTACCTTTTAACTTTATATTTCCTCTTATCATATTTCTATAAATAAGTGACATGATTTTTTTAATATTAAAATTCATATTGGACTCTAAATATTAATTGTTATATTCAACTTTATCAACTATTCTCTTATACTGATCTTTCTTCAAAGATTTAAAATAAATTTCTCTTTTATACTTAACCTTATTCTTAAAAGAATTATATTTATCACATCATAAGAAATTATAATGTTATGTAATTAATATATTCCAACATAAATAATATTCTTATTTATGATAAAATCTGTTGGTCATGCTCACAATCTCATTAAAACTCATGTAGAATCCCTCAACAATTTCTTTATCATGAGTCTTGAGGTCTCTATACTTAAACATATAAATATATATATTTTCCACTTCACGTTGGTTTTTCCTTTATATATTTTCTATATCTTGTCCCATAATACTTTTTCATAATTTATTTCTTAAACCATAAAAATTATATTCTTTGAAAGAAAATAAAAAATAGCATTCTGAACATGTCCATAATTCTCCAGATTCTTATTATTTATTAAGTTCATAGTAGCACCTTCATCCTAGGGAATGAATCCATCGGTTATACCTTTTTAAACATCATAATTAATAGATAAAAGGTATATAACCATATTACCTTTTCAAATATCATAAAATTTCCCATCAAATACAAGAATCCCATTATCAATAACCATATTTAAATTATTCATTGTAGATAATAGAAATTAGTGACTAGTTCTCTAACTAGAGAAAAAATTAAAAATCAAAACTTCCAAAATTTATTCACAAAAAAAAAAGAACCTGGCTTTGATACCACATATAGAACCATGAATAAGATCTATGTGAGATCACTAACATGGTGGGTGAATTAGTGATTTTTATTTAATTGTAATGTTCCTTTTAAAAAGAATTAGTGCATATTAAGGTGAATAATGTTTTTTGTCTTCACAAATCTCGCACACAATAGCACAATGATCAAAAAATTTTACAAGGTTTTCCACTAAAAATTAAATGGATTATCCTTATTGAGAACGGTAAAACTCATTATTATAAAAAACACTAGAATACCGTGTGAGTAAAAATAAGAAGGTATTATCCTTAAGATATGTTATACATCTCTCAAAGGTGTTTCGTTGAAAACAAGATGCCTAATCGACAAAGATAGACCAAATGGTCAAAATCAAAACAAACTTGGGAAACACATTTATATCATGGAAAGTAACCCTATTTACAATCAAAAAACCTCTACTCAGGAACACAAGGCATAGCAGGCATTAATAGAGCTAAAATCTCAAAACACGCAATACCCCATTCTAGGTTATTGGGAACTTTTGCACATAATATTCAAAAGATAAATATGGAAGGGCACAAACCACCGACCTCAGCATTATATGATCAATATACTTCGGTTTCAGACCTTGAATCGTCCTAGAATGATGTAGATCTACAAAAACATCTAAAAAGTTCGACCAATTATATCTCATGAAAGATGTTAAATTGAGAGATGAGGCTCTAGAACAATGAATAACTCATCGTTTCGATTCCAACGCAATCGACGGTGGTCAATTCGGAGAAAGGACGGATAATTGGGGTATCTAGGAAGAATCATGCTCCTCGATCACTCCTAGACGAGATGTCATTAGAAGAAGAAGAATCTGCTAATTAGATGCAACCCTAGTCTGATTTAACAAATAAAAATAAAATTACACGGTGTGTCTTATAAAATTACATGGTTTGTATATGCCTTTTCTAGGGCCACATTAAGAGGTCTCCAGGTCACCCCAAACGGCCATGTACTCAACCATCACACGACTAATACACTATCACCTGCAGAAACTAGTTACATGGCATATACGCCAAACTATATGGTGTGTACTCTTTAAATTTCTATATTCTCCTCTTTTTCTCAAAAACACGAGAAAGAAAAACCTCATACTTGAAAAGAAGGTCTGGGTTCTTACAAACTTCCCCCTTAAAAAAATTTGTCCCTGAATTTCCTTAAGAAGGTGGCGTAGGAGAACAATTATCGAACAGCTATAGCCACTGTGATCGCACATTGGCCTCCCTCTCCCAAGTCTCATCTTGTACTCACTCGTACCGCCATAGCACCTATACCATAAGAGCAGACCATCCATGGAGAACCTTCACTCTATGATCAAAAATCTAGATAGGATGCTCCTCAAATGATTCATCCACCTCTAACTCAACCTTTTCAGGTAGGAAAACATGAGATGGGTATGAGAAGTAATGTCTTAGCTAAGAAATGTAGAAGATGTCATTTATAGCTCAGTACCTCTGAGGTAACTGAAACTAATAGGAAACTGTCCCAACTCCCTCCAAAACCACAAACGGTCCAAAATATCTCGGAAAAAGCTTTCCCTCTCCTAATACTTCTATGTCCCAACCTCGGTGTAACACATAGAAAAACCTAATCTCTGACCTCAAATTCTAGAGTTCATCTCTTTCAATAATCATAAGACATCTGTCGTGACTATGGAGTACCCATACTCATCTAAATCAACTCGATCTACTTTGTGGTATCCTAGACAAGACGAGGTCCCAGAATAGCTTCCACTTCTGCCTCCAGCCAATATAAGGGTGATCGGCATGGCCTACCATACAAATCCTCATAAGATTCCATCTGAATAGTTCCTTGAAAACTATTAGTGTGGAAAAACTCCACAACGGTATGTGTTTTTTCCAAGAACCTCCAAAATCTGGGCACATGCTTGAATCAGGTCCTTTGGCACCTGAATCGTACACTCGAACTGGCCAGCTATCTGGGGATGGTAATTCATACTCAAAAGTACCTGTATATCCAAATACCTCTGTAGTCCCTTCCAGACTTGAGAAGTAAAATGTATGCCCCTATCTGAAAAATGGATTGTGGAACCCCATGTAGGGGTACAATCTCTTATATGTACAGCCTTCCTAGCTCATCTATACTGAAGGTCTTCTTGATTGGAAAGAAGTGAGAAACCTTCGTGAGTATGTCAATGTCAACCCAAACTGCATCACTTCCTTGAGGTGACATCATTAACCCTGTCATGAAGTCCATCGTGATATAATTCTACTTCCACTCAGGAATGGGTAGCCGCTGAAAAAGCCTTGCTGGTCGTTGATGCTCCACCTTCACCTGGTGAGAGGTGGAACACCTCATGACAAACCTAGAAACATCTCTCTTCATACCTGGACACCAATACTGATGGTGTAGATCTCAATACATCTTGGTTACACAATGATGAACTGCCCAAATTGAGGAATGAAAGTCCCACATGAGCTCCCTGCATATGTCTACTAAACCCCATATGCTCCCATGAAAACAAAAGATCTCATCCTCACCTACGATTCATCCAGGAATAGGGTCTTCTCCTGACACACTCTCCCATATAACTAGGCCTTCAAAATCTGATAGTTTCCACATTCACACTTGATAAAGTAGAGTAGAGGTAACAGCTATATAAGAAATAATAGTTTGCCTCTGTCTATCATGCACCTTCAAATACATCTCATAGAATATAGACATAAGATTCCACTCACTATTGTCCTCCTGAACTGCCTATATTTGAGTCCTCCTACTCAGCGCATCAGCTACTACGTTTCCTCTCCTAGGCATGTAGGCAATATCAGTGTCAAAATACTGAAGGTACTCAACACACCGTCATTATCTCAGATTCAGATCGCGCTGAGTGAAGATATACTTGAGACTTTTGTGATCAGTGGAAACCAAAAAATTCTCTTCCAATAGATAATGTCTCTAACAGCATAAGGCATGAACAACTACAGCCAACTCGAGATCATGTGTTGGGTAATTTCTTTCATGTGGCCTCAACTACAGAGACTCGTATGAAATGACTCCTTCCCCCTACATAAGCATTGCTCCCAGCCCAATACTTGATGCATCACTGTATACAGTATAGATCTTTCCTGACTATAGCAATACTAATATCGGTGTTGAATTCAACCTCCCCTTCAGCTCCTGAAAGAATGATTCGTAAGAATATGACCACAAGTACTTCACACCCTTCTTAGTTAGGCCTTTCAGTGGTGCTGCTATGCATGAAAAGTCTTGTATGAAACGTCTGTAGTATCTAGACATCCCTATAAACCTTCATACCTCAAATATGTTCTTTGGATTCTTCTAGGAAAATACTTCTCTCACCTTATCTAGGTCTACTAATACTCCTGTATCGAATATAACATGACCCAAGAAGTAAATTTAGTTTATCCAAAAGTGGCATTTTGAGAACTTATCATATAACTGGTGCTCTCTCAATGTAATAAAAATGATCTCAAGATGTGTGGCATGGTCATGTCAAGTGTGATAGTACACAAAAATATCTTCCAAAAAAAACCTCCACAAAGAAATCCAAGTATGGATGGAACACTCGATTCATCAGTGCCATAAAAACTACAGGCGCATTCATGAGTCCGAACTGAATAACCACATACTCTTATACACCATAACTCCTCTAAAAGGTTGTAAGAGGTATATCTAATGGTATAATGTGAAACTGATGATAATCGGATCTCAATTCAATCTTCTAGAACATCACGGATCCTCGAAGATGATCAAATAGGTCATCCATATTTGTCATTGGATATCGTTTCCTGACCATCAACTAGTTCAACCTCCAATAATTCACACAAAGTCTGAGGTTACAGTCCGGCTTATTCACAAACCAAATAGGCGAATCCCAAGGAGAAGTGATGGGTCAGATGAAACCCTTTTCCAGTGACTTCTCTAACTACTTCTTGAGCTCCTGTAAATCTAGTGTAGCCATCATATAAGGAGTAATAGACACTGGTTCCACCCTTGGAACAAGAACCATAGAAAATTCAACCTCTTGCTCCAAAGGAAAACCTGAAAAGTCGTCTGGGAAGACATCCTTGAAATGATCCACCACTGGAGGAAAGTCCAACTATGAAGTCCCCTGGTCATCTAGATATAGATTAGAAATCTGGGCTATAATTCCTCCCAACCTATGATGCTTGAGTCCTGCTCTTCCTGCCTAAACATCCCATTCTCCCTTATGTAAAAAAGGATCTTCCCTCTAGTGATGTAAAACTAACCATACGGTGATAGAAGTTAACAATATCCTTTAAGGGAACTAACCAGTCTATCCTAAGAATGACATCATATCCCATCATCTCTAAGACATAAAGGTCCCATGAGAAGTGACACCCACCAACCTCAAGAGGGAACTCCTTGTACTGACATGCACTATCCATTCTAGTCCCCAACAGAGTGTCCAGTGTCAAGACATCATAATAAGTAAAGATAAAGAGCCCAAGGCTCTCCACAATATAAACAAATATGAAACTATGGGAAGACCATGTATCGAAAAGTAAAAAATATAGAAATGAGGCAACTAGAATCTTACCTCAAACCGCGGAGGGTTCGGGATCCTACCCCTACTAGGTTTTCTCCACTGTAAAAGTATGGCCCGTACCATGGACTTGTAACCCTACCTGACCACCCTGAGTTGATCCCCTCTATAATCACTAAAAGCCTACCAACTCACAACCATATCTATGACCTCCAACTCGGCCTAAACAATCAGAAAAACTCTAGTTCTCTGACTGATGAGAAACTCGTGGCCCTACTCCAGTATGAGGAGTCAAAACAGAACTTATATCACCAGCTATTGGTGATAAAATCTGATATAACCACTAAATATGACCCAACTTTTTGCAAGACCGTCACTCAACTGGGTCTCTTGGTCAATGTGGCCTCATATTCTCTCTCTTCCAGAACTATTAGAACACCGACTGGAAACCAGAAGAAGTATCCCGCTTCCTTAGATCCCCATGCGACCACTCCAAGTGGTGCCTCCTGTTGTTAGTATGAGGGGTACCATCCCTGAATGCCAAGTCGCCCTGGCACATAGCTCCATAATCCCTCATATTTCTCTCTGTGATCATCACCTGATTGACTATAGTAGTGATGGAAGTTAACCTTAATATGTTCACTTGAGATTGGATGTCATCCCTAAGAACATCCTCAAACTTCCTCTCCAAGAATAACTCATATCCCCATAGAATGGGTGTGAATCACTACAACTCTATGAACCAAGAAGAATACTCCATGACTGAGAGAGTACCATTCCCCATACTCATGAACTCTTGAGCTCGATCATCCCTCAAAGTCTCTGGGTAGAATTAATCGTAGAAGACACGCCAGAACTCATTCCAAGCCATAATCTACTGGCGTCCCACCTATGAGATCACATCCCACCATCTCTTGGTGTAATATCCTAGCACGTACATATCAAGATTCACCCTCCCCTCTGGAGGTGTCTCCAGATGCTCAAAGAATGAAATCATGGCCTTTAACCATGATTATGCACCCTGATGTCCTTCAACCCCTGTAAAGGTGGTAGGATATTGCTTCTAAAAAATTCATAGAAAATATGCCATAGATGGGGTAGGAGGCGGTACTCCTCAGAAGGTTTACATAAACCTCATAAATCCCTCTCAAAACTATGCATCGACACTTACATCTAAGACAATAGACAGTGCCAAGATGGGCATGACTGGAGGATCTAATTTCAGTTCCTGATCTGCCATGCCCGGTGTCTGGTCACTACCCTTTAACTAGGGTAAAATTGGAAGACGACTCGGTGGCATGACTCTGTAAGGTCAAATTCACACCTAAGATCAAGAATAAAAAGTAATGAAACTTAAAATTTCAATAAAGGAACTGGATAAAGAAAGCATTCATGTTTTTTAAAACAGGAATACACAGCGTGTATGACACCTACACGGCTTGTTCCTTTAAGCCTTCAAATGGGAGTGTACCCCTACCATCCCTGGTCGTGTAACACCCTATACACATGGTGTATTCTTCCAAGACATGGCATGTACTTGAATCGTTTTCCCCTGCCTGAGTTCTTCTACATGACTAACCCACACGGTTCTCCTAGAAAGAGAATACATAGTGAGTTCATGCCAGACATGGCGTGTACTAGAAGGATTTCACTGACCCATTTTGTTAGTCACACAGCAAGATACATGGATCCTTAGACACGACGTGCACAGTAGGTACACGGCGTGTCCCACAAAAAATTTCCCATCACTGTGCCTCCACTCACACAGCTATTGACACAGTTAGAAACTACACGGCGTGTACATAAAATACATAGAGTGTACTTAAGAAAAGCAGTTCCTTCCTAAACAAAAAAGAACACATGGTGTGTATTATGCAATACACACCATGTATTCTAGGTTTTTCCGGATAGTAAGTCTTTGAAACTACTCTAGAATCCCATAAAACACTAAAACCAACATCAAAGTTCCAAATTCCGATCCATGGGGGCCCATACTCTCCATGAATAAAATTTTGGCATAATATTCATGTCATATACAATGAATAAAAAAGAAATGATCCACCAAATTCTGATCCATGAAGGCCCATAACACCTCAAGAACCAAATTTTGGAGCTCATTCAAACTAAACATTACATATTACCAATACCCTATCAAATATAAGGAATTATATCAAGGAATATATCACAACTGAATGCATATCTAACACAATATCTATCACAACAACATGCAGTCAGTAATGCACCCTAAATGGTATGGTAAGAATGAATGACATGTGATCTCTAGCAAGTGCCTATACGATGCATGAGATGTAATACCCTCATCTAGTCAAGTTTCAACCAAAATATAATCTCAATAATATCAACAACAATAGAAAAAACATGTGAATCGCCCAACAGTGAAATCAAATCAACTGTAATAATTGAAAAATTATAAAAACCGCAATAATCAAGGTAAATTAGCTTTTCCCTATACCTGGTTTATCTACTCCTAGACACAGCTTATTACCAAGTACCTATTCCTTCCTATCCCTGGATATAGGGTCAAAACATTAAGTTAAGAAGAAAATATTTCCAATGATACCACTTTGTAATGTCCCAGTTACAGGAGCCGCCCAGAGGTGCCCCATACCCGGTTGGTCACATGGCCTCAAGCACATTTCCCCAAACACCAGAGGCTTCTGACCAACAGCGAGGGCCTTGGGTGTGATATTGTGGAAACTATTCCCTCATTTGAAGAGTAATGCAGCATAAATAAATAGATAAAAATAGTGGAATCATTAATAACATGCAATAAGTAAACAGCGGAAGACTAAAAGTAATAATCCATTGGAGAACATATATATAAATGATACATGATACATATGTCTAGGAAATAATCCAAACAAGTCACCATGCTAGATAATAATACCAAACCAAGAGAAAAGAAAACAAATAAACTCCAACAGCATTGCAAACCTCATCTTGCCTTCATGCTCTCCAACTCCACAACAATCTTGTATCTGAAGTAGAAGGGAACCTACCCTTATCAATACCTATAGAAATATAATATATTTGGTCCCAAAAGCATGACCCGAACAGGTTGTGAGACGAATCCCAATAGGAAACCATTCAAAGATCTGTTCCTAATAGTCAGTGAATATATATGGAAAGCAATAAGAAAAATGAAGCAGTAAACAAGGAAGTACTCATAAGTAAACAATCCTACAATTTCAATTACATTCATTTTCATATATCAAGTAAGTAGTAATTCAAAAAAAGTAACCCTCTAGGAAGTACTCACAGCCTAACCCCTCTAGTTCAACCAATCAGTCATAAGAGACACTCTTGGAAGTACTCACAGTCTAACCCTTATTGTTCACCTTTAGAAAAGACTCTATGAGGAATCACTCAACATCAATTCCTATTGTGGTCTCATATCGGTAACTATAGACACTCTGAGGAATAAATTAACTTCCAATTCCTCTTGTGGTCTCGCAACATGGAACTACAGACACTCTGAGGGAGTACAAAGTCCATCCCTCATAGGGTATCACAATGTAAAAATAAATACACACTCTGGAGAAGCCCTCGACGTCCATTCCCCCTATGGTCTACTACACCTGGTTCCTACAGCCCTGTATAATTCAATCGTTCACAACGATGTTCAATGGAAAAAATTAAACCTTAAGAACTACTTGGATAATAGCTTTTAAGAACTACTTGGATAAAAACCTACAAGAATATAACAGCATCAGATAATATCACTCCATCCTAACAACACTGGGCATGGAAAACAAATAGCCTAATAAGAAAAGCTAGACCAAATGGTCAAAATAAAAACAAACATGGGAAACACAGCCATAGCATGGAAAATGACCATATTCACAATCAAACAACCTCTACTCAGGCACACAAGTCATAGAAGCCATTAACGTGGTTAAAATCGCTAAAAATGAAATACCCCATTCTAGGGTATTTGGTTCACATAATATTCATATATTAACTATGAAAATGCACAAACCACCAACCATGGAATTGTACGATCGATATACTCTAGCGGAAGCCCTTGAATTGGCCTAGAAAGATGTATATCTACAAAAAATTCTAAAAATTTCAACCAAGGATATCTCAAGAAATATGAGAAATCAAGAGATGAGACTCTAGTAGAAGGAATAACTCACTGTCGCGATTCCAACACAATCGATGATGGTTGATTCGGAGAATAAATAGACGATCAGGGGCTCCTGGATTAATCATGATCCTCGGTCGCTCCTGGATGAGATGTCGTTAGAAGAAGACAAATTTACTAATTAGAAGCGACCCCAGTATGATTTAATAAATAAATAGAAAATTACACAACCTACCTTTTAAAAGTACATAGTGTGTATATGACTTTATAAGGCCCTGCATTAGGTGGTCTCCAATTCACCCCACATGTCCATGTACTTGGATGTTACACGGCCAGTACACAGTCACCCTTGGAACCCGGTAACACGGTGTGTACTCAAAAGTACCTGGCCTGTAATCCTTAAATTTCCAGATTATTTTCTTTTTCTAAAAAACACCAGAAAACAAAACTCATACCTTAAAAGAATGTTCGAGTTCTTACAACCTTCTCCAATTATAAACCCAACCTCATATAAAAGAGTTGTGTGCCTATAATAAAAACATTTTTTATTTCAGTAATATAATGAAGTCTTCAATATTGGTGTAGATTATACTCAAAACTTCATAATAATTATCAAAATAATAATTTTGTTTATTTATACCAATAAATCATATCTCCGGTTTGAAGTAAATCCAGTTAAGACTATATTCATTAATGCATTTTGGTGGTTTCCACTCATCAATCTTGGCATGTTCCTCCACTGTTAACTCAAATTCCAATATGTCGGCTTCAAAAATTTATTTTATGGATGAAATTTTAAATTGATCATAATATATATTCATTTCTTCCATAAAAAGAGGGAAAAATAACTCATAATATAAAATTAACTAGGAAAGATTCATCACTTTAGACCCTACAATATGAACTAGAACTACCTCTATCCAGTTACATTGAAATGTCATACTAATTTCACCTTATTCCTTTTTAGGGGAGTTTCCATGATTCTTCTATTCATAATTATTTCTCAGGGGATGAAAAATATCTATATTTTTTGTGCCTAAGGTCTTTTCATATCATTTAACTACTTGGTGATCTTGTTACTATTGATTTTATTATATATGAGTATTTTATATGGATTTTTGTTTCTTCCCTTTATAAACATTAATAATAATAAAACAATAATTACCTTATTACCTTTATTCTTAATCGATTGGAATAATTACCTCACCTGAAACTTACTATCATAATATAATGAAAACATATTAGAAATGTCTATAATTCATCCAGTTGTGTAAGAGAGATTCACTTCTGTATTTTTTATCTCCTCTGAAAATGGGTCCAAGGGTGTTTGAGTAGCCCAAATATTTCCTTTGTCCCTATAATTCACTATTTTCTAATACCCTTATTCATAATTATAATTTTCTCATATTTATCAAGTAATGTTAGGGTATAATTTTTTTCCTGGATGTGTGAAATCTATTTGTTTTTTCATGATGGTAGTGTCGGGATGTCTAGGGGAACGTTCAGGGGGAACATAATGGGATTGTAGTTGTTCGTGAGATATAAGAACATATTCACTTCTTGAAACATTATTTCACACCATGAAAAATAAATTCCATGCCCTAGGGAGTTATGGAATTAACTATCACATTGTGAAAGTGAATGTCATGTCATGAAATTCCCCAAGGTAGTGTTTCATTTATATTTAAATAGGGGGATCTCTTGGTAAACCTCTCATTATCCCATCAATTTCCCCTCATGTTTTTTTATTATTTTCACCCTCAAATGGATCTTTTCCTTTATTTATTTGTGGCTTAATCCATCATTCCTTGCAATTGATCCCTATCAGGGAGGATAAGTCCCTCTGTTCCCTATATAGCATTATTTTTTTCATTTTATTGTCTCGTTTATATGAATCCCTAATATGTTCTAGGTTGAAATGATGTTAGGTATTTTGGTTCATTATGTTCATATTGTATGGTTTTTATTGATGACTAAACTCTATTATGATTAAGGTAGATGGTCTATAAGTTTTCCATGAAAGTCTTGCTTCTTTTAAAAGTGATTTCATTATGTGGTAGTGTTGGTTTTCCATGTGTTCAACCTATAATTAAATTGTATAATTTAAATAATGTTATTTTTCTAATATATTACCCATTGAGTCATTTATGAACCGTAATTAAAATGAAACCTAAGGGGATGCCTTGACATGGAGTTCTTTTGAAAAAATGTAATTGATAAATAGATGATACCAGAATTGTTTGGCAAGAATTATAATTATAAAATATTCAATTAAAAATAGAGAAGTGTTTTTATTAGATATAATAAAGCATGATGTATTATCACTGATTAATAATGTTTTGTTTAAAATCGTAAAAGGGGGTTTGATGAAATGCTAAGGGATTAATGAGATAATGAGTGATTAAATTTGTTTGGCTTTAGGGAAGGGTTTCGAGGTTGGTGTTTCCAATGGATATTTGTTCCATGTTTCTAGGGATGGGATTGATGTTATTGATTTTCCCTTTTATAATTCACCTATATAAACCTTGATTGACACACGTGATTATTAGAATTATGATTTATGGGATTTTATCTCTTATCCAGAATAGAAATAGGGAGAGTGTTTATGAATCATACCTAGCACATTGGATTCACGTGTCATTTTCAAGATTTTATATGGTTCTTTACTATTACTATGACATTGGTTGATTATTTAAAGCATCTTCAGACATTTATATGGTTTATCCACACATAATTGTACAGTTTCATCTTAATGATCTAATTTTTAAATGGAATAAAATATTTTTTCCTAATCACTTGACTCGGTTATTATGTGGAATTAGCTAAATAAAATTACAAGTATAACTTATAAATTATTTTCATTTATAAATTTTAATTGAAATTTCATTTAAATATGACTTAATTTTGAAAAAAATTCAATAAATTTAATTGATAAATTGGTATCTCGTGATCACTTTTTAAAATTTCATCTAGCATCTATTGAATAAAATTTCAATTTTAATTTATAAATTCTTTTCCTCTATAACTTATAATCAAAATCTTGTTTAATTAGATTTTTTTATGAAAATATGGTTAAAATATAGTGGAAAAGTATGATGATATATATCCTATATATACGATGTGTAACATTATATGCATATTATGTTGGCTCTGTGTATGGGTAGTTGGGGCTACTGATAGCACTTGAGTTGTGAGATCCAGTGATGTGAGATGTAGAGGGTATTTAGGTGTTTTTTCTATTATCACATTACTTGAAATGTGGTATTCAAATATTTTATGGATATATGTTCTTATGTGGGTCATATTTTTGCATAAACTACTCTTGAGAATCGGTAAATGGGGCTATAGAGAGAGTTGGATTGTGATATGTGGTGTATAAGATACTTGTATGATATAATTTTTGTGTGTTTTATTCAAAATATGATATTGATATTATAATTTATTGTGACTATATATGATAATTTTGGGTTTATTATTAATGTGAGAGTAGGTAGCGTAGAATATAATCAATCATGTATGTGAGATCCTTATGTTGTAGTGCCAATCTATAGTGATAGGTTGTATTTTATACCATTATTATTCCTCTATTGGGCAGGAATGTGAATTGCATATAATTCAGAAAAAGGTAGTCAGATTAAGTATGGGGTACTTTATATATATGTGTATGAAAACCCAAAATAAGTTTGTTTTGGTCTTTAAGTTACCTTGTGATGTGTGTTATGTCTTAGGATATTTTTGAGTCAGGCATTATGATTTATTATCTGGACATTTTCTTACTATTGTTGTAGATGGATGTTATAAATTTGGGTAACCCAAGAGAGGGTTTATCTAAGCTTGTGAATCCCTTAGATATAAGTAGCATGGTAGGTTATTTACATTTATAATGATGTAAGTAAGTTCTAGAAAACTTCTTATAATAGGCATGTAGATACCTTGTGTATAATGGATGTACATGGCCATCCTTGATATTGTAAGTGGTGTCTAGGAAAATAAGTGTGGATTTAGTTAAATGCCCAGAACTTCGGGTTACATGGAAATCCATCATGGTTGGATCAAAAAAGTGTAAATAATGGTTATATTATTCTAGTTTTTTATTTCATGAGTGACTCATAATCGAATGGTTTTCATTTGAATAAGTAGTATTCATGGGGAACTTTATAAATGAAGCACTAAAAGAGATGCTTTTTCTATATGTGTTTATGTGAACTGATGATGTTCAGCTAAGTTATTAGGCATGTGATAGAAATACTAAAGGGATATGACATGAGATATTCATTTAATATAGTATACAATATAAAAATGTGGTGTATGCTTACTGGGTATACTTGGTTGGTAACTGGAGCTATTAAGAATCATTTTGAAAGGTTAAATTAGTATCTCCTTTACCATGTACTATGGGTGTGGATTTTTTTAACCTATATAATAGGTGAATTTTTTGTAGCCATATAGAGGTAACATCAGGGTTTATTTTTTTTTAATTCCTTTAAATATCATGTGATACATGTTCATGGATGGTTTTTTAGGAATCTATGGGATAAAGTGTTTGAGTTGGAAAATTCATGTGACTCCTTAGGTAAGTTAAAGATAATTAATGGAAAATTCATGATAGTTTCATGTGATACTCAAATTGTTTCGATATAATGTTTTGGGATGTATTTATTCAATACCTAGAGAATCATTGATGTTAGGACTATATGAGATGTCTATATATTCATGTGGGGTGTGGGACCCTTTATTTTACCCCAACTTGGTGAAGTGTGTTGCGGGTTGTTGATGGGACTGATGGTTGATTAACTAGTAGATGGTGGGGGAAATTTATGATATTCCTGGTTTGATTTTTAATAGAAATATTTTATAGACCCTTGATTGTATGATATGTGATGGTTATAAAAAACTACTTTAGGGAGCTACTTAGTGTAGATTTTCTTAGAAAATAGATGATTTGGGGAATGCGATTTGTGTGAGATGAGGTCTTTATAGGTGATTAGGAACTAATATTGAGGTCATGAAAACTATTTTAATGTATATATGGTCATCTTATGTGAGAGGTGAGTTATTAAATTACATGTAATGTTTTATTTATGATGTGATTATCTTAGGATTGTTGAGACACTGAGGGGTTCATCCACTCATGTTAGTGGCTATAGA
Organism: Viscum album; assembly: GCA_963277665.1. NCBI lineage: Eukaryota > Viridiplantae > Streptophyta > Magnoliopsida > Santalales > Viscaceae > Viscum > Viscum album. The sequence continues at coordinate 1,135,695,956 of OY728164.1, read as the reverse complement.
ATTGAGAAATTTCTTTAGTAATGGCGAGTTAAATGATATTGTGAGTATACGTTACTAGAAAGTCTAAGTAGCGCGTATAGCATAATAGACATGAGATTCTCATGGTGTTTACTAAGGACATAGAACATGATTTATATTCATCAGGGCATGGTGTTTGGTGGAATTTTCTTGATAAAATTGGGATGAAGTTGTGTGGGGAATCATAGTGTTAATAGAATTGAGTAGGGATCAAATTAAGAACTTATACAAGTAACACAAAAAAATTTAAATAATTATAATATTTTAATTATCATGGGTATCAGGTAGTATCATTTTCATTGATCAATAATAAGGGCATCCTATGGTGGAAAGAACACCATGGACCATTTGAGAAAGAGGTTCTTGTTTTGATTAGCTTTTAGGGAACATAAAGAGTAATGTATTGTTAAACCCAACATAGAGGTAGTAATGGATTTGTGACATCACATTAGAACAAATAGTTTATTTTGACATGAAAAGAGTAAGTCACCTAGGTATGCGTATTAGGTAATTTGATTTTATGGAATTGGTATGATTTATTTTTTCGATAGCCACTATATAAAAATTTATTCTCAGATGATGTAACCAAGTTAAATTGTTAGAAGTAGGTGGGTGAGTGATCAAGTATCTGAGACTTCTATTCCCTTGAGTAACATTCCAATTTGAATAATTAAAAAAATATTATATTAAAATTAGTCTCAGGAGTGAGACTGTGGGTTATGATATGAATAATCAGGTCATAAATGGAGAGATATAGACTAGTGGAAATAACCAATGTGGAGTCATGTAAGTATTTTTTGAGTTCTAGAATGTTATCATAAGTGGGTAATCATGGTGGGTTTAGTTAAAATTATCTGTTCTAAGTTATGTGGTTTTGTGGGGAATTAAAAAGTATACATGGGAAATATATTCTATGGATTTTGTGATGTTTTTTTCAAGGATTCCATAGGGTAGTGATATAGTTTGGGTGGTATTAGATCATCTGATAAGGTTAGATCACATTTTATCAATCAGAGAGTTCTTCTCAGTGTTTCATCCTATAAATATATATGTCTAGCAATTTATATTATTACATGGGTTCCCTAGAACTATTACATTGAATTTATATTATCATTTCACATTGTGATCCTATAATGGGTTGAAGAAATTATTGTTACATAGTTTCATTAGAGAAATTCAAATCATCAACAAACTAAAAGACAATCAGAGTAGACTATACTGAATTTTGTTGGACATTCTAGGATCTTACTTCCTAGTTTATAGCTGTTTTTGAGATAACAAATACTCTTAGATTAATCCACCTTTTTTTCATATGGATTCTGGATAGTTAACGGTGATTGGGCCAATTCTAGTGCACGAGACTTTAGGGCGTGTCTAGTTTATATAGAGACAGATAATTTCAGTTGAAATTTTGAAGAGTTTTTATGTATAATTTCATTTTTTTTTCTCAGTATTTAGGCTGTGAAACCCCATTTCATCACTTTTTTTTGGGTTTGAACAAACATTTTCAATCCATTCAGGGTTTGAACCCATTTCCTCACTTGATTCAAAGTGTGATCCCACTTTGTTTCTTGATTTGGGGATTGAAAATTCTATTATAGAATGATTCAAGGAATTAATCATATAAAAAAACTAAAACAGGTGTCATTTTTCCAAATCATGATTCAAGAATAAAAATAATTTTTTGTTATGCCTCAGGGGTAGGATTGGGACCCTATGTGTGGGGTCATTAGTGAGATATTAAACTGGTGGTTGATGCATCTTTTGAGGAGAATCCAATTTGTATTGTTGCTTTTGTGAAAAAGGATCTCTTTTTTAGAACATTATATTTTATGTGGGTGTGGTGGAATCATGGTTTTAACTAAGAGGATATAAGGGAGTGGAAATCATACATAAGGTTTGAGTGGCTATATTATTTTACTAATGATCCCCAAAAACGTTTTATAATGTATCTAGATGATGATATACAATATAAGGGGGAGTTGTAAAACCCACCGAATTCATCTAATGTATAAACCCATTTAATTTTACTAAATTATCTTTATTTTTTAAATGTGAATGTTCTAGGTTTCCCAATTGGTTTTAAAAGGTTTTAATGGCATGTTTCATGAGGTGAAACATTTTTCTAATCCTATTTTGGCCTCTTACTTGAGTTTTGTGGTTTCATGGACATTTTTTTGGAACTGGCTTTGAGAGTGGGGTGGGGATGTTTGGGCCTAGAAGTGCGGTTTTTTAAAAGATTCACCTTAATACCCATATTTAGGATTAGAAGTCCTTGGAGGGGGGTCTTATAATTCCCCTAATATATTTTTATGCATTTCATTATTTATATTTTGTCCTAGACACCTGTAATATATTCATTCTTGGATGACGGTCATATTAGGATAGTTTGGGTGTGAGTTCGAGAGGAACGAGGTGAACCTAATTCTATACGGGAGCTATATTTATATATTCATAGTTTGACACATTATTTCACACCATGATAAATCATGGAAAGTCCCTTGAAATTGTTCTCAAACATTCATGGTGTGAAAGTGAATTTCACACCATGAAATTCTCATGGATGGTGTTTCAAGTATTTTTATGTAAGGGGTCTCTTGGGATACTTCTCATTTTATTCATTTGATTTTACCTAACATATTTTGATGATATTATACTTTTATGGGATCTCCTCTTTAATTTAATATAAATTCAAGGAACCATTCTTCTTGATTTATCTCCCTCGATAAGTCTAATCCTCTATGTGCTCTAGATAGCTCAATTCTTTTCCCTTTCTTTCCCATTTCTATAAATCGATATAATGTTGGGGATTATGATGATGTTAGGGATTTTGGTTCATAATTCTTGAATTCGGTGATTCTTATTGAAAATTATGCTCTTTTATGCTTGAGGCATGTAGTCTATAAGTTTTTCTTACAGGTTGTTAGGTATACTAGGTTGAATACCCGGAGAGGGGTAGTGAATCAGGGTATGATAGATTAAATATTTCTCACCTTTGGATCTTGTTTCATTCTTATAAAAAACTAAATTATCTCTTCCTCCAGTAGAAATATATGAACATATATGAAATCATGAATAGGATATAACAATTTTTACTTTGTTAACCCTAAATGGGTTGTATCCAAGGAGCATACAATGGCGATGTGACGATGTACCAAATTCACTAAAGCTCACATCAAATAATTTTTACATTGTTTAGACTAGATCTTCTAGGAACAATATCATTGCCTTTACATGATTTAGGGTATACTCACAAAATTCCCGAGGATCACTCCCTATGACACTTTATCTAGCTCACTACCGATGGAAAGGGTCACCATCTTCCTCTTCATGCGCTCACTGCTCTTGGAAAGCAATCCACAAACAGTTTATCGACTTTTAGGTCAAATATAGTTTATAGACATGTAGGTCCCTTCATTTTTATAAATTCTTGAATATTTAACTACAGGTATATGATCTATTGAAGTTCCTTTTTCACCCATAGATGAATTCCACCTTCTCGAGTACTTCTATCTACTAGAAAAAAAATTGCATACTGATTTGAAGCATTTACAAGTTTCCTTGTGCAAATCGTGAACCACCTTCTTCTACTGCATACTGAGTACCGATTTTGGTATGTGGAGAACCTTGTTTGTGTACCGCTTCCTATTCCACGAACCTCCCTTTTTCCACAGTCTACCTCCTCCTTCACTATCACATACCGCCTCTGTGAATCCCCTTCTATCCACAAACTATTCTCTGTTCGCGAACTGCCTCTGCGAATCACCCTATGTCCATGAGTTTTTATCTGTTCACGGAATTCCTTCTCTAACCACCTGTGTACTACAGTTTTGTCCTTCATGTACCGTGTCCTTTGTGGGATACAGTCTCCTACAAGAACCTTTGGTGGAATTTCTTCCACACGAACTACTTCAACCTTCACAAAATTCTCCCTTGCAAACTTCCTTCGGACTTTGCTAAATTCCCAAATCAAAAATATGTTCTCTAATGATATTAGATCTCTCCACTAATCGGTGTTAATAGAAATTCTTATATAGGAAAAGATATCAGCAATATCTTATATTCCAATATTTACCAAATATTTGTTCAACCGCATACTGATCCTCCTGCCACCGTGAACAACACCAATTCCACGCATCTTTTTTCCACACCGTTTGCATACGATTTTTTCAAACAATAATCATACTACCATTGCTTCTACATATTACATATCATTTTCTAATGACAATACATCTCTCAAAACTCTATCCTTCTGCGTACCGTACTCTCTTCACAGCAAACCATCACTGCGAACCATTTCCAGTTTCGCAAACCTCTCTGGCGTACCATTCTCTCCAATCTGTGTACCATTAACTAAACATGGTACGTGGTCCATGAATTTTAGTATGTAATTATCATCCTTTTCTAATTTTCTTCAACTTTCTTTATATAGTTCACTCCTATGAATAAATCCTTTCTTTTCCAACATTAAAATCCTTATTTTAAGGCCCAACTTTTTGGAAAACATGGGGAAACTACACCACCTTAAAAACCTATCTCCGTCAAACACCAACCATTATCATTCACAATCATCTGGCTTTGTCAAAAAACACAATCACACCCAAAACATACCAAGGGGACACCTTTAGGGAGTTTTTCCCAACAATATCCCCTATTGGGATGGTTAAAAACTCTTCTCATAACAATTCTCCACTTTTTGATACCTCATTAAAACTCCTTCCATATTCATCCACCATTTTCTTTATCCGACTAAGATAATGATAATGGATTTACTCAACATATACTCTAAGCCCACATGAGCCAAGCTTAGCGTTAGAAACAATAGTATAATGTAAATTTCAATAATGAATCACTTCATTTATAATCACTAATTTTTTATACAATATTGATAAAAATAAACTACTTTCCTCACAAACCTTAGCTGTCATGATATCTAATTGTTGATTAGTCACTTCAAGCATCGTCGGATTTAATAATCCCCCTAAGTTATAGCTTCTCCAAATTGCTTCAGATCAGCCTTAACTCCCTCTATCTCACTGATCCTCTTAATAGCTTCTCCCTATATCTCTTCTCCCCCTGAATAGTCAAACATTTTCCCCCGTTGTCAATTAACTTGATGGGAACTTAAATGTTTTCTAAAACAAGGTAAAGAAAACATATTAGTACAATAGAGAAAAACACATCATACCTTAGGGAGATGGGGTCCCACATCCACACTTTTTCAAGTTTGTGAAATCAAATGGACTCCTAAATCCAGTTGATGCCTTTCAAATGCTTCTTTGGGTAAGTTCATCCTAAGAATATCTGTAACTTGTTGTTCTTTAGGAACATACTTCAACTTCACAAGACCTTACTCTACCTTCTTTTTGATAAAATGATACTTGATTTCAATGTGCTTTGTCATTGAGTGATGAACTGCATCTTTCCTCAAATTTATACAACTTGAATTATCAAAATGGATTTTGGTTAGAGATTTCACTTCAATAACCATATCCTCAAGTTGATGCTTCATCCATAATAGAGTCGTGCAATCTTGAGTATCTGTAATTTATTAAGATTCTATGGTGCTTAATGAAATTCAATATTATTTTTTTCTTAACCAAGAAATAAAAAACCATCCAAGATAAAAGGCACCTCCTGATGTTGACTTATGATCATCTTTTGAACCAATCCAATCTTCATCTATATATTCCAACAACTCTGGCTGAGATTTGTCATTATAAATTAGGCCAAAATACTATGTTCCCTGGATATACTGAAGAATAATTTTTACTGCAATCATGTGTCTATCCTTGGGTTTTCATTGATACCTTACTGCTTTACATGTGGAAAATACAATATCATGCCTTGTCTATGTTAGGTACAATAGACTTCCAATTATTTTCCTATATTCTATGGTATTAACTGTCTTTCCTTCATTATCCTGTGACAGTTTCAACTGGGTAGCGACCAGAGTCTTCATCTCTTTAGAATTATCTATTAAAAACCTTCTCATAACCAACTTGGAATATTTATATTGAGAAATAAAAGTGTCATTCCCTCCTTGTTTCACCTGTAAGACAAGGAAAAACATCATTTCAGCAATCATCGACTTTTCAAAATTGCTTTTCATGAATTCAGGAAACTATGTGCATTGTACTTCATCTGATTCACCAATGATTATGCCACCGACATAAACCAACACCATCATCCTTTGACAACTGTCATTGTTGAAATAAATATTTTAATCAAGTCTACCATACTGAAAACTAAGATTCTTTATAAAATGATCAAGCCTTGAATACTATGCTCTTGGTGCTTACTTTAAACCATATAAATCCTTCTTCAGCCGACAAACTCCATTCTCATCTTCATGAATGATAAAACCATCTGGTTTCTCAATGTAAACTTCTTCTTCCAGAAATTCATTTAGAAATGCTAACTTGGAATCCATCTGGAAAACCTTAATCTTTATTTTCACTATTATGGCTAATAATAATCTGATTGTTTCTAGCCTTGAAATAGGTGAAAATGTCTCATAAACATTTATACCCTCTATCTGGGAGTACCCTTTTCACACTAATCATGCTTTGGTTTTGAATAACAACATCATCTTAATTAATTTTGTTGTGAAAGACCCATTTTTTTATGATGACATTCTTATTTACTGGTCTTGAAACAATTTCCCATGTCTAATTTTTTTTAATTTGGTCAAGCTCTTAATGCATTTCCTGAACCCAATTCCCATCTCAGGTAGCTTAATCAAAGCATTTAGGCTCCAGCTATGATAAGTATGATACTTTCTGTATAGACTCCATCCCCCTTTTCTTCACTAGTGGTCTCTGATCACCAATTTTGTTATGCCTATTTATTTTAACTCTCCTCGCTAGTCTATGGAAAGATGTTGATTTGTCTTCATCATCTGAATCTTATTCTGAATCAACCTCTAGATCTAGAGAATCTCCTAACCTGTTCATCTCTTCATCACTATCTTCTCAAGTCTGATCATGTATTTTCTAAATATTATGTTCATTCTCCACTATATTCACATCATGAATTCAAATATCTTTCCTATCCTCTTATTAAATTAGTTATATTCTTTTCTCTTCTTTGAGTAGCCAAAAATATTCCTTCATCTCCACGAGATTCAAACTTACTATGTTTTTTCTTATTGAGAATAAAACATTTACTTCTAAAGACTCAAAATTACTTCAATGAAGGATTGTTTCCATACCATAACTCATATGGAGTCTCTTCCACTATCAGAAAAAGTAATGCTCTATTTTAAGTATAGACTGCCATTATCCCTGCTTCTTTCCAAAATTTCTCTGGAATATCTTTCTCAATGAGCATTTTTTTCCATGTTGTTGATAATCTATTTTCTTCTCTCAACTAATCCATTATGTTTTGGATTTCTTATTCCTAAAACTTGATACCTTATCCCATGTTTCTCAAGATAATTATCCACTTGGCTATTTGTTAACTTTGTTCCATTATCTGATTGAATCGTTTGGATGTTTTGACCAAGCAACCTTTGACATTTACGTTGATGTCTTATAATACAACTGAACACTTCATATTGTGGTTGATTATTGATACCCATGCCATTTTTCTATAGTCATCAATTAAGAGAACATCATATCTCCTCCAATCAATATCCCTTGGTGAAATTGGGCCACACAAATCAATATGCACCAACTCAAGCAATCTTGTTTAACTTTTCTCTTTTGGATTATATGTCTTTCGAATGATCTGACCTTGTTGACAGGCATCGCATATATGAGTACAATCATATGATAATCTAGGGAGATTTCGAGCCACATCATATTTCACCAAATCTACCAAGGATTCTTGGCTGATGTGGCCAAGACGCGTATGTCAGAACTTGTTTTCTTCATCATTGGACAAAAATCACATATCTTCTTCTCTACTTACAAGGTAGAGATTCCCTTTTTTCACTTTCCTTGCAACACAACAGCACTATACATTACTTTTATGATACATAATATCTTGGAAAAACATATGGCATGTCCTGAGTCACGCAAATAACTAACACTAAGCAGGTTGTGACTAAACCCCTCAACAACTAATACATCTTCTCATCTCATGTATTTTCCTCCAAATGTGCCTTTTCCGGAACCAATAATTTTTAATCCCTAATCATTGCAAAATATTATGATACCTTCTTTATTGTACCTGATTCTGATCACTAGATCCTTATTTTCTATCATGTGGGAAGTGCATCCACTATCAATGATCCATATCTTAGTGCGATCTGATGCCTTAAATGCAATTTCTACAACCAATTCCAACTCTGCCTTTTTTTGACCTAATTATTTGACTTTATATCCGACATGGAATGATAATATTGATCATTCTTAGTAAATGATGATACAACTTCAACCTGAAGAGGTACAAATCGATTTTGAATTTTCATCTCTCTTGAAGATGTATTTGGTTACTTCTTATGAAAAAATTCAGTCTTCCTTGGAACATTCCTCTCCATTGTTGATGTGCAATATCTTTCCATATTTCTAATTCGTTAACACCTAGAAAAATGACCATAAATTGATAAACTAAATTTTTGAGCTCTTTACAACCACCTCTGTTGGTCTTGTTCTCTTTAGTACTTGTTTGCTATGGAACATACATTTTGAGAGTGTCCTATATTACCACAAAAATAGAATCTTATGTGAGGTACATTCTTATGTGGAAATTATTCACTACTAGTTGTGTCTTGGGTTCTCTAAATCTTCTTATTATGATTCGTACCTAAATCAATCTTAAATCTTGGAGGAGGTGTTTGTGGTCTAAATTGAACCACAACTTCCTTCTGTTTTAAATCAATCCCTATACCATCCTTATCATTCATAATTGATTTTTTCTTTTGTTCTGATGGATCACTCTGCAAAAATCTCATATTATATATTGTATGTATGATCTTCTTTCTTAATATATAACTAAGAGTTATCAATTTCTCCTGATCTTCAATTTTTCATCCTAGACTTATGACTTCCTCTTCAAGTTGTTTGATATGTTTGATTTGATATCTTCCAGTTTTATTCAAACTATCAATTTCTATTTTTTGTTCTTCAATTTTTAGTTTATACTCAACCACCTTTTCTGAGCTTTCTGGCATTGAAGACCTCAGATTTTTAATTTCTTCATTCAGCTTTGAATTTTCTTCTACCTACAGCTGTATAAAGATTTTTACATCATGAACAACTATGTTAGCTTTCTTTTTTTTTGACTCTCAAAAATATATACCTCTTCAAGGGAAGCTTTTAATTCATCCTTCGGATCAACTCTTCCTTCAATTTCTCCTTTTTCATTGTCACTTTATTCTATTGTTAATGAATTTCTGACAACTTCCACTAAAGCATCTATTTTATGATCCTTGTAGTCCTTTAACTCTTCTACCACAAATTCTTCTAAACTTTCATCCCCTTTTGAAATCAGATTATTCTTTTTTAATAACTTTCTTCTAGTACATAATTTCCTTTTCTCATTTTATTAATACTTCTTTGGGAAAATTTCATCATTTTCATCATTTTCATCATCAAAATTCTTTGGACACTTTGCTAAAAAATCCCCAATCTTTCCATATCGAAAGAATGAAAATGGAAGTTTACCTTTGAACTTCCCTTTTCCCCTTTTCATATTGGAGGAGAGAAATGAAATTACATCATCCATATTGTCCTCTTCAAGACTATCTAAAATAGAGTGATTCGCCATGGCCTTGAACACAACTTCCTTATAATTCCCCTTTTCCATTGCTTAGTTATCATCATTTTCCATTTCATATGCTACAAGGGTACTATGTAGGTTTTCTAGTGACAACTCTTTCAGGTCTTTTTCATCCAACATTGAAACTTTCGAATTGAAACACGGTGTAAGATTCCTTAAGATACATTTCACAATCTTTATATCTTCAATGAATTCCCCAAGACCCTATATGTATTCCACAATAATATTTATCATGTCGAAGAATGCATCAATGGCCTCATTGGGATTCATTCTGAGATCCCCATACTTGTTACATGGAACCTTCTACTTTGCTTCTCGGAATTTTGTGTCTCCCTTATAAATGTTCAATAATTTTTCCCACATTGCATTTGATGTTTTACAGGACATCACCTTCATATAAATTTCATTTTATAGGGATCCCTCAAAATCATTGATCCATTTAGAATCGGGATCCAATTCTCTTCTTTCCGCTTCTAATAAAGCACCACTATTAATGTCATATGATATTCCATGCATAGCTATTGTGAAGACATCCAACCCTACTGATCGAAAGTAGTGATGAATTCAATTATTCTATAGTTTAAAATTATTTCCATCAAAGATCAGAAATAATTTATGATTGACCAGCTTTAATTCTTCTTCTTGAGAGAAAAAAACTAACTTTCAAACTTTCCCTTTCATACCAATTGTTAGGATCACTAGGGTGAATACCCTGAGAGGGGGTGAATCATGGTATGAAAAATTAAAACTTTCTCCCCTTTGGATCTTGTTTCATTGTTAGAAAAAACTAAATTCTATATTTTTCCTGTAGTAATATATGAATAGATATGAAATCATTCTTAGGACATAGCAATTTTTTACTTAGTTCACCCTCACTAGGATATTTCCTTGGAGTATACAACAACGATGTGCTGATGTACCAAATTCACTAAGTATCACAACCAATAATGAGTACAATGTTCAGACTAGATCTTTTATGCCCAAGATCACTACCTTTACAAGATTTAGGGTCTACTCACTGCATTCCCAAGGGTCACTCCCTATAACTCTTTCTCTAGCTCACTGCTGGTGGAAAGGGTTATTGTCTTACTCTTTTTACAATCACTGCTCTTGGAAACAAATCCACACATAGTTTATCAACTTGTAGGTCAAACACAATTTATGGACTTGTACGTCCCCTAATTTTCATGAATTCTTGCATCATCAACTATAGGTATATGCTCTGTTTAAGTTACATTTTCACTTATAGATGAAGTCCACCTTCTTGAGTACTGCTAGGTACCGGAAGATACATCCAAAAACTGATTTGAAGCTTTCTCAAGATTCCTTGTTCAAATCGCAAACCACCTTCTTCTCCCACGTAATGATTACCAAGTTTGGTACACAAAACACCTCTTTTGTGTACCTCTTCCTCATTAACAAACCTCCCTTCATCCATGGATTTCCTCGGCCTTCTCTATCGTGTACCACCTCTGTGAAATCTATCATGTCTGAAAACTACTCTCTGTTCACGGACTACCTCTATGAATCACCCTATGTTCGGTAACTTTTCTTTCTTCGCGGACTACCTTTGCTAACCACCTACATATCGTGCCTTCTTCCTCCATATACCACTTCCTTTGTGGGATATAGTTTCTCACAATAACATTCAGTGGAATTTCTCCCACACAAATTACTTCAGCCTTTACGGAAATCTCCCTCGCGAACTTCCTTTGGACTTTTCTGAATTCCCATATCAAAAAGATGTTCTCTAATGATATTTGATCTCTCTTATAACTGATGGGATTAGAGATTCTTATATAATCAAATATATCTGCAATATCCTCTAATACCATATTTACCAAATCTTTGATCCACTTCATACCTCTCCTCTTTCTGCTGTGAACCACACCCATCCTGCACACTATTTTTTCACGTCGTCCACATACTGTTTTTCCATGCTGTCCACATACTGCCTTTGCTCCTACATTGTCTGTCTCCTTCACCAATGACAAGTCATCCATCATACCTCCATCCTTCCACATACCGCATGCCCTTCTCTACAAACTATCTCTACAAACTATTTTTGGTTTTACGAACTGCTCTGGTGTACCATTCCCTTCACTCTGCGTACCATTCTCAGAACATGGTATGCGGTCAATGAATTGTGGTACGCAGTTCTCATACTTTTCCAATTTTCTTCAATTTTCTTCATACCATTCACTCCTATGAATAAATCCTTCCTTTTCCAACATTAAACTCTCAATTTTTAGTCCCAAAAATTTGGAAAATACTGGGAAACTGCGCGACCTTAAAAACTTGTCTTCAGCAAACACTAATCATTCTCATTCTCAATCATCTAGATTTGTCAACAAACACAATCACAACCAAAACATACCTAGGGGACACATTGAGGGATTTTTTCCCAACATAAGTCTTACTTCATTAAATAGTGCTTCATTGTGTGGTTTCACTAGTTTTTTGAGTGTTTGAATTATAAATCAATTATATAATTTAAATAATGAATTTTTCTATTATATTTCCTATATATTTTTCTATAAACTTTAACTAAATGACTCATAAGGGGTTCCTTGAAAATTATTTATTTGTAAGGAATGTATTAAATACAGTGATAAAACTTGAATTTTATGGATTGAATTATAATCCAAAAAAGTATTGAATAATAAATAGATAGTGGAAATTATTAGAAATAGTAAATGATAATGTCATTTAGTTATTAAAATTGTTTTGGATAAAATGTTAAATGGATTTTTAAAGAAACTCTAATGTTTTTTGTACCTCTCTCTCCCTATCATGGTGTTTTCAGGATCACTAACACTAACCGATGTTTATAATGATTTCATTTTATTGTGTTTCAGTTCTTATATCTAATATAAAGTGAAGGAAAACTGTTTAAGTTGGATGACCATTTCAAATTCTTTGAGTGTATTTTAAGTTTATCTTGAATATATATTTAATGTCTCATGACCTTGTAATAAATTTATAAGAACATTATAACTCCATTCATGGAATAGGAGGAACAACTTTTTGATGATCCATTCAAATATTCCAAAACAACAAGGTCTGGTGTTTGGTGGACTAGGGTGGATACGTAAGATGGAAGGCTAAAATGGACAACAGATGGTGGCCATTCCCAAAGTATTGGGTGTTTTGTAAGAAAAAATGGAAATGTTTTTACAACATAACATGGTCAATCCATCCAATGGTCTAGAAACATTTAATATTGGCCAAACATCATTCAATCTAATCTTAAATGAATTCATTAAAACCTAGTGAATTGTGGAAGTTTATTGTACAATTTGAAGTTAATAAAATGAGTTCCTTGGTACCTTGGAACTAAACTTTCTCACTATCAACACCCTCCAAAAAAATCAACTCCAAAATTCTAGATTTCTCAAAATCCTGTAAAATATCCATTTCAAATTATCAACTCTCAAGCCTCTATCCAGCTCTGTCAAATCTCTTCTTCCATGTTGTAAGAATTCTTTTAAATGATTTGTGATAGGTATTCTTATTGGTTTCCTAAATCAAACCTCTCAATTCTCATCATCCTTTATCCAATGGGTTCTCACTCTATAAAAGTGAGAGAAGTATTCCTTGGCTATGGGAGAAGCATAATAGGGTGCACAAAAAAAAACAAAAATTAAGGGATAGGTTTCTTGATAACCTCTAAGATCAATTTATTAATAATAATAACAACTCGAGTCAAGGGGGATATATAGGGGATTATATTGACCTATTTTCAAAATCCTGGTCAATTTTGTTAATTTCCTATTAAATTTTCTTCATTGTGTTTTTATTTATCAATTCTCATAATTTCATAAATTTCTCTTATCATAGATATTATTCTTAAATTTTTAATTTACTTTTATAATTATTTTAAAACTAATATCAAAATTATCAACTGTCACTCAATTGATTTAATATTTTTATTTCTTTATTAATTCATAATAATATACATTTTTTAAATTATCTTATTTAAATTTATTCATTAAAAGTGAAAATTACCACCCCACTTATTATCATAACTTTCTGACTAACTCTATGTATGAAAGGAGGGCTTTCTTTTTAGTAGAAATATTTTTATTTTCCAAATTTTCTTTAAATTTTTTTTTCCAAATCTTAATCAATTTTAAATCTCAATATTTCTTTCATGAAATCTAAATATTTTTCACATGAACCTATTTTTTATGGTACTAATTATTCCTATTTTAATAATATAATTAAAATATTTCATGGAACTATTAGTTATCCCATCTGTAAAATGGTAGCATGATAATATTTATACTAAAAAACCTGAATAAAAATGAACTCTTGAGGGTGTTATAAATGTTGAACATAAAAACTATTTTATGAATGACATATATTCTAGTCTCGATCGTAGTGAGTTTAATCGTGCTTATACTTGAAAAGTGGATAATAAAATTTGTAAATTAATAGAGGTTAATAATAAAATAACTAACAAGGTTCAAGACACTAGATTGGATATGTATCATTAAGATTTTTAAAATTCTCTATACATCCTAATGAATCTATTAATAGCTTTTTTTCTTTATTTAGTAACATTTTCAATTCTAGAAAATCCCTTAATGATGATTTATCGACAGAAACATTATTAAATAAGATAATATTTCTCGTACCAAGTAATTGGGTACCCAAGGTCAAAGTAATTCAAGAAACAAAGAATGTGAAGAAAATAGAATTATAGGAATCATTAGATCTCTAATGATATATGAAATTATGATGAAGTATAAAGTAGAGAAGGAGTCTATAAATTAAAAATAAGTATAGAAAACTATAACCTTCAAAGTTAATAATGATGATCCATACATGTGAAGTTTAATAATTTTATCAGCATTCCAAGAACATGAACAATTTAATCAAGAAAAAGAACCAATCCAAGAATAAAAATCAAAATACATAACTGTAAGTTACATTCTCTAAATGTAAGAAAAAAATGTTACATTCAATTAAAGTTCCCCATATACTAAATGAATATAAAATAAAATAATCAAGGTAAGAAGGATTTCAAAAGTAACTATGTTGAGTGAAGTAAGGACTCCATGGATTCAACTTCTTCATCCACCTCAAGTTACTCAAACCATAACTTCCTTACAGCACATATTGATGAAGATGTTTACGAAAATTATATTCTATGAAAAACTAAAGAAGAAATATTGTATCTATATAGTGTTTTCCCAATACACATGTGTTACTAACTCTATGAATTTAATAAAATCAATATACTAAAAACAGGACATGTTACTTTAAGTGATGACTCTAAGGGTAAGATAATCAGTTAATTTTCAATCATTATTTCTAATTCGACTCATATAAAAAAATTATTCATCAAAATATTGAAAAAATAAATCTAATAATTAGTCAATTGTGGATGATGATTTTAAAATTTCTTTAAAAAATTTCTTTTTAGAAGCTTTTGAATCAAAAGGAAAAATTTTATTTATCACATCTCGATTTGAAAATGTTTATATAATCAATTTAAAATCTATGGCCAACAAAAATGTAAAATACATGAGTGAAAAATTCAGTGATTCATGGATTTATAATAGACACCTTATTCATTGTGTCACACACTCACATGTAAAACTCAATCATTATAAACTACTACAATATGTACCCAAACTTAATTTTAAATATGACATGGTTTTTGAAGCCTTCCAATCCGGTAAGAAATAAAAATCATCTTTTAAACATAAATAACTATTTTCCTCTTAAACATCTCTTGAATTGATTCATCAATATTATTTCAAAACTTCTCAAATCAAAATTCTATGTGTAAAATACTATAATATTTTAATATTTTATGACTTTATAAGATTAACTTTCATTTATTTATTATCTCATAAAATTATATCTTACAAATCCTTCATCTTGATTTCTGAAAAAGTTTAAAATGAAAAAAAAAATTATTTCAATTCAAAGTGATCACCATTAGAAATTAATTAACAAGAAATTTCATTATTTATATTCATCTAAAGGATATAATCATTATTTTTATATTCATTAAATGCCTCAACAAAATCTATTAGTGGAGAAGAAAAATTAAACTATCCAAGAAATAACTAAAACTCATCTCAATTAATTTGTTTTAAAAAATAATTTTGGGTTGTTCCCATGAATATAACATGTTATACCATTAATCAAATTCTCATAACAAATTTTCTCTAAAATTACCCTTATGAAAATTGGAAAAATAAAAAAACTAAATAATCATTTATTCAAAAAATAATAATTTTTTATTTTAAACACCAAATTAAATCGTTGAAATTTTAAATCTAAATATAATAGAGGTATCTTTTTTTAGTAATACATATCTAGTAATTAGTACATATTCATTAAAAAAAGGACTAAAATTATAAGGACCCAACCTTAAAACATTACATAATCTTGAATTAAAATAATAATTCACATTGAGGATCTTTTCAGGTTTAGAGTATTAAGGAATTAGGACATAACTATTTCATCTCAAAAGATTACAAAGTAGACACTTCTACTCAGTGTCAATTTTTTCATAAAATAAAAACTCTTAAAAGAAACATGTATAGTTCCAAGTTTTAGATAGCATGTTATTCCTTGATCTCATCCTTGACCCTATTTATCTTTAAGTCTTGTGTAAAATGTTTCAAAAACTTGGGATGAGCATAAAAATCTTAGTAAGGAATACACAAATAAGGAAACTATTAGTTTTTCAAAACAACAAGTAAACCATGAATACTTTAACATAAGTAATACTTTTCACCTTTATGAAGTAGTAAATACTCTTCACTTAATAAAAGATCACTACTTACCCTTTTGTAACCAAGAGAACACATAACATATCAAGGTAACTTGGAACATAAACATACTTAAATGGAATAACCATACGGTCGACTTCCACACATGTCACTAAATGGAATAGACATACGGCTGACTTTAATACATGTCACTAAATGGAATAGTCATACAGCCGACTTCCATACCCAATGCATTGGAGGTTATAACGTAACCACCCATCCTGGTATTCATGGAACCACCTGTCATTTGGTTTATCATGTAACCACCCATCAAATTTCCAAGTACCATTATAAAATCATAAGACATAGAACAAATATAAAGGAAAGAAAACATTTCCACATTTCAATCAGAATATATCACTTAAATAGATTGACATAACAAATCCATTATCAAAACTAATTTCTATACCAAAATACATAAAAGAGTATATGGTATTTATTTTCTTTTAAAAACATTACGGCTTGTTGAGAAATCCAAAGATCAAATAATACTCACGGCGGCAAAAAGGTCGTTGTCACCGTGTATGTTAAAAAGAAACATACTTTTTGTCATTTAATAAAATGATTCGTAGAGAAAAGATTAATTTGAATAAAAGTAAATTTCAAAGGGGTGTATAAACAGTATAAAATAAAGTTGTGTATAAATGAAAATATGCCTCAATGAAAGGAGATTGAGACGAAGTCCCTTACAAAGACGGTATCCTTAGATTAAGAATAAATAAATTATGTAATTATGTGTGAAAAATATTAATACACCCAATATAACTGGATATTAAGTGTAAAACAATCAGAGGTCATCCAAAAATATTCATAGCACGATATAATCAAGAATTATAGGTCTAACCAAAATAATTGATATTGGGTTAATAAGTTCCCTTACAAAAATTCGACAGCCTAACGGTGTCACTTTAAAATTCAGAAAAAAGTATTTTATGAGACAAAAAAGGGTATCTCATCAATTGGACAAAAAATTTAGAGCAATATTTATATATAAGAACATATCCCAACATAAGAAGATGTAAATTAAAATACTTAACAAAAATAAGTCTTTTAAAAAAGAGGAGGGTGAAAGGTTCCTTTACCGATTTGGGTAACTCTCGAAACGTACACCCCATGATTGAAGGGTCATACAATGAGGATGTAAATACCCATTAATGAAAGTATATTACACAAAGATTAGAAAAATGGGTAGTACATACACCACTCAAAGGAGATAGTGACAAATATATCATGAATCTCATGGGAATAAAAAGTGATATAAAAAAAGCCTTACCTCGTTGTAATCAATCGAGTCGTATGACCAAAAGAAAATAACCACCAATGAATTACATAACACCATGAATATAAATAGAATAATTAGAATATATATCAATTGGAAGTACACAATACACCACATTCCATAAATAAGTGGTGACTAATGTAAATCTCACAGAATTAAAAGTGAGAAAAGAAATCCCTTACGAAAATTCGGTAGCCTAACGGCGCCACTTAAAACCTTAAAAAATGGATTGATGAGATCAAATAGGGTATATAATCATAAGAACATAAAAATTACAGTAATATGAATATAAAATAAAATCCCTTGACATAAGAAATAGGATCTAAAAATAAATGACATAAAAGAGAGTATTTAAAAAGAAATAGAGACGTAGGATCCCTTACCTTGTGTCCGAATTGACCCGATCGTTCTTTAATATCCTAAATAATATACTAAAGTTAATTTCTAATTGATTAAGAACATTTTTCATGTTTATTATTCCTTTTATATCCCTTATTTCTATGTTATAAACATTATTTAATCATTTAAGTTAATAATGTTCATTTGGTTGATATTTGGTACTTAAGTCAGAAATGGACATCTTATAATTACATGATGTTCATGTGGTCAAAAGTTCATTATATACAGAATGATATTAATGATTTGGATATCATATATATCTTATATATCCATCATATACATGTATTTATAATATTACATAACATTTAGAGGTAAGAAATGAAATGCATCGTTTAGGGAGACGGTAAGTCGTACGTTCGCATGAACGCTACTTCCATTTCTATTTCATATTTAATGGAATTAAAACATAATGATACATAGTAGTTTTATAATTAAATTATTGTATCATATATAATATCATTGAACCTATCCTTTATACATACCACATATGGTATGAATGAGTCATATCACTTTGAGGGGGCAGTAGTCAACACTTTCTCAAATGAAATTATCATGTTTACACATAATGGAAACCATAATCATTTTCTATAGATATAAAAAATACATAAGAATAAAGAAAACATAAAAATAATATATTTCATATATAAATATAGTGACAACATAATGGACACCATGATACGTGTTAAAAGAAGATTGAACAATCATCGTTTCGTGAGGCAGTAATTCGCCATCCACAGAAACAGTGTGTTCCTTAACCATTAGAGGGGGTTGTATGTGAGTGTAGGTATAATAATTATCATAAAAATACTATTATATTGAGGATACTGGTGTTATTTTGGGATTAAATAATAATAATATAATGGTGAGTGAAGAAGGAAAATAACAGGAAGAGACTCGAGAGAAGACATTACCTCTAAATCGGGTAACTTTTTTTTATTTGAGCCAAAGGATTCCTTGGGAAGACTTCTGGCCAAAGTGGGGATTCTAGGAGTAAGAGAGGGATGTGTAGAGATAATATGAGCTGAGTTTGGGCGATTGAAGGGCTTGAGAGGTGTGGGTAACGGGGTAGAGGTGGGGGCCTTTTATAAGAGGGAGGAGGTTCACTTTTGGAAATTCTTAAAATGTTACTTTATTATAAAATGGTTTTCGTATTTTAAAAGTCCCAAAATGATATATTTCTAGGATAAGGTGATAAGGGTTCGAAATCCACACATACAATAGGTTTTTTACAAGTGTAAGTCTTATATTTTACCTTATCTTTTCATTTTATTTAAATCGTTCATTAATGAGGTTATCACTGCATCAAAATGGTGTCATAAATAATTTTATTTATTTGATGTCTAAAAATTATAAAAAAAATTATAATGATACAGGAAATCTTTTTATAATTATAATGAATATGTATAGTCAAAAATATAACTTATATAACCCCATGTAAAAAAATTTTTAGTAAAACAATACATGTTTGTGACATTTTTATTTTTCCTTTAAATAAAAGGTATTAATGTCATTATCTTACCCAAGTGGCTCCATGAGGTCCCACAAATTTACCCATAGATTTTATTTTTCGATAATGACTCATCCAATAAGTTTAGGACAAGTGTAAATGTAATTTCATATTATTATAACATTATATTTACCTTAAATTACACTAATTACCTTTAATCGCGATTAATAAAACTTAAAAGTTACTATTCACCAAAAATTATTTTCATCCGATTGAACCACATTTTACTTACTAATGACCACCATGTATTTCATATTTTTGAAATTCAATTCACAGAAGTGGTAATGTTTCGTTTGAAAGAAAAAATCAGTTTTTTAACTATCACTTAGTGGTTTCACTATTCATCAAAATTGAAGTTTTATGGAAAAATACCAAAAATTCACCCTAAGCTATATTTGATATTCTGAATTAAAAAATGATTTCTATTTTATAAAATTCAAAACATATAAGTTGAATTAATTAATTTTATAATTAATTTCCATTGTCAAAACAAATAGCGTGTTTTTAAGAAACAATATATATTAAGATATTAACACTTGTTTATGTCCAATTTCAAAGTGAAATTTATACCAATGACCAACATTGAATTAAATGGTAAAAATTTATTCTAATTACACTTTAAAACCAATTAAAAAGAAAATATAACCATATAATTAAATTAGATTAAAGAAAGATTTTGAATTAAAATACAGCATTTTCACTATTCATTAAAAAAATGTACTTTACCAGAAAAATAACAAAAAATTACAAAAAGTAAATTTTTATGTCCCGATTATAAAGAGAGATTTTATTTTTTCAAATATAACATATAAAATTAAAATAATTAGTTTTAAAAAGGGTTCTCCATCAAAAGGCGGTTAATCAACCTTTTAAAGAATATTAGAATATTTATGCTTAAAATCGAATTATTTTCTTATTTTAAGACAATAAATTTTATTGGATAAATGTAAAAATATTTAAAAAACATATATAATAATTTTTTAATTAGTTCTATTTATTCCCGCCATTACAATTGCTAGGATTTAACTACCATTTAAAATAATATTATTATATTATTAGTGTGCAACGTAAGATTTCAAAGAAACTCATTGTTGCGTACTGGGTACGCCATCGAACATAGCATTCCCTTTAAAGTAATATTAACATTTTATTGAAAATATTAATAAATATGAAAATTTCATATTCTTTATTTACATGGGATGTTACATCTTTCCCCCCTTTTGGGAATTGTGTCCTCACAATTTTAAAATTGGGCTCGAAAACTTCATTGAAAACCACACATCGGAAAAGGAGTCAATTAAACTATCACTTTAAAAGAAAGAAAGAGAAGTACAAAGGTCACCTGAGACAACAGATATTAGGATTCCATGAAAACGTGGATATGGAGGAGAAAACAAACCATCAATTTATGATGGAGAGTGATAGAAAACATGTCTACGAGAAAGTTAACCACTAGAAAATCACAAACTTGTGATGGGTTAAAGGGTATTTTATTCCCTAGTAGGAAAAGTTAACAAACAACGTCTTTGTTTTAAGTTACTTTTCATTGAGGAATTTATTTATGGGTTTAACTAAAACATAAGTAAATATACTTACTTGTCATGTATACTTTTATCTCTTACTAGATTTCTAACATAAACTCATATTTTCTCCAAAAGATGAGTATTTAGGATGACTTGTTCACATTAAGAGTGTTATAATCAACTTATATATAATCACCTAATCCATAAAAAAGAACTATATATTTCCCATGTCTTTAGACCTTTACCAAAACCAAAATATTTAGTACAAGATCAGATAATCCCCAAAAAGTATAATCTTTTACAAAAAGAAAAACTACTCTTAATCTCCAAAATTTGTCCAAAAACCCAAAGTTCATCAAAGACCATTCAATAAACAGTTATCCATAAAATTATTCAAAGTACTCCAAACTAATATTGAAACCCAAATATTTTAAGGATTTAATTACATAGTCTTCTAAGTTAAATCTTAACATTTATCTTCAAATAACATCAGTTACTCTTAAAGTCTCATACTGAAAAGTAATTAACCTAATCACATATCCTCCATGATAGGTTAATCATTTCCATAGATAACCCAAAATCAACATATACTTGATTCATAAAATCATCCAACTAAGAAGAATTAGGCATACTAACCAGGGACTTCAAGTATTCCAGTGGTAGGTGATAAATCTCAGTCGCGCTTTGGTTGTGGGTTCGATTCATGCAGCTTCGTCTGACATGACGGGTTGTCACATGGTCTGTGTGTTGTCCTTTTTCCAAAACTATATAATTCTTAAAACATTCCTCAAAAAGAGATAAAATCTTCAAAAATAACCATAACATAATTTAACCTCAAGTTTATCTCATGTCTTTCATTTTCCATCATAACATATAGTAACCCATAATTACCTCAAAAGTAAGGATCATATAAACCCAAATGGTTACCTTTATAATTATTACCTAAACTTCAACATTGAGTTGGTTCTCTCGTACATAATTAATTAGATAACTCACCAAGGTTCAAGTGGTTAATCATGACTCTTGATAGTTGGTTTGGAATAACCACAAGAGTTCTCATTGCAGCTCCCATATCATTCAGTTGTTCTTTCAAAAAACTGCCACAGTTTTCTTCACATCCACTGTTACTTTGGTGCCTGCTAGATCTATCCATTTACTAAAACCAAAAAGGTTAGTGTGAGTATATCATTAGAATCATCATATAATATCTTATGAGTAGGGAAAATACTAAGATATAGTTATTCATGTTATCTTAAACTCGTTCACTTTATCTAAAACTATGACTCTTTCTGAAATCCTAATCATTATGGTAATGTCACTTATGCTTAAATAATACCCTAACCTCTAAAGTTATCTAAACCGACCTCTCATACTAACTATAGGGACCCAGCTTTAAAACATTACATAAACTTTAATTAAAATAATAATTCACATTCAGGATCTTTTCAGGTTTAGAGTTTTAGAGAATTAGGACATAACTATTTCATCTCAAAATATTACAAAATAGACACTTCTACTCATTTTCCATTTTTTTCATAAAATAAAAACTCTTAAAAGAAACATTTAAAGTTCCATGTTTTAGATTGCATGTATTTCCTTGATCCCATCCTTGACCCTATTCATCTTTAAGTCTTGTGGAAAACATTTCAAAAACTTGGGATGATAATAAAAACTCAGTAAGTAATACACAAAGAAGGAAACTATTAGTTTTTCAAAACAATAAGTAAACCATGAATACTTTAACATAAGTAATACTTTTCACCTTTATGAATTCGTAAATACTCTTCACTGAATAAAAGATCACTACTTACCCTATTGTAGCCAAGAGAACATGTAACATATAAAGTTAACTTGGAAAATAAACATACATAAATAGAATAACCATACGATCGACTTCCACACATGTCACTAAATGGAATAGCCATATGGCCGACTTCCATATATGTCACTAAATGGAATATCTATACAGCCGACTTCCATACCCAATGCATTTGAGGTCATAACATAACCACCCATCCTGGTATTCACGGCACCATCCATCAATTGGTTTATCATGTAACCACCCATCAAATGTCCAAGTACCATTATAAAATCATAAGACATAGAACAAATATAAAGGAAAGAAAACATTTCCACATTTCAATAACAATATATCACTTAAATATATTGACATAAAAAATCCATTATCAAAACCAATTTCAATACCAAAATACATAAAAGAGTATATGGTATTTATTTTCTTTTAAAAACATTACGGCTTTTTGAGAAATCCAAAGATCAAATAATACTTGCAGCGGCAGAAAGGTCGTTGTCACCACGTACGTTAAAAAGAAACATATTTTTTGTCATTTAGTAAAACGCTTCGTAAATAAACCATTCCTTTTGAATAAAAGTAAAATTCAAAGGGGTTTATACACAGTATAAAAGAAATTTGTGTATAAATGAAAATATGGCTCAATGAAAGGATATTGAGACGAAGTCCCCTACAAAGACGGTATCTTTATATTAAGGATAAATAAATCATGTAATAATGAGTGAAAAATATAAATACACCCAATATAAGTGGATTTTAAGTGGAAAACAATCCAAGGTCATCCACACATATTCATAGCATGACATAATCAATAATTAGAGGTTTAACCCAAATAATTGAAATTGGGTTAAGAAGTTCCCTTGCAAAAAATCAACAGCCTAACGGCATCACTTTAAAATTCATAAAAAATGAGTTGATGAGAGAAAAAAGGGTATATAATCAATTGAAATTAAAATTTATAGAAATAAGAATATATAAGAACATATCCCAACATAAGAAGATGTAAATTAAAAGACCTAACAAAAATAAGTCTTTTAAAAAAAGAAAAGGGTGAAAGGTTCCCTTACAGATTTGGGTAACTCTCAAAACGTACACCCCATGAAAGAAGGGTTATAAAATGAAAATGTAAATACCGATAAATGAAATTATATTACACAAAGATTATAATCATAGGCAATACATACACCACTCAAAGGCGATAGTGACAAATATATCATGAATCTCACAGGAATAAAAAGTGAGATAAAAAACCCTTACCTCGTTATAATCAATCGAGTCATATGACCAAAAGAAAATAACCACCAAGTAAATTAAAAAACACCATGAATATAAATATAATCATGATAATATATATCAATTGGTAGTACACAATAGACCACATGCCATAAATAAGTGGTGACCAATGGAAATCTCACAGAATTAAAAGTTAGATAAGAAATCCCTTATGAAAATTCGGCAGCCTAACGGCGCAAATTAAAACTTACAAAAATGGATTGATGAGATAAAATTGGGTATATCATCATAATAACATAAAAAGTATAGTAATATGAATATAAAAGAACATCTGTTCAGGCGATCAGTAGTCTTCTTATTATGGAAATTCCATTGACAAGGGGGAAGGAACTGAATAAGCAATTGTAAACACCGAGTCCCGAACTATGGATCAAGACCTGCTACGAATCCTAGACCTAATGATGCGTTATGAGTCACGTTATATGATCCAGTTCCAGAGATGGATTGTGTAGAATATCGTTGGGAAAGACTAAACATATGCCGAAACATAATAAAGAGGATCTTAAAAGAATTGACATAAAATAGAGTACTTAAAAAGAAAGAGAGAGGTAGGATCCCTTACCTCGTGTCTGACTTAACTCGATCATTCTTTAATCTCCTGAATAATAAACTAAAGTTAATTTATACTTTATTAACAACATTTTTCAAGCTTATTATTCCTTTTATATCACTTATTTCTATGTTATAAACATTATGTAATCATTTAGGTTAATAATGTTTGTTTTGTCGATATTTGGTACTTAAGTCAAAAATGGAAATCTTATAATTACATGTTGTTCATGTGGTAAAAGGTTCATTATATCCAGAATAGTATTCCTGATTTGGATATCATATATATCATATATATCCAAAATATATATGTATTTATAATAGTACATAACATTTAGAGGTAATAAATGAAATGCACCGTTCATGGAGATGGTAAGTCGTACGTACGCATGAACGCTACTTCCATTTCTATTTCATATTTAATGTAATTAAAACATAATGATACATGGTAGTATTATAATTCCTGTATTTTATCATATATAATATCATTTAACCTATCCTTTATATGTACCACATATGGTCTGAATGAGCCATATCAGTTTGAGGGGGCGGTAGTCCGCACTTCCTCAAATGAAATTATCGTGTTTACACATAATGGAAACCATAAAATTTTTGTATATATATAAAAAATACAGAATCATAAAGAAAAAATAAACATAATATATATCATATATAAATACAGTGACATCATAATGTCCACCATGATAGGTGTTAAAAGAATATTGAACAATCATCGTTTCATGAGACAGTAATTCGTCATCCATAAAAACAGAATGTTCTTTAACCATTAGACGAGGGTGTGTGTGAGTCTAGGTAGAATCCTTATAATAAAAACATCCTAGTATATTTATTATACTGGTGTTATTATGGGATCAAATTATAAGAAGATATTGGTGAGTGAAGAAGGAAAATAAAAGGAAGAAATTCGAGAGAATACATTACCTCTAAATCGGGTAACTCTTTTTGATTTGAGAAAAATGCTTCCTTGGGAAGAATTCTGCCTAAAGTGAGGCTTCTAGGAGTAAGAGAGGGATTTGTAGAGATAATATGAGTATATTTCAGACGATACAAGGGCTTTAGAGGTGTCGGTAAGGGGGTAGAGGTGGGGGCCTTTTATAAGAGCGAGGAGGGTCACTTTTGGAAAGTCTTGAAATGTTACTTTATAATAAAATGGTTTTCGTATTTTAAAGGTCCCACAATGATATATTTCGAGGATAAGGTGATAAGGGTTCAAAATCCACCATCCAATAGTTTTTTGACAAGTTTAAGTCTTAGATTTTACATTATCTTTTCATTTCATTTAAATCATTCATTAATGAGGTAATCACTACATCATCATGGTGTCATAAATAATTTTATTTATTTGATGTAAAAAAATTATAAAAAAATTATAATGATGTAGGAAATATTTTTAGATTTCTAATTAATATTTATAGTCAAAAATATAACTTACATAACCCCATGTAAAAATTGTTTTATTAAAACAATACATGTTTGTGACATTTTTATTTTTACTTTAAATAAAAGGTATTAATGTCATTATCTTACCCAAGTGGATTTATGAGGTCCCACAAATTTACCCATGGATTTTATTGGTCGTCCATGATGCATCCAATAAGGTTTGGACAAGTGTAAAGGTAATTTCATATTATTATAACATTATATTTACCTTAAATTACACTAATTACCTTTAGTCGCGATTAATAAAACTTAAAAGTTACTATTCATTAAAAATTATTTTCATCCCATTGAACCAAATTTTACTTACTAATGACAACCATGTATGTTGGATTTTTGAAATTCAATTCACAAAAGCGGTAAAGTTTTGTTTAAACGAAAATATCATTTTTTTAACTATCACTTAGTAGTTTCATTATTCATCAAAAATTGAAGTTTTTCATAAAAATACCAAAAATTCAACCTAAGATATATTTGATATTATGAATTAAAAAATTATGTCTATTTTAAAAAATTAAAAACATATAAGTTGTATTAATTAATTTTATAATTAATTCTCGTTGTCAAAAAAAATAGTGTGTTTTCAAGAAACAATATATATCAAGAGATTGACACTGGTTTATTTCCAATTTCAAAGTGAAATTAATTCTAATGACCACCATTGAATTAAATGGTAAACAAATATTCTAATTACACTTTAAAACCAATTAAAAAGATAATCTAACCATATAATTAAATTAGATTAAAATGATATTTTGAATTAAAATAAATCATTTTCACTATTCATTAAAAAATGAACTTTATCGGAAAAATAACAAAAATTTACACAAATTAAATTTTGATCTCCTGATTCTGAAGAAGGATTTTATTTTTTCAAATATAACATATAAAATTGAAAAAAAAAATAGTTTTAAAAATGGTTCTCCATCAAAAGACGGTTAATCGACCTTTTAATGAACATTAGAATATTTATGCCTAAAATCGAATTCTTTTCTTATTTTAAGCATATAACTTTTATTGTATAAATTTAAAAATATTTACAAAAACATATATAATCATTTTATAGTTAGTTATATTTATTCCCGCCATTACAACGGCTAGGTGTTAACTAACATTTAAAAAAAATATTATTATATTATTAGTGTGCAATATAAGATTTCAAAGAAACTCGTTGTTATATACTGGGTACGCCATCGAACATAGCATTACCTTTAAAGTAATATTAACATTTTATTCACAAATATTAATAAATATGAAAATTTCATATTCTTTATTTACCTGGTATGTTACCAAAATAGTGTAAGAATAAATGAATTTGTATTTGATAAAAACATATATATTCTATTTCTAAAAATATTTTTAAAAATTATGTTTTTAATGAACCTTTTCAAACTAAATTATGTAAATAAGAACAATAATCTCCTTCAAATTCTTCACCTAAATATTATAAAAAATCTAAAGTATTCTCCCTTGAAATTTTTATTGGTGGTATTCAAGTGGAAAGTCATACTATATGATCTATCTTAAATGATGTTGAAAAACATACCTTTTTCTCTCACCTTTAATCCCAAAACCATAATGATTACCTTAACAATAAAAATCTAGCTTATTTTCATGCAGTTGGAACTAAATAAAATCACTCAAAAATAAGTATAGACTCTCTTCAAATGTCTAAAATTTTATATCATTATAGGACCTAAATGGTTTTTAAAGATAAGTTAGATAATCTTGGTAATATTACATGAAATTTATCACATCTAGTAGATAAATGTTATAATTAAGTAGAAGGAATTGAAAATGGTGAAACATTTTCTCTTTTATCTAGGTTATAATCGATAAAAATCTTGTTATAATTCACCCCTCTTCATAATTTCAATAATATTTTAAGTGTCTATAAAAATTTCCTTTTAATTTTTTTTATAAATGAACATTTTTTGGGATTAACCATCTAGTTTTTTAAATCAAATTTTTCCAAATCATGTTTATAAATTAAATAATGTTTTGTATGGTTTAAAAAAAAGACTCTTAAAATTGGTATTAATGTATTTCAAATTTTATTTTATAAAATGGTTTTAAAATAATAAAATATTTTCAATATTTTCTAAAACACAACTTAAATGATTTTATTCTTGTTTAAATTTATGTTGATGAAGTTCCTTTCAGACCTACCAATGAATTCTTTTGTTTTGAATTTTCTAATTTAATGAATAATTAATTTGAAGTGATCTTTATGCGTGAACTTGAATTATTTCCTGGTCTTCAAGTTTTCCATGGAAATGAGGGTATTTTTATAAAACATGTAAAATAAACCAATTGAATATTAAAACAATTATAAATACATAATGATAAGAAAATTATTACTCTAATTAGTAAAAACGATATGATTATATTGGATAAAGCTAGTAATCTGGTCGATAATAAGCTTTATTGAAGTATTGTTGGCAGTGTACTTTACATTACTGTGACCCGACCCAATATCATGTTCAATGTTTTTATTTTATTTTTTCAATCGAATATAAAGTAATCTCATCTTAGATATATTAGAAGAATATTTTTTATTTAAAAGGAACTAAAAATATTGGGTTTTTTATCCTAAGGGAACTACTTTTAAGAAAACCATTTTTCCCGATGATTATTTTGGAGGATAAATATTAGATATGAAAATTATGAGTGAGACTTACAAATTACTTTTTAATTATCTCATCTCATGGAGTAATAAGAAGAAAGACATAGTTTTTATTTATATATCTGAAGTAGAATACATATTCTCTAGGATTTTTTTCCCAAATAATATAGATGTAACAAACACTCTTTGTATTTAATCTTAAATATGATCATATCCCAATTAAGTATTAAAAAAATAGTACCATCAATATCTCTAAGAATCCTATCTAAAATTATTACATTTAAACACAGTGACCTGAGTCTCAATTTCCTAAGAGATCACTTCCAAAAGTGGGATATCTTATAACAATTTTTTAGGATAGAATATAAACTCATATATATTTTAACTAATTATCTAAACATTTATTAATTCAAATTCATTAATAGTCAATTTTTAATCAATATTATTTGAAAATCTTCACTTGATTAAAGGATATCTTGAGTTATGTTATCAAACTTTTTAAAATCATGATCTTGTTTATAAATAATTTAAAATTATTTAACTTCAAATTTTATATTTTTTCACTAATTGGTTATTATCCCATTATTTTAATTATTCTATAACTTTATGGGGGTACTTCGCTCTTTGTTTCCCATTTTAATTATGAAATTTTACTTATGAGATACTTTTTTTAAAATTACTTTCATTTTATGAAAACAAAATTCACTTATTTTCTGAATTTCTAAGTCCTATTTTCTAAAATAAGTATAATTTTTTATATTAATATTAGTTTTCAAAATAAATTTGTTTTTATAATGTCATTTAATTATATACTCTTATTTTTTAAAAAAGTTATTTTTTCATCTCCCTAAAATAAATAATAATAACGAATAAAAATATTTTATATACTTGTCTCATTAACTTAAATCATGAGTTTTACTTCTCAAAATTGAAATTGAAGGATATTTCATTTAAATTTTTTATCTCAAACAAATATTTCAATAGATAAATAAATCAATGGAGTAAAATTATTCATTGAGGAAAGTTGCTTCTTGGAAAATGTATGTACCAATTTTATTTTATCTTCTTATTTTCTATTTATTTTAGCCTTTCCATTTTCTCTTCATTTATTTTCCTTCTCTCTCTTATTTACCTTTGATTTATCTCTAATAATCTTATTTCAATGCGTTTTATTAATTTAATATATGTTTTAAAAATTAATTTTATTTTCCTCTTTCAAAAATCATTTTCTCTCTAAAAACATTCTTTTGACGATCTATATATTATTTTTTTCAATTTCACACTTGAATTTCTCATTATTTAGTTTCTATTTATTAAAATGTTATCCTTTTTCTCCTTGTTTTTTTATAATCACAAAAGGGGTTAGTTTTCTAGTTTATTTTTCATCATAAAGGATATATCTTTTATTATATTTCAAAGGGGGAGAATATTTTTAATATATTATCTTTTAAAGGGGAATAAGTTTGTTAAATATTACGATATTTACTCTAGTGTATCATTTTTTTTAAAAGGGAGAGTTTTTCAAAATCTATATTAATTATTTTGTCTTAATTTTATATTCTTTTCTTATTTACTTCTTGATCATACTGAATATATTACATTAAAACCCTAAATTATAATTCATTTATCTTTTACTATTAATATATATTTAATATATATTTTTATATTAGGTATTTTTTATCCTCAAAATGGGGGAGATATTATCACCTCTCTCTCCCCCTTGGTGTTTCCATGATTACAAATAGTCACCTATATTTCTAAAAATGTCATTTGAGTAATTTCTATTGATTTTATTGAATATCAACTGATGTAAACTTATTTAAGTTATATGATCTTATCAAAGGATTTAGGTATAATTAAAGTTATTTAAGAAGTTATATTTCATTCCATAATTCCTTCTAATCAAGTTAGAATAACCATTAAAGGGGATTTTTGGAAATGGAAGAACATATTTTTAATTCTTCATACAAAATAGGCAAAAATGGTAATCCCCAAGGTATGGTTGACTAGGGCATAGTGGAAAAGTATGATGTAAGGATAAAATATCTAAATTATGGTTTCCAAACCCATGGTGTTTGTCATTTTTATGCCCAAAAGAGCCAAAGATTGTGCACCAAGGCATGGTGCAAGCCATTCTAATATCCTTCCAACATTTAATGTTGGTTAAACTTTACTCCTTTCGGTCTTTAATGGATTAATTAAACACCAAATAATTCCAACCATTTTCCAAAGTATTTGAAGAATATAAAAGGATTCCATTTACACCTTGTAATATAACCTTTATCGTCATCAAATATCTCTAAAGTAATCAATATCAAAGTATTAGCTCTCTCAAAATCCACTCAAAGAGCCATTTCAAATTCATAATCACTCAAGGATCTTTACAACTCTTTTAAATCAATTATCCCATAATGTAAGAATCCTTTAATGAGATTTATTAGAAACACTATAAAATTTTTGGTAAAGAAAACATGTCTATTCTCATAATCCTTTATCCAATGGGTTATCAAGATACTCGAGCACAATAAAGATAAATATTACATCATTTTAGATAAATATTCAATACTTTTCAGAATAATACATGTTTGAAGACTATAAAGTTTTAGTTTATTTGGATAATATATTCATAATCATCTTATTTAGGTAAAATATTCATCATATAAAATATCATTATTTACATAAGATACCATTCTATACTCATCACACTTAGAACCTTCCATTAAAACCTTAGAAAGAAAAACATAAGAAAGGGTGAACTTAGATTCCTAGTAAGGGTAAACATTGGAGATATAAATCATTAGACAAAAAGATGATCATAAAGTTTTGATAAGATTTTCAATATCATGATCTCAATATAAAATATTCATACTTATAAAATATTGGATCATAATATCCAAATTCAATTCATTTCTAGAAGTATGTTCAATAAGGGTTTGAAAGCAGCATTCATCGTGCAAGAGTCATATCATTGGAATATTTCATCATAATAATAATAAATAATAATATTGTTAACATAATTGTATACAATCATATCCATGCATAATATTGTGAGTAGATTGAGAAATTAACTATACTCACGCATCAATACGTGAACAAAGCTATTCAGAATTATGTTCATCCATATTCCTATGATCATAACTAGAAGAAATCATAATCACACATCAATATGTGAAAACAAATATGCATAATCATTCCCACACTTATCATCATCAACTCATAATATATCAAAATAACTTTACCTAATTCGTTGGAGGCCTATAATTATCCCAACCATCGGATAATCAAATATTAATTTATATAAATGTCACAAGATCCTAAAGAATTCATCATATCATCATATAATAACATGTGGATGATAAAATTGTTTCATAAACATCTCATCATAATATTATAGACCGTAAAGATAAATAAGAAGGATGTTATCATTGGTTCATGTCCATATTAAATCACAATTAACCTCAAATGATATTATTATAAATGAAGAAATTTCCATAAAAAATATTTGGAATAGCACTTGAGAAAAATACCATATTATTTTAAAATAAATTATTTAAAACCTAAATATTCTAAAAATAAACAAGAATTCATTTTTACTGAAAATAACAATGAAAATATTTAAAATAAACTTCAAATTAATGAGTGTTCATAAATGTCGTAAATTCTGTTCATGTCATAATTATTAAAACAATGATTTGATGAAACATTCGATAAAAAGTAACTTGTTCAAAAAATGAAAAGGAAAAACATTTTAAATATATTTTAGAAATTAAATTTTGGTAAAAATTATTTTAAAAATCATTGATTAATAGAAAAAATATTTCTTGAGAAACATTTTGAAAAATAGGGATATGGAAGAAAAAAATCCAACTGAAAGTGGAGAAATAAGGTCGGTTTTTCTTTAAAACAAATTGAACCTTTTTTGTAATAAAGAGAGGAGAATTTAACTAAAACATAAAAATACCATAAATATAGATATAATATGAATAATTAAATTGGTTTTCCAGAAAATATCACATAATTTACTCAATGTAAATTCAATCATAAATAATATGGATTAAAATAAGATAAAAACTTGAATCGATTACTTAAAGCCTCGTCTTACTTTGTATGTGTTAAAATATCTTATGTAACAAATTTAAATTTGTTATAAATATATTTCATAACCATATTCATAAATATCATACAATATATGATTTAAATATAAAATCTTATCAACAATTTATTAATAATTCATTATTAAAATCATTGTTTTGGGTGATAACTGCTACATTTTTCATGCAAGATTTAGTTCAGTAGTTTCAGTCCTTGTAATTTGATCATGGTTTATTCATCTACAAAATTTTTTTCATGATATAAATATAATATATATTCATTATATACATATTTATAATATCCCTAAATGGTATGTATAGAAAATGGATTTACTCCCTTCTAGGAGATGATAGGATGTTCATATGTATGAACGTTGTTTTCATTTTTTAATAAAAATTAGAAAGTAAAGATAAATATTATTTTATAATTTATGAACCATATTTATAATATAAGTAATATATATATATATACACATTAAATATATCTTTTATGTAATCTAAGTAAATCATAACTTAAAAAAGAAAATCCCATTACTTAGTGGAGATGGTAGTCCACATGCAAGCACAAACATCATCATTATATTTCAATTAATTGGAGGGTAACAAGGTAGAAATGATATTATAATTCTAGAATATTTTTTATTTCATAAATTTAATATATAAACCTTACACCCATCATAATAACCATTCATGAAATATGGTGATGGAAAATGGATTGTATCGCTACGTGGAGCGGGTAGTCCACATGTAAGATTGTGCGATGGTTTAACTTCCAATATGAAGGAAAAGAGGGTAAATAATGGTTTTTATGTAATAATAATAAAATTTTAGTATATTTAGTATACTAAATTTGTTATTTTATGATGAATTCGACTTATTTATAGAAGTTATAAGAATAAAAAATTGAAAGACGTTGGGTAAGATGATTACCTCTTCTTCGGTACACCTCCTTTAGATCCATTATTAAGGAACATTGGAATGGTATTTTAATAATAAAAGAATATATAATTCATGTATAATAAATTTTCTAAGATAATCGGTCTGGTTTTGTTAGATATATATGGCCCAAATTTGTGTAAAGAAGATAAAGGAGGGGTGTCCTTTCATATGTGGGGGAGAGGGCACACAGGGAATTTCATAAAAGATTTAATAACATATGTATCATAATCATGTCAAGGGGAACCAAGAAACCTAAAATTAGATGATAATATGTGATAAGGAATAAATAATCTCAACTAATTCCATATTTACATGTTTTTTATACATTTAAATCCTTACCTTCTAGTTAAACCAGTTAAAATTTATTTTAGACTAAACTGTAAAAACTCAACTTTTTACCACGATAACATACGTATATGCCCTAAAATAAAATGGGACTTCTAAAAAATTTTGTAATTTATGACTCCAATTATAAAATCAATTTTATCAGAATTAATTTCTATTGGTAGTAGAAATTAATTTTAATATAATAAAACAAAATACATCTAAAATAGTTTTTAGTAAAATATCTAATTTAAGAGTAAATATCGTTTAACCTTAAAATAAAGTAATAAATTGGTTTCCACAAAAAAAATTAATTAAGGATGTTTTTTATACTTTTTTCAATCAAAAAAATGTCATCTTCCAACCAATACATTAACGGTAATGACCAAAAAATAGTTTTAAATTTGAATAAAATATTACTTATCTTCATAAAAGTCAATCTAGGGATCCCAAATTCAAAATAATTCTTTACAATAAATTATTAAACTCATTAAACATATATTTAGTCCAACACCACCCATAAAATGGGCTAAAATAAAGTGTTTACAATATTTTAAAGCTTTACACTATGGTTTAAACCCAATTTTTCCTCTTTACTGAGGTGAAAAATATTTGTTATGGTTAATATTTATAATGACAAAAAATTAATTTTGGCCCCATTAAATTATATTAATTATGATAATTCAAAACATAGAATCAATTTTATCCAAATAAATTCACATAATTGGTATAATATAATTTAAAAGCAAACCAATAAACCATGATGAAAAGTGCTTTTCTAGAAAAATATGTCATCATTGGTATAAAAAAATTATAGAAATATCAAAAATTAAATTTATTTGAATGACCTTAAATGGATTATATGTTACATAAACGCACTAATTTTACACTTGAACCCATTTTAAAACAAAATGGAACTCTATAAATTCATGAAACATAAATATAGTTTTAAATAAAAATCAGTATTTTAACTATTCAATTTAAAATCAATCTTTTTAGAAAAATACCAAGATCTCACCCTAAGAAAATTTTTATATTTTGTTTTCATAAATGATATCCTTTTTATATAAATAAATTTATCAAATTATTATAACATAGTCATAATATTTTCTCACAAAATCAATAAATACATGTTTTTAGAAAATCTATTTATGAAGAAAAAAGTAATTTTACTAAAAATTGAGTTGTAATTTATCAATGAATTTAGATTATATAAAAACATTGTGAATATTTTTCATAATTTCTTCATTAATATTCATTCCACCAATTCTAATGGTTCGATTATGACATTCATGTTTAAATAGTAATATTTATATCATAGTTCCTTTAAAATCAGGATTGCAGGTAAAGAAAACTATCAAAGAAAAAAAAATATTTATATATAAATATATTACAAAATAAAGGGGTATTACATTCTACCACATTATAAGAATTTATCCATAAAAATTATATCACTCTGATAAAAAAAACTAAAAAAACTTAAACCTCACCCCGTCATCAAGTTTTTATATATCTTCCTCTAATTTATAGTTTCTCCGAAAAAACTTTTACCATGTGAGTAGTTTTATTTTGTTTCACTTATCTATAAAATTATAATCTCAACTGGTTGTTACTCATAAAAGATTTATTGTTCTATTTGTATAACCTTTGATTTAAGTACATGAATAAGATTATGTGTGTACTTCCTTAGGAGTGATACATGGAACACGTTGCGAAATTGAGAGAGATTCAGTGGAAGTTCTAAATAGTAAGTTTCTATCCCAATAAAATAGATAATTTCAAAGGAATTGGTATATTTAAGTCTCAAATCAACATTATTTCCAAATATCATATCCTCTTTAAAAGAGATATTCAAAGTAATACCTTTTCTCAAACTTCAAACTCTAGATCTCACAGGTGAATATCAGTGTAACTTTTATATTGACACTGAACTACCCTTATGTGAAACTAAATGAATCTAACCTTCTCGGACATATATTTATCTAGATCAACTCCTAATATTATTATTTCTCTAACTTCATAAAAACATGTTGAAGTTCATAACTTACATCCATAGAGGGCCTCATTAGAATCAATTTTAATATTTGAGTGAATGATATTGTTGAATGAAAGTTCAACTAAAGGAAGATTTTGATCCCAACCACCTTCCAAATCCCTGGAGGAATCCGTCAGCATATCCTCCAAAGATTTAATGGTTCTCTTAGAATTAATATCTTTCTAAGGATGAAAATAAATATTAAAATGCAACTCTGAATTCAAAACATGATGAATAGTTTTCTAGAACATTAAGGTGAACCTTGGATACTGGTAAGAGACAATAGAATGTGGTAATGAATAAATTTTTACCACTTATTTAATGTATATCCTAAAGAGAAGATAAATATAAAAATATTCTCTTTTCATAATGAAATGTGGTAAATTTTTAAGGTGATTGACTACAAACCAAATATCATTGTGTCCTTGAGAATTTTTGGATAATATAGTGGTAAAATCCTAGGAAACGTTTCCAATTTCCATTCTAGTATGGGTAATGGTTATAATATACCCTTGGTTTTTTTATCATCATTAACTTGGTGACATACCAAGCATCGAGATTCATGACTTAAAATATCCATTATCATGTTATCCAACCAGAAATACTCTTTAAGATCTCTATACATCTTCATACTTTTGGGACTAATAGAGATTGATGATCTATGAGATCCATAAAATATATCCTTATTCATATCTAGTATTTATGGGACACATACTCTATTCATAAACCCTATCATTCCATCAAAATAATAGTTAAACTCATGAACATTTCTCACCTTCTTACTCATCTCAATAAAATACATTTGTGTCACTTTCATTACACGAATATATATATATATATGATAATTCAACTGAGAAATATATTATCATTCCCCTTTCCTCATAATTTTAAGATATAAATTTTGAATATCCATAAATATTGGATCTCTTTAAAACCACATCATAGAAGAAATAGCTTGTTCTTTCCAACATAGATCATCAATAACCTTTTTTTCTTTCTTGTGGATGTATGTATTGATCATTAATAATTATTAATAAACTCTAACCATGTTGTTTGGTTCATATTAAACTATTTCTATTTGAATATATTCTTTAAGATTTTATGATTAGTATATATATCACATCTTCCACTATAAATATAATTGATCCATATTTTCAATGAGAAAATATTATGTTGAACTACAAATAATGAGTTAGGTAATTTTTCTCATGAATTTTTAATTGTCACAAGGAATAATATATCAGTATACCATTATTCATAAGGATACATCACATTACATTATTATATTCATAACTACTTATCACAAATCCTTCTCCACTATAGGGTAGTGAAAGTACATGTGCACTTACTAACCTTATTTTCATCATCCTAAAATTTTCCTCAAATCCATATGTCTAAATAAACTTGGATCCCTTCAAATTTGACATGGTTATTAGATTAGATATCCATGATAAATCCCTCACCATGCCCAGTAAGTATCTAAAAAAACAAAAAAAACTACAGATCTTGGTTAATGTGGTTAGTATGGTCCATTTTTTAATAACTTTCATCTTTGAAGGAACTATTGATATACCCTAACTTAAGATTATATAACCAAAGAATATGGATTTATGCATACAAAATTCACACATAGTAAATTTAGTATACAACTTATACTTCCTCAGGGTCTTCACCAAAATACTCAAATGTTCTTCATTATCTACCTTTCACTTTAAATATATATTAATATCTTCTCTAAATACCACTACAAACTAATCAATGTGATCTCTAAAGACTCTATTCATGAAATATATAAAGATAGTTAGAAAAATGGTAAATCCAAAATAGAATTACAATGAATTTATGATGACCATGCCTCATACATAAAATTTTCTTGTGTATATAATCATTATTAAATCTCAATTAATGATATCTATAATATAGTTTAATCTTGTAAAAATATTGATATCCTCATAATTGACCAAACAAAACACTGTAATAGGGTAGAGGATACTTTTTCTTTCCAGGGATCTTGTTAAGTTCTCGATAATCAATGAAATGATGCATTGACCCATATTTATTATTAAAAAAAGAATAATTGAACCCCATATTGATGCACTTGGATATATGAATCATTTATTACTATTATCCTAGATTTTATTCTTTAATTCTGACAACACAATTGGGGCCATTCTTATAATGGACTAAAACCTCCTGGTTCATTACCTTGCCAAATTCTAAGGGTTGGGGTGTCCTGGACTCATCGATCACTCCCACCCATTTGTTTCACAGACCAGCTCCACTAATCAGCTTCACTGATCAGCTTTATAGATTAGCTTTAAATATCATCTTCACAAATCAACTTCACTGATTAGCTTCACTGATCATCTTCACTGATCAGCTTC
The DNA here is from genome assembly GCA_963277665.1 of Viscum album. NCBI lineage: Eukaryota > Viridiplantae > Streptophyta > Magnoliopsida > Santalales > Viscaceae > Viscum > Viscum album. The sequence goes on along the minus strand of OY728164.1, from coordinate 1,135,657,198 downwards.
ACTTATCAGCTTCACAAAGCAACTTCACATATCATCTTCACGGATCAGCTTCACCGATCAGCTTCACTGATTAGTTTAACATATCGGCTTCATAGATCGGTTTCACAAAACTGGTTTCATAGATTCGTTTCACCAAATCAGTTTCACAGATCAGTTTCACCAAATTGGTTTTACTGGTCAGTTTCACCAAGCTGGTTTCACAAATCGGTTTCATATATCAGTTTCACCAAATCAGTTTCACATATTGATTTCACCAAATCAGTTTCACATATCAGTTTCACCAAATCGGTTTCACAGCAACTCGATTTCACAGGTCGGTTTCACCAAATCAGTTTCACTGATTGGTTCCACCAAATTGGTTTCACAGATTGGTTTCACCAAATCGGTTTCACAGATAAGTTTCACCAAATCGTTTTCACGTATCGGTTTCACCAAATTTGTTTCACAGATTGGTTTCACACAATCAATTTCATAGATTGGTTTCACCAAATTAGTTTAACATATCAGTTTCACGAAATCGGTTTTACATATTGGTTTCACCAAATCGGTTTCACAGATCTGCTTCACCAAATCGGTTTCACCCAAGAGATTTTACTAAATTGGTTTCACAGATCGGTTTCACCAAATCGGTTTCACAGATCAGTTTCACCAAATCGGTTTCATGGATCGGTTTCACCAAATCGGTTTCACAGATCAGTTTCACCAAATCAGTTTCACAGATCGGTTTCACCAAATCTGTTTCATAGATCAGTTTCACCAAATCGGTTTCACAGGTCGATTTTATGAAATTTGTTTTACAGATCGGTTTCACCAAATCAATTTCATAGATCGGTTTCACCAAATTGGTTTCAAATATCAGCTTCATAGGATTAGCTTCACAAAATTAGCTTCACCAAATCAGCGTCACTGATAAACTTCATGGGATCAGCTTCACGAGATCAGCTTCGCCCAACCATCTCCACTAATTAGTTTCACATATGAGTCTCACAAATCGGCCAAAGAGGGGTGTCGAGGTTTCCTTCCCCATTTTTTCTGTAATGCCACTTTTAAATCTTTTAACCTTTTTAAAGTTGTTCAAAGTCATTTTTAGCACCATAAACAATGTTTTAAATCCACTAGGGGTGGGGAGACCCTCAATAGACCCGTTTTACTCTCTTTAAATGAAATCTTTTAATGAAAAAGTGTATTGGCCACCCCACCAATGAGAATTATTTAAACAATAATTAATTCCATCTTGTGTAACCATCTAACCGCAAGGTGAAACCATGATTCATCTTTAAAGTCATTCAAGATTTTTATAAACCTTAACTCCAAGATCTTTCCCTTTTTATCGCACTAGAATTATTTATTTCTACTTCTTGGATGGTTTATTTCTTTCCTTGGTGCATTTGAAGTCCCCTTTCCCGAGGCTAGTGGTGCGCCTCTACCGAAGCCTTTCCTGCTCATTCTTAGAGTCCTATGAGTTCCTCCCCTACAAGTCGAGCATCCCCAGTTGTTGTCCTGAGGATAAAAACTTCGATCATTGATCATCCAAGTAGGCTTATTTGTCTTTCTTTACTAAGTATCATGCAGGGTGGGTATGAAAATGATTTTTATGGGGATGGATAAAACCAAACCTTAACGAAGATAATAAATTGATTTAAAATAATGAAGAGGTGTATTTAATAATGATGATGTACTTATTTCTCTTTTCCTATATGTTGTTATTTGAATGGGATTATGTCCACTAAAAATTGTGTCTGTTGGTGGTACTTTCTTGCTCACTAATGAACCACTATTTTTTTTGGATAATTATGTGATTGAATGGTAGTAACATGGAAACTGTTATATCATTTAAACTTAGTTGATTAAATGGATTCACAATGAATAATAATCCTTGTATGATCACCATGTTTAACCAAATAGGAAAATGGATCTAAATGAATGGCATATTCTAACTTGAAAACTCCCTTTCTCTATTCTGGTGATGTTTATGGATGATGATTGTGAGGTGACGTGGATGGGGATGGGATCCTCTATTGTTGTGCAGTTGTTGGGGATTTGTTTGGTTCCAGTACTTTGAGGTATTTCATGGATATCTGTTGTTGTTGTGACCTTCCAAGAGAATCGGGTGTGAATACTTAAATTACTATTTGGTTGTTTTCCTTTTTTGGCTTGTGGCTATGCCTATTAGTTTTCCAATAGTGAAGAACTTATCTAAATGGAGTCACTCAAATATGAAAACAAGAATGGGTTAAATGGGGATTTGTTTTCCCGAAATGATTTTTGACATGTTTGTGGTTGGGGTACTTCTTATGAATGAATAGTAACTAGGGTGTTTGTATGTGGGATGGTTTTGGAACCCCTAAGTTGGGATGAGTTCCTGTTACCTATATGTATAATTTAGTTTTTATATTTCTTATTCATGCCCCACCCAAGTTGAGCTCTTCATGCCAAACACCCCCGTTTCATGGGGGGGTGTTTTTTCCAACACTCCTATGAGTGGATGGTTATTAGCTCCTTTTATGCTCCCTTTCCGGAGTAGCCCAAGACTCTTCAGGTATGATATTATGGAATGAGGTCCATTATATCCCTAGATTCTTCGAGAAAGGTACTTCAAGGTAATTTTCCCAAGTGTGTGTGGACAGGTTGTTTCCCAAGTATCTTCAGGATGAGACCCAGGTGTCCTCGGGTGTAGTGGTACTTGTTCTGGCCCAGGTGTCTACGGGCGTGGTTACATTTGGTTATTGTGGCTCAGGTGTCTGTCGCTGAGATGTTTGGTTGAGGTAGCCTAGGTGTGTGTGGGTGGGGTATGGCAGTGGTACTACGGTGAGAATGGATGGGGAGGTCTGATGCGTAGGATGTCTTTAATAACCAGTGGGAAAGTGGCGTGGGGTACCCAAACATATATGTGTTTTTTTATTACATTACTAGACTTGTGTTATTTAGGGAGTGTTCTTGGTGATTTTTGGGTGGATAGTTTCCTTTTTTGGAACTTTTATTATCTCCTTTTTCATGGGACATTAGTATGCCTCCCCACTCATGCACGATAGATTTTGTTTTTCCTTACGGAGTATACCTGTATACTCACCCTATGTATATAAAACTAGTTTCCGGTTTCCAAGAGGACTTTGAGTACCATGCATGACCCTACTAGTTTGGAATTTGGGTAGTTTATGTTGTTTCTTTTCTTTTATTTGGTACTTTCCTTTGGATTTTTCTTGTACTTTGTAGCACTTACTTTTGGAACATTCATATGGGAATGGTTTTTTTGGCTTTACCTCTACCCACAATTTTGGTGTAGTTTGGGATTTACTATCTTATCTCTTGATCCTACTAAATAAAAGGGTAATTCCTTCCATTTTGTGTGTGATTATATACCCTTGGTTCTAGTCTCCACTTTGGGACCTATTGAAGTCAGGTTTCGGGGGTCATTATCTCTCCTTCAACTTAAGGAAGGAATGGTCTGGGAATCCGTTGTCCCCTCCCTAATCTTGGTGAAGGCGGGTCATGACAGAATAGTATTAGAAGAGAGGGTTTGGAGGTAGTATGAATATCAGGGTTTGGCATAGTGAGGATTTCATGGGATGGTAGGGCAACAATGTTAGGCAATCTTGGTGCGTGAAATAGGCTTGGGAAGACCGGCTAGGACACGAGATTTTAAGGCCCCACGTGATCTGATGCAACGAATCTGGACCAATCAAATGACCAAGTGAGGCTACAATGATTGTAGGTTAAAGACCCTAGGAAAGGTATTAGCATCATAATGACTTATTTTCTTATATGTTCTAGGAGTTATAGGAATTTAAATAAATAAATAATAAGTTTAAGCAAAAATTTAAGGAAATATTCTACACTAGTCGGGCTTAAGCATTCCTTGTTTACTTTAAAGATATGGACCCTGCTTGGTGACCATGAGTAGTATAGTTGATCGAGGACCTACAAGCTATTTTGGTTGATCAGTAGAGGGCTGGTTGAGAGGAGGAGGATGGTCGGTGGTAGAGAATGCTTCGTGCCTTTCAGTGGCAGACCATCAGAAATTACGAGGGAAGCGTCTCAAACATGGAAAAAGAGAGTTGTCTCGAGGAGATGGTGATGGATTTACTCTTGATCTAGGGACCAATGGAGTACTGGGTTTCTTTGGATGTAATCTAGATGTGTGGAGCAGTGCGTCAGTGGTGGACTCTCTATCTTGGGGAGAATAGGGAAGCTGAAGTTTTGTGGACTGACTTTGAGAGGGAATTCCAGGCGGAATTCCTCTCTTTTACAATGAAGGCGGAAATTAGGTTGGAGATACTCTCCCTTCAGTAGGGAATCATGTCTGTAAGGGATATGTGAATCAATTACAAGGATCTCCTTCATTTTTCTCTAAACATTTTTCTGGATGAGGAGTATCGGGCGAGACGTTTAGAGGAGGGACTCCGACCTTTTCTTCATTATGTTGTTACTCCCTTCACCCTACTGATGTACTTGGGGGTCCAGAATTAGGATGAAGTGGTAGAAATAATGAAAACTCTAGGAGGTGTTCCACAAGAGGGGTCCAGTTGGGCTCGTCAAAGGGGAAGGCCATCAGCAGCAAGCCTCCAGTGTCAGGGCCTTCTAGGTTTCTACTAGTGGAGTGCATGCCCTAGCAGTTCCAATTTTGATCTCCTTGTCCTTGCCCTTTCCTCTCAGGACAAGGACTGAGGTACTTAATCTGTGGGAGTCGTGGGAACCTTCAAAATCAGTGCCCGAACAGAGTGCAGTACAGTGGGGGAGGGTCGGTTCAGCACCCACCTCAGCAGCAGAAGTTTCCAGCTTGGACCTCTCAGTAGTAGGTGTAGGGACAATGAGCTCCCGCTCCTCTGTGAGCAGACATGGTAGGATGAGACCGACCCCAGGGTGCTTCTCAAGGACCTTGACCAGGGTGTGGTCGGGGAGGTGGCCGAGAGCCTAGAGGAATAGGATCTGGGTGTGGGTAGTTGCACGCTACAGAGGCAGCAGTTCTAGCAGGTTCGGAAGTCATTCGAGGTACGATCAGCTTGTTTAGAACTCTTACTTTCACCTTGTTTAATTCAAGAGATTTTCACTCCTTTGTTACACCCGGTCTAGCCCATTACTTGGGCCTATACATAGAGAGACTCTCCATAACCCTGATGTTATATACGCCAATTGGGGTTCATACCAGCCTATTTGATGTTTTTTTGAGGATGCAGACTGATGTTAGTGTCGCATCAATCTAGTGGGGATCACCTTCTGCTGAAAATGCAGCCATATGATGTCATCCTAGTCATCGACTAGTTATTTTTGGTGCATGACATTATCGACTGCTTCCGAAGAAGAGTCATGTTCTTCGATGAGGATATACAGCGTGTGGCTTTTGTTGGCGAACAGAGTTGTCAGGTTGGGAGACGGCGTGTGGAACCACTTTTCTCTAAGTTAGCCCAGCTTTTGGTAGAATCATCGGATGTGGAGATGATGAATGTTATGAGATTTTTTAGAGAGTTCCGGGACGTTTTTATTAAGGAGGTTGTGACTCTACCCCCTCGAAGTGATGTTGAGTTTGGGATAGACTTACAAACTGGTGCCCATACGATTTCCAGGGATCCTTATCGGATGGCATCTTTTGAGTTATGGGAGTTGTAGATTTAGATTGAAAATCTGATGAAGATGGGTTCTGTATGACCTAGTGTGTCACCATGGGGTTCTTCAGTCTTGTTCATGAAGAAGGAAGATGGTGGTCCCAGGCTATGCATAGACTAATAGAGACTGAATCAGGTAACTGTCCAGAACCATTACCCTCTCTTGAGGATAGACGATCTTTTTGACCAGCTGAGGGGAGAAGGTTGGTTCTCTAAGATCGGTCTGTAGTCTAGGTATCACTAGTTATGTTTGAATGACATTGATATTCCAAATACTGCTTTCAGGTGTAGGTATGGGAACTTTGAGTTTGTAATCATGTCGTTCAGTGTTACGAACGCACCTGTTGTGTTAATGGGGCTCATGAACACTGTTTTCTGCGAGTTTCTTGACTGATTTTTCATTGTGTTCATCGATGAAATTTTGATCTACTTCAGATCAGAGGAGGAACATATTAAGCACCTCGGGATGGTCTAGGAAATCCTTCTACATCACCATCTCTATGTTAAATTGTCCATGTGTAAGTTCATGACCTGAGAAGTGCATTTCATTGGACATGTGGTCTCTCAGAAAGGGTTAGTGGTTGATCCTTCAAAGGTTGAAGCAGTTGTTTCATGGGAAGAACCCAAGAATGTAATGGAGGTTCGCAGTTTTCTAGGTTTGGCAGGATATTATCAGAGGTTTGTACCCGACTTCTCTCGATTTGCAGCTTCTTTGATAGCTTTGACCAGAAAGGGCTAGGGATTCGTATGGAGTGAGCAGTCTCGGGCAGCATTCAGCTATCTGAAGGAAAGGTTGGTCAGCACTCCAGTGCTCAGGTTTCCAAAGGAAGGGGTGTTGTATAAGGCATTTTTTGATGCTTCTGGACTTGGCCTAGGGTGTGTTCTGATGCAGCAGTGGAGAGTGATATCTTATGGGACTATACAGTTACATTCTCATGAGCATAACTATGCCACCCATGACCTAGAGCTTGTATCGGTAGTGTTCACATTGAATTTGTGGTGGCATTACCTCATCAAGGATCACATTGTAGTATTCACAGATCACAGGAGTTTGAGGCATATCTTTACCCAGTGAGACCTGAACTAGCGAAAATGAAGGTGGGTGGAATTTCTTCAGGACTAAAACTTCGAGATCTCTTACACTGAAGGTAAGGGGAATGTTGTGGATGATTCCTTGAGTATGAAGTTGTTCAATAATCTGTGGATGCATGGAAGGCAATGGAGGAGTTGGCTTCCCAACACCAGGATGCAAGGGTGAATTGTGATAGAGGTTTCCTATTTCAGATGACAGAGCAGTCCTCTCTATTGTGGCATGTGGAGGGGTCTTAGTGGGGAGACTTGGAGAGAAAAGTGATGTGTGATCGGGTTAATGAAGGAAATGCTCCAGAAGGGTGGTTATAGGATAGTCAGAATCAGATGCTTTTCCAAGGGAAGTTTTTTGAACCAGAGGTGATGGATGAGGGATTTCTCTGTGAGTTCCATAACTCACTCATAGCGATACACCCTAGACTTTCCAAGATGTATCGAGGCCTAAGGGAATAGGTTTGGTGTCCTAGGGTGAAACAGGCAGTGGCAGAGTTTGTGGTAAGGTGTATGGTGTGTCAATAGGTAAAGGCTGAACACCGCATACCAAGAGGTTTGTTGCAGCCTTCAGATGTCCCTGAGTGGAAGTGGGATGACATCTCTATGGATTTCATCACAGGACTACCCAGTATTCAAGGATATCGTGATGCTATCCTATTAGTAGTAGACCGGATGACAAAATCAACTCACTTCCTAGCGATCAAGGAGTCAAGTTCAGTGGATGCCTTAGCACAGCAATATGTGGATGAGGTAGTGAAGTTTCATAGAGTTCCAAGGTCTATATTCTCGGATAGGTATGCATGGTTTACCTCACAATTCTATAGGGGATTTCAGTATGATTTTGGAACCCACCTATGTCTTAGAACAACTTTTCAACCCCAGACATATGGGAAGACAGAGAGAACCATCCAGACATTGGAGGATATGCTATGAGCATGTGTTTTAGACTTCAGGGGATCATGGGAACTATATTTTCCCTTAGTATGGTTTGCATACAATAATAGGTATCACTCTACTATTGGCATTGCACCATTTGAAGCCTTGTACGGGAGGTAGTTTCTTTCACCTGTGTGTTGGACCGAGGTTGGAGAGGCAGGTGTTCTTGGCCCAGAGGTAGTGCAGAGAACAGCAGAGAAGGTTCATCTTGTGTGTGAGAGGATGAAGGCAGCCTTGGACCGGCAGAAGTTATATGCTAATCATAGGAGGAGGCCCTTGGAGTTTGAGGTTGGAGACCATGTCTTCTTGAAGGTTTTCCCTTGACGTGGGTAGTGAAGGATTGGCAAGGGGAGAAAGCTCTCTCCTAGGTTCATCGGGCCTTTCGAAGTGTTGGGGAGAGTCAGTGAGGTGGCATATCAGCTGGCACTGCCACCTTACTTGGAAAAGATCCATGACATTTACCATGTCTCCCATCTTCGTTGATACCTACACGATGAATCTCATGTCATTGACTAGGGAGCGTTTGATATAGGGGATGATGCGACGTTCGTGGAGCGACCAGTGAGGATCAAGGATCGAATTGAGAAAGTGCTTCATGGATGAACCATCCCTTTAGTTTATGTGTTGTGGAGGCACTATGGCCTCAAGGAGAGTACTTCGGAGTGAGAAGCTCAAATGCATGCCCAGTACCCAAATCTATTTTGAGTTGTCATTCTGATCCTTCCACTACTGGAAAACTAACCTTTACCAACGGTTTGGAACCGTTGGTATAGGCCTCCAAACCATTGGTATAGCCTATACCAACGGTTTGGAGAACCGTAGCCAAGTAAGCCATTGGGATAGGTCTATACCAACGGTTTTCCAAAAACTGTTGGTATAGGTAATATGAAATCTATACCAACGGTAATGGAACTGTTGGTATATAAATTCCAAAAATAAAACATCCGCTGGGATTTGATCCCAAGACCCCTCGTTTATAATTGAACGACTCAACCACTAACCTAACATGAATTTTGTGATCATAATTACATAAATATATATATGTATTCTCATAAATATTTTAAATTTTGATTTATATAATGTTCTTGGTATGAAGGTCCGATAAAAAATGGAAGTACCTATACCAACGGTTGTTAAAACCGTTGGTATAGACCTATACCAACGGTTTTAACAACCATTGGTATAGGTCTTTGGTTGTGATTTTCATTCTGTGAAGGATGTTGAATTTTGGCCCACAAACCGTTGGGAAAAGTGGCATATTTGGGGACCTTTCCCAACGGTTTGGCCAAACTGTTGGGAAAAGTGGTATATTTGGGGACCTTTCCCAAGAGTTTGGCCAAACCATTGGGATAGGTCCACCTTTCCCAACGGTTTGTCCAAACCATTGGGAAAAGTGTCCAATTTGAGGGCCTTTCCCAATGGTTTGGCCAAACCGTTGGGATAGGTCTACCTTTCCCAACGGTTTGTCCAAACCGTTGGGAAAAGTGGCCAATTTGGGGGCCTTTCACAACGGTTTGGCCAAACCGTTGGGAAAGGGGACCTATACCAACGGTTTTTGAAAACCGTTGGTATATAAGCGTTGGGAAAGATCTAATTTCCAGTAGTGTTCCTTGTTGTTCTTTTTTTTTGTGACATGTTGTGATGTAATGCTAACCTTTTTGGTTTATGAGGTTTTTTGTTTCCTTTCCATGTGAATGTTTATGAAAATTCCTGATATGTGGGGAAGGGAGGACCTGATCCCTAATCAAGATGCATTAAGTTGGATGTGATTAAACTCGTACGGGTGAGTCAGTGCCACCCAAAGAGGATAGTATCATGACGTGGAGGAAAGAGATCCCGGATCTGTGTGTCGGGAAAATGTGATCCTTGGGATTTTTATGGATGTTTGGGGTGGTTTGACCCTGATAGGTATCTTTGGGAGGGGTTATTTGAGTTACTCTTGTATTCTCAAGGGCAAGAAATTTTTTTGAGAGGTATCTGATGTAATGGACCAGACCCTCCTAGTCCATTACCTTGCCAAATTCTAAGGGTTGGGGTGTCCTAGACTCATCGATCACTCCCACCCATCTGTTTCACATATCAACTACACTAATTAACTTCACTAATCAGCTTTATAGATCATCTTCACAGATCATCTTTGCATGTCAGCTTCACTGATCAGCTTCACTGATCAACTTTACTGATCGGCTTCACATATCAGCTTCACGGATCATCTTCACTAATCAACTTCACTAACCAGCTTCATATATTAGCTTCATTGATTGGTTTCACAGATCAGTTTCATCAAAACGTTTTCATAGATCAGTTTCACTAAATCGGTTTCACAGATTGGTTTCAAAAAAATCGGTTTCATAGATCGGTTTCACCAAATCAGTTTTACATATAGGTTTCACCAAATCAGTTTCACAAATCAGTTTTACCAAATTGATTTCACATATTGGTATCACCAAATCAGTTTTGCAGATCAGTTTCACCAAATTGGTTTCACAAATCGGTTTCACCAAATCAATTTCACATATTGGGTTCACCAAATTGGTTTCAGAGATCGATTTCACCAAATTGGTTTCATAGATCGGTTTCACTCAATCGGTTTCACCAAATTGGTTTCACAGATCGGTTTCACCAAATCAGTTTCACATATCGGTTTCACCAAATCAGTTTCACAGATCAGTTTCACCAAATTGGTTTCATATATTGGTTTCACCCAATCGGTTTCACAGATCGGTTTCACCAAATTGGTTTCAAATATCGGTGTCATAAAATCGATTTCACATATCAGTTTCACCAAATCGATTCCACATATCGGTTTCACCAAATCGATTTCATAGATCAGTTTCACCAAATCAGTTTCACATATTTGTTTCACCAAATCGGTTTCACATATCAGTTTCACCAAATTGGTTTCAGAGATCGGTTTCACCAAATCGGTTTCATAGATCAGTTTCATCAAATCAGTTTCACATATCGGTTTCGCCAAATCGGTTTCACAGATCGGTTTCACCAAATCGGTTTCACAGATCAGTTTCACCAAATTGGTTTTAGAGATCCCTTTCACCAAATCAGTTTTACAGATCGGTTTCACCAAATCGGTTTCACAGATCAGCTTTACCAAATCGGTTTCACAAATTTGTTTCACCAAATTTGTTTCACAGATCGACTTCACAGGATCAGCTTCACTCAATCAGCTTCACTGATCAGCTTCATGGGATCAGCTTCATGAGATCAGCTTTACCCAATCAGATCCATCGATCAGTTTCACCTATGAGTCTCACAAATTGGCCACAGAGAGGTGTCGGGGTTTCCTTCCTCATTTTTCCTATAATGCCACTTTTAAGTCTTTTAACCTTTTCAAAGTTGTTCAAAGCCATTTTTTGGCACCATAAACAACATTTTCAATCCCCTAAGAGTGTTGAGACCCTCAATAGACTCGTTTTCCTCTCTTTAAATGAAATCTTTTAATGCACAATAGTTTTAGCCACCCCTCTAATGAGAATTATTTAAATAATACTTAATTCCATCATGTGTAACCATCTAACCGCATGGTGAAACCACGATCCATCTTTAAAGTTGTTCAAGATTTTCATATCTTGTAACTCCAAGATCTCTCCCTTTTTATCGCACTAGAATTCTTTCTTTCTTCTTCTTGGTAGGTTTATTTCTTTCCTTGGTGCGTTTGGAGTCACCTTTCCCAAGGATAGTGTTGTGCCTACGAAAAAGCCTTTCCTACTCATTCTTGGAGTCCTCTGAGTTCCTCCCCTGCTAGTTGTGCATCCCCAGTTGTTGGAACAAGGATAAAAACATCAATCATTGATCATTAAAGTAGGTTTGTTTATCTATCTTTACTATGTATCATGCAGGGTGGGTAAAAAATGATTCCTATGGGGATGGATGAAACCAAACATTAATGAAGATAATAAATGGATTTAAAAAAAATAAAGGGGTGTGTTTGATAATGCTCATGTACTTATTTATCTTTTCCTATATTTTGTTGTTTGAATGGGATTATTTCCACTGAAAATCGTTGTCATTGGTGTTCCTTTATTGCACACTAATGAGCCCCTAATTTTCTAGATAATTATGTGATTGAATGTCTGTAACATAGAAAGTTTTATATCACATAAACTCAGTTGATTAAATGGATTCCCAATGAATAATAATCCTTGTGTGATCACCTCGGTTAACCAAACAGAAAAAATGATCTAAATGAATGGAATATTCAAACTTGAAAACTCCCTTGCTCTGTTCTGGTGATGTTTACGGATGATGCTTTTGAGGTGATGTGGATGGGGATGGGATCCTTTTTTGTTGTGCAGTTATTGGGGATTGGTTTGGTTCCAGTACTTTGAGGGATCTCACGGATCCTTTTTGTTGTTGTGACTTTACAAGAGAACCGAGTGTGAATTCTTAAATTACTATTTGGATATTTTTCCTTCCTTGTCTTATGGCTATGCTTGTCAGTTTCCTGGTAGTGAAGAACTTATCTAAATGGATTCACTTGAATATGAAAACATGAATGGGTTAAATGGGGATGTGTTTTCCATGAATGAGTTGTGACATGTTTGTGGCTAGGTTGCTTCTTATGAATGAATAGTAATGAGGGTGTTTGTATGTGGGATGGTTTTGGAACCCCTAGGCTGGGATGAGTCCTTACTACCTATATTTATAATTTATTTTTTGTATTTCTTATTCTCACCCCACCCAATTTGAGCACTTTGTGTCGAACACCCCCATTTCATAGGGGAGGGTTTTTTTTTCAATAATCCTATGAGTGGCTGGTTATTAGCTCCTTTTTTTCTCCCTTTCCGAAGTATCCCAATACTCTTTAGGCAGGATGTGATGGCCTAAGGTCCATTATATCCATAGATTCTTTGGGCAGGGTACTTTGTGGAAGTTGGACCAGGTGTGTGCTGGCAGGTTTTTTCCCAAGTATCTTTAGGATGAGGCCCAGGTGTCTTTGGGTGTAGCGGTAGTTGTTTTGGCCCAGGTGTCTTCGGGCTTAGCGGTAGTTGTTCTGGACCAGGTGTCTAAGGTCATGGTTACATTTGGTTATGTGTCCCAAGTGTCTATGAGTGGGATGTGTGGTTGTGGTATCCCAGGTGTGTGTAGCTGGGGTATGGTAGTGGGACTACGGTGAGAATGGCAGGGGAGGTCTAACACGTAGGATGTCTTCAATAACCAGTATGAAAGTGGTGTGGGGTACCCAAAAATTGATGTGTTCTATTGTTACTTTACTTGACTTGCGTTATTTGGGGAGTGTTCCTTGGTGAGCTTTGGGTGGATAGTTTCTTTGTTAGGCACTTTGGTTATCACTTTTTTCATGGGACATTAGTATACCTCCTCACTCGTGCATGAGAGCTCTTGTTTTTCCCTACTGAGTATACCTTTATACTCACCCTATGTATATAAAACTGCTTTCAGGTTTCCAGGAGGACTTCGAGGACCGTGTCGGACCCCACTAGTTCGGACTTTGGGGTAGTTGTTGTTGCTTCTTTTCTTTTCTTTGGTACTTTCCGTTGGAGTTTTCTTTTACTTTGTAGCACTTAATTCTAAAACATGCATATGGGAATGGTTTGTTTTGGCTTTACCTATACCCTCAGTTTTAGTGTTGTTTGGGATTTACTATCTTATCTCCCGATCCTACTAAATAAAAAGGTTAATGCTTTCCATTTTGCGTGTGATTCTATACCGTTCGTGCTAGTCGCCACTCTAGAACCTATTGAAGGTGGGTTTCAGGAGTCAGTATCTCTCCTTCAACTTGAGGAAGGAAGGGTCTGGCAATCCGTTGTCCCTTCCATCATTTTGGTGAAGGTGGGTCATGAAAATTATATATGGGTTCTTTGAAATAGGAGTATCCCCAACTATGATTTCTATTGAAACTCAACTTAATCATTCAGGGGAATACTAGGAAAATATTTAATAAATACATCAACATAATTCCATAAAATAGGAATATCTTCGATTTTGAGTTTCTCCCAAACTATTTGAGTCAAAAATACCACTTTAATAGGTAGTCAAATCTACACAATGTATGTAACTTATCATGGAAGTTTATATTCATCATTGCACTAAATGATGATAGTGGGTTGGTTTAGAATATCAAATGTGACTTCCCATACATGAAAATTGGTATGAGATCTATATAGACAGATCTATTCCATGCCCAAAATCAAATCAAATTCAACAATATGGAGAATCAAAATATTTTATAGATGCACATTGTTATGAATTTCTATTTAAGAGGAGATATAAACTTTATATTTAATCCCCATACCATTAATATTTTTTACTACTAACTCAATATCTGATTGTTGAGGTTGTGATATCATTATAAAATTATTAATACATAAAAGATTTTATAGATCCATAATAAATTAAATAAATTTTAGTTCTAGATTGGATGGTAAATGTATATTTCACCACATCATTCTCCATACCCACTTCAATTTTGACAACAAAGAAAATTCCCTTAACCATTTTCTTATGGTTTTTTTGAGGCCCACCAACCTCATTATCTCTTATATTAGGGAATTGTTTCACCGAATTCCCAAAATCCCTATATATGAATCATTGAACTTCATTTTTTCAATCCTTATTTTCTTTGTTGAATTTTTTGAAATTTTCATCCTCGTTCAATAATAATTGGCTCAATGACTAGACTTTTCAGAATTTAATAATGTTATAGTTACTTTAAGATATTTAATTAATTCATTACACAATATATTTGGCATTTAAGTGGTTGGAATCTCTTTCTTCCATTTATTTACAATTAAAATTTCCATGAAGCTCTATTTTTATATTGTTGTCACTAATACCAAGAGAGTAATTGGAGTTTTCACTCTCCATTTATACCTTAAGTTCACATTGAATGATTTATTCATAGTTATTAAAGTATCTTATGTCTAAAACCTTTCAATGATTTTTTCTTAGGACACTAAATAATTTATCAATTTTTCTTTCAGGTTTGATAACAAATATAGAAGAAAAAACTGAATGTCTTATAAAGTTAGCTTTGTTGGAATAATGGATTCATCATCCCTCTTTTTTTTATCACAAAAAAACCAATTCTATATTCGTAAAAATAGTTTGAGAAATGTTTTTAATAATAAATACCCTCTTAAACTCCTCCCATTCCATGGATTTTATTTCTTCCTATTCCCTAGTGTTCTTAATAAGAATCCAACATCGATCATTTTCATCTTCAAATTGATAGATTGGTAGGAAATATTTATCATGGTCTCAGAACTAAATAAAAAATATCTATTTTATATCACATTGATCAATTTCTCTACAACTAGTGGATGAAAAGACCAATGGAAGGAGGGCATAAATTATTTCATAAAAGACACAATAGAATGTCACTTCTACTTTGGTGAATTTAGAAGGTCAATAGGATCTTCATTTTCATTCATATCATGAGAAATTTGAGTGAGCATAGTAATAAGATATTCCATCCCAACTCCCAAACCATTTGGTTTCTCTTGATGATGTTTATTATATTCATGACCAAATTCATCATTCACATGATTCATTCTGGTTCTCGCTACTGACTAAAACTAAAAACATAGTGTGAGAATCAATCTAAAATAATCTATGTGAGAAAACATATATTCATGAAAAGAAAATCTTGTGATTTCCTAAATTATAACACCTTCTTTTCAACCTATGACACCTTAGGTTTAACCTAGGTCATCAATGGTCATCATCGATTAAAATCCATCATAATGTTTCACAAACAAAATGTGATTTAACCTAAGAATATCACCCAAGATTTTCAAACTTGGTGCATAGTAAGGGCACACTCACTATAAACTAGAATGATGGTTGATATATTATTGACCAACTGTTTTTAGGGTAATTACCTCTTTATTTATCTATCCCAAAACCTTATCCACTTATATTAAACTGACAGGGATGTAATGCTAGGAAAAAAAACATCATCTCTTCCTTACCAAAATTATAGGATTTATCTTATACATATATGTATCCCAAGGGTTTCTATTCAATTTCTCTAACCCTAATATCAAAATATTAAATAAACCACTTCTAATACCAACTAAAGTGACCCAATAACAACATACATAAATATTACAACATTTTTGATGAATATTCAATACATTTCAAAATAATACACACCAGAGGACTTTAAAGTTTTAGTTTATTTTGATAATAGATACATAAAAATATTATTTAGGTACAATATTCCTTTTCATGAACCAACCCAGGTCGACCCTAAACTGGTCACCTAAGCCAATCTGTGGCAAGGCCCGAGAGGCATTCTGGATCCTCCCGAGATGGCGATAAGAACCAATGGAATCATAGATTACAACAAGGGAATGATTTCTCCAAATATGTCACGACCCGTCCCAGTGGGGCCCACACCGTGACTCCCCAATCCCGCCTCCAATAGGCCAAGGGCTGGTGACTAGCACTGAGTAGGCATATCACTAACATGGGAGGCATTTCCTAAGTACCTGTACACACGCACACATCTCCAAGCCCACAAATATTGAAATGTAAAAAGCACTAAGAATCAAAAAATGCATGTGTACAACTAAACCCAACAAACAGAGTATGACGAAAGGTAGAGTACTGTAAAAGTAAACTGGGCCGAAAAACAAGCCCACCAAAAACAAACAAACAAGAGTCTGAAAACTACGAAGTCCAACTTGTAAGCACAAAAGGTACTGCGACTGCTGCTCATAGTTGTAAGAACACCTCGGCCTGGAGGGAACTCAGAAAGATCGGTCATGTCTTGGTCCGCCCTAGACTCTGTAAAAAGGCTGCTCATCTACACAAGACACCAGACGTGTAGGCAAAGCCCGTTCAGGGGTGAGTATAACAATACTCAGTAGAGGACCCCTAAAAACAACAAAGTAGTACAAAAAGTAAAGGTACAGTCATCTATGCATAGTATATGTCTACAGAACATATATAACAAACCAGATATACTCAAAACCCAGACGGTAGTCTAGAGACAAGTCACACGATGGCATACTCCTGTTAGGGATTCTATTTGAAGATTCCGTGATGCACTCGTTCCGGGAGAACACACTCCACGAGTATTATAGGTCTAATGACATCCGTCCGAGAAGTTCTGTTCATCGAGAACCATCACGAGAGGTATCTACACTCATTATGGGAGACACACTCATTAGTGGGAAGGTTACGATAGATAAAATCACTCATTATGGGAGACACACTCCTAAGTGGGAAAGATCACGATACACAGATGAGGATCACTGCCAGGGTCATGGTGGATACCGCGACTCATCCAGATTCACTAGTTAGGTGATACACCGGCTAGGTAGAGGATGGATTCCTGGTAGAGTTAGTCACGTCGATGCCTGACTCAACCTAGGGTCTGGAATGGATAGAGGATCTCACTCAGGGCCTCTCGGAGGGATGCCGACTCTATCACAGAAAGTCCGACTGAAGGGATCATACTATTGTAGAAGGAAACAATGCCTGACCTTCAGGGAAACGAGAAGAAGGGGCACTAACCCAAACAAAAGATGTTCAGGATACGGTGAAAAAGAGGACCATGCTATTTTTAAAAAAGTACATGGGGTGTAGAAAAGATACACGTCGTGTGGTCTGACCCCGTTTACTTCCTTTGTGCAACGACCTGTGTCGTAGAACAGGTCGTGTAGAAAAAAACTTAGTACACGACGTTTAGTACGATGTACACGTTGTGTCCAAGTGACTGGGGTTTGCCCCGTGTCACTGGTTGTGTGGTCGTACACGGCTATCAACCCGTGTACTTTAACCTGTGTTCGTGTATCCCCTGGACACACGCCGAGCTTCACGTTGTCACCTCTACCAAGTTGTACACACTGTGTCATCTAAAGCCATGTATATCATCTTGTGTCTGTGTATTACCTAAAGTACACGCTGAGCTTCGAGGAAATTCCAACATGCTGTGTGACCAGGGTCACACGTCGTGTTATTCCTCTCTGACCCCAAAAACCCTAGATGCTGCCGCCAGTACTACATGGCGTGTTCTTCGGAAGTACACGCTGTGTATTCTAGAAATTTCCAGAAACGCGGACCTCCACCATCGTGCCTCTGGTGATTCCGTTTGTTGATCCGGCTACCCGATTGCCACTAAACCTTCAGGTTTTGGTCGCCCCGTCACCATAAATCCGATTTTGGTGTTTTCGGACCTCCGATCGACTCGGAAAATGCGCTTTGATATTCCCACATGAAGAATGGTCGAAGAACGCCCTTTCCTGATCTGGTTTGATTCATCATCTGCCATCATCGCCACACCTCCACAAGGAGGTTGCGGTGTCAAACCTTTGATTTGGGATCATTGTGTCACGGAACGGATGTGTAATGATCCTTTGTTTGTCACCCTTCAAAGAATGCAAAGAACGCACGAGAAAAGAAAAGGGTGAGGAAATCCAATAAATAAAAATTGAGGAACGAACCTTCGTCGTCGTTCGTCACGGTGTTGGTACACTAATGTTAATAGGTTTAAACGGAGTAGATATCAACATAATTAAAATCATGGATTATTTCTCCAAAATCATCCCAAAGAAAACCCTCCCGCAAGAACGTACGAATCCGCAGATCAACTTGTTCGTGGTTGATCTGCGTTCATCATTTAAACTCAAAAACGGGGAAAATAAATTGAAATAACAAACCCCTACCTTTCAAAATGATCGATCTTTGAAGAAGGCGCCATGCTGCCATTGTCGTCGAGATCCTTCAACTTTGGCGCATCAATTCTCGATTTCGATCTGTCTTCATTCAACACCGAGAAATTTCTACAATGCCCCGCGGATTCTGCAGAGGTTCCTCTCACGTCACCAACGATCATCACTTGATTATCCTAATAAAAAGGGAAACGTGATGGCATTGAATTATGCGGTAGTATTAATGACACCAACTTTCCATTTTTTAGTCATTATGACACGTCATTAATTGAGGGAAACCGTTGCACTGTTGCTGCACTGTAGTGGATGTTTCCTTAAAAATAAAATAAACATTGTGGACCTATTTGATTTTATTTTACTTGAAACGTCTAAAAATTAACTTTTTCCCTTGACCCGCATCGGTCGAGTTTAGTCTCATTCTTAGATAAAGTCGCCGTCCCGGACGCAACGGTGCGCTCAAATTTTTAATCCAGGCATTCGTTTGGAAACTACCACAACCGCGCACTAGCGCCGACTCACTTAACTTAAAAAAAAGTTCAAACCACCATTCCCGGCTCACTGGACCTCAGAATGATGTGTTGTCTTCGTGCTTGGTCTCGAAATAATTCCATATAATATTTATAACTAATAAACGGAAAATCTGAGACATTACATTCCCCCCACCTTGGGGATTTATGTCCTTAAAAATCCAAAACAAGGTCTACTCAAAAATATGTGGTTTCTAGGCATGAATCTGGGCCTCCTGCTCCCACGTGATCTCCTGAAGATTCCTGTGCTGCCACCAGATGCGCACCAAGGGAATCGATCTCCCACGAAGGATCATATCCTGCCGATCCTTGATCTCCATTGGGTACTCAGAAAAGGTCACTCCATCCTCTATGTCCAGCTCTCCCCATTTGATGATGTACGATGGGTCATGCATGTACCTCCTTATCTGCGACACGTGGAAGACATCATGTACCTGATGCAACTGAGGCGGTAGAGCTAGGTGGTACGCCACCTCTCCAACTCTTCAAAGAATCTGGAAAGGTCCGATTAACCTCGAATATAGCTTTCCACCTTGGCCAAATCTCCATAACCCTCATTGAGGTGAGACATGAAGAAAGACGTGGTCTCCCTCTTCAAACTCCAGAGGCCTCCATCGTATGTCTACATAAGACTTCTGTCGGCTCTGTGCGGTCTTCATCCGCTCTCAGATGATCTGCACCTTCTTTGTCGTAGCTCGCACTAACTATGGACCCATGAGTACTGACTCTCTGGGGTCGGTCTAGAAAAGCGGTGACCGACAAGGTCTCCCATACAAGGCCTCGAACAGTGCCATACCGATGGTGTAGTGGTAGCTGTTGTTGTACGCAAACTCCACCAGTGGTAGGTGGTCCTACCAGCTGCGACCAAAGTCCAAGATACAAGCTCGCAACATATCCTCCAGAACCTGAATGGTCCTCTTCGTCTGACCATCAGTCTAGGGATGAAACGCTGTGCTCAAGCATAGCTGAGTCCCAAAAGCCTCTTGCAATCCCTTCCACAACCGGGATGTGAAGTGGGTATCTTGATCCGAGACTATATTCGAGGGGACACCATGAAGATGAACTATCTCATGCACGTAGAGGTGTCCTAAGATCTCTACATAACTCTGCTCCCTAATAGATAAGAAGTGGGTCAACTTGGTGAGTCGGTCAACGATCACCCAGATTGAATCATGCCCCTTGGACGTCCGCGATAAGCCTGTCATGAAGTCCATCGATATTCCATCCCACTTCCACTCAGGAACTTACAGGGGGTGTGCTAATATCGCTGGAACCTAGTGCTCAGCCTTCACCTGCTAGCATGTGAGGCATCGAGAAATGAACTCTGCTACTTCCTTCTTCATGCCTGACCACCAAAACTGTCGTCGGAGATCCTAGTACATCTTTGCCACTCTGGAATGTACCGCCAAAGGGGATTTATGAAACTCCCTCAGGAAATTCTCCTAGAACACCACTAGTACAACAATGCATCCTCTTAAAATAAGTACGTGCTCCTCACCTTTTGAATATCCATCAGAAGCCTATCCTGTGGATAACTGAGCACGTAAAGCCACAAAGTTGACATCCCCAAGCTGTGCTTCCCTAACTCGCTGTAAGAGTGGAGGGGTGACAACCATCGACTGTAGGTAGGCTCCACCTTCTCTGTCCACAAAGGACAACCCCTTCCTGGTCAAGGCTACCATTGGTGCTGATACCTGGGAAAAATCAGGAATGAATCTCCGGTAATATCCTGCCAACCCAAGGAAGCTCTGCACCTCCATCACGCTCTGAGGTGGCTCCAATGCTAACACTTCCTCCACCATGGCTGGATCCACAGCTACTCTATCTACTGAGATGACATGTCCCAGAAAGTGGACCCCTGAATATAGAACTGGAACTTTGAGATCTTCCCATAAAGCTGGTGCTCCCAAAGTACGTCTAGAACCATCCGCAGGTGTCTCGCATGCACCTCTTCTAATGTCGATTACACGAGGATGTCGTCGATGAAGACCACTAGGAACCGGTCCAAGTACAGCTGGAAGATCTAGTTCATCAGTCCCATGAACACTACGGGGGCGTTCGTCATGCCAAAAGTCATCACCATGTACTCATAGTGACCGTAGCGGCATCTGAAAGTCGTCTTTGTTATATCCTCATCCCACACTCGTAGCTGGTGATAGCCTGATCGAAGGTCAACCTTAAAGAACCATTGTGCCCCTCTTAGCTGATCAAAGAGGTCATCGATTCTTGGCAGTGGATACTTTTTCTTCACTGTCACCTAGTTCAGGCACCGGTAATCCATGCACAACCTCAGACTCCCGTCTGCCTTCTTGGAAAACAAGACTAGGGCCGCCCAGGGTGAGATGCTGGGTCTTACGAAACCCTTGCTCTGCAAATCATCCAACTTCACCCTCAGCTCGCGAAGCTATGTGTAAGACATCCGATAAGATGATGAGGAAATCGGTGTCTTCCTAGGGTGTAATTCGATGCAGAAGTCAATTTCCTGGCGGGGAGGTAATCCTGGAACATCTTCGGGAAAGACGTCCTCATACTCCGCCACCACCGCTGGGAACTGAGAGCTCACAACATCTACTGCTCTGAGGGTAAGTCTAGCCAACTCATGAGTGATCGGTTGCACCCTCCTATGCATGAGCTCATTTTGTGCGGCATGGGTTTCCTTTTCTCCGACAAAGGAAAACCTCTTTCCATCATGGCGGACACACCGCACTCTTCGCCTAAAACAGTCAATCTGGGCATGGACCAAAGATAACCAATCCATACTGAGAATGACGTCGTAAGTCCTCGACGCTACCACCCAGAGGTTCCAACCGAAACTCTCACCTCCAAGGGTATGATCACACTGTCTGCAAAGGTGTGTGATCATCGAGTCTACTCTCGTAGGTGTCTACAAGCGTAAGGATCAAGTCAACGGTTCTACCTGAATATCGAGGTTTTGTACAAGACATGTGGATATATGGGAATGACTGGCACTTGTGTCTATGAGTACGGTATATAAGGTAGAAAAGACACAAATCATACCTCAAATCATCCCTGGAGCCCCTGGGTCGTATGCCTCGACCGCATGCAGTTGTCCCCGCCCCTATCCCCCAGCTCCCTGAGCCTGGTGCGGACCTCTTGGGGGGTGGTGGTGCAAGTAAGTCAAAGCATCTTCCACCACCCACAGCTCTCCCTGCTCCTCTGCCACGTCCGCCGCCTGGCGAATCTACCTGTTCTGTTCTTTGACTCTGCCTTGGTGGTCCATCCACCGCTTCCTTGTCAGTAGCTCGACGGGTCGGGAAATCCCTAGCGAGATGTCCCCTGCAGTTGCATGCGTAGCATCGCTTCTCCCTAGGCTGACTGAATCCAGCCTGAGAGCCCTGGATTGTCAATCCCTTATCCCGGGTCCTCCTCCAACGTCTCTCACATCTTGATCCCTGTGTCTGACACCAGCTCCCTGCCGCTGAGGTCTCCACACCTGTCTGCCTACTGCTGACTTCTGGCGGCTGTCTCTGCTCTGCCAAGAAGCTTTCAACCACCAAAGCTCACTCGAGCACTCTAGAATAAGTCGATATGCATAGAGGAATGACACTATCTCGGATGTATCATCATAGACCTCGCTCAAAGGTCTGAGCTCTGAAGTACTGATCCCTGACCATATCCATTAAGTACCTGGAGAGGTTGGTGAACCTTGATGAATAGTCAGCTACTGTCATACTGCCCTGCTAGAGCTGAAGAAGCTTCTGGATGCACACAGCTCTCAATGTAATCAGAGAGAAATCCTCCCTGAAAAGTCACTCAAACTCCATCCATGAAAGAGTCTCCTCATCGTGAGTCTACGTGTTCAGACTCTACCATTGTCCTGTCAAACCCTGAAGAAGGCTCGCTCCTAGGATCACCATATGGTCTGCTGGTGTCCTCACTAGACGAAAAACTCTGATCGCTGCCTCAAGCCATTCCTCAGCCGCCTAAGGGTCTGGCTCAGCTCGGAACCTGAGGGGTCTCTATCTCTAGAAATCATGGAGTGCGCTAAGCCTACGCTCCTCGCCGGTTGGTACTGCAGGTACCACTGGCTGCTCCACTGGTGGTGGAATAGCAGGTGCACTACCCGGTGGCAACACCTGGGGAACTAGTCCCTGTATCGAAGCCTCATCACTGAGGGGGTAATCCTCATGATCGTGCTGCAGAATCCTAGTGGATATGCATCGCGGAGGCATCCTATAAGTAAACAATATGTACCATGGTCAAAGAGTATATCTGGATAGCCGACACAAAGGAAATGGAAACCACAAACCATTCCTATATGATGCATGTTCCTTTTTATTTCTGTGAAACCAGTGTTTTCATGTACCGAGTTAGAAAGAAGGTTATCAGAGCCCTGGTGTATGGATACATCGGCCTCCGCACCAACATTGGAGTCTCTGGCCTGAAATTCAAACTCAAAACACTTAACAATGTTTCCCCAAACCAAACTCACAGACTCTTGGTCCTAAGGTAGAACCGACCCCCTCTGATACCACTCTGTCATGACCCGTCCCAGTGGGGCCCGTGCCGTGACTCCCCAAGCCCGCCTCCAATAGGCCAGGGGCTGGTGACTAGCACCGAGTAGGCATATCACTAACATGGGAGGAATTTCCTAAGTACCTATACACACACACACATCTCCAAGCCCACAAATGATGAAATTTAAAAAACCACTAAGGAACAAAAATTGCATGCGTACAACTAAACGCAACCAACAGAGTATGACGAAAGGTAGAGTACTGTAAAAGTAAACTGGGCCAGAAAATAATCCCACCAAAAAAAAACCAGAGTCTGAAAACTGTGAAGTCCAACCTGTAAGCACAAAAGGTACTGGGACTGCTGCTCGTAGCCGTAGGAACACCTCGGCCTGGAGGGAACTCAGAAATCTCGGTCATGTCCTAGTCCTCCCTGGACTCTGTCAAAAGGTTTCTCATCTTCACAAGACACCAGACGTGTGGGAAAAGCCCATGCAGGGGTGAGTATAATAATACTCAGTAGAGAACCCCGAAAAACCACAAAGTAGTACACAAAGTAAAGGTACAGTCAGTTATGCACAGTATATGTCTACAGAACATATAGAAAAACCCAGATATACCAAAAACCTAGACCGTAGTCTGGATACAAGTCACATGACTGCATACCCCCATTAGGGATTCTATTCAAAGATTCTGTGATGCACTCGTTCTGGGAGAACACACTCCACGAGTCTTATATCTCTAATGACGTCCGTCCGAGAAGTGTTGTTCATCGGGAACCATCATGAGAGGTAGCTACACTCATTATGGGAGACACACTATTGAGTGGGAAGGTTACGATAGATAGAAGAACTCATTACGGGAAACACACTCCTGAGTAGGAAAGATCACGATACACAGATGAGGATCACAGCCAGGGCCATGGCGGATACCGCGACTCATCCGGATTCACCAGTTAGGTGATACACCAGCTAGGTAGAGGATAAATGCTTGGTAGAGTAGGTCACATCAATGCCTGACTCTACCTAGGGTCAGGAATGTATAGAGGATCTCACTCCGGGCCTCTTGGAGGGATGCTGACTCTATCACAAAAAATTCTGGCTGAAGGGATCATACTCCTGTAGAAAGAAATGATGCCTGACCTTCAGGAAAACAAGAAGAAGGGGCACTAACCCAAACGAAAGATGTCCAGGATACGATGAACAAGGGGAACATGCTTTTATTCAAAAAATACATGGCGTGTAGAAAAGATACATGTTGTGTGGTCTGGCCCCGGGTACTGCCCGTGTGCAGCGGCCCGTGTCGTACAAATGGTCGTGTAGAAAAAAAACTTAGTACACAGAATGTAGTATGATGTACATGCCATGTCCGAGTGACTGGGGTTGGCCCCGTGTCACTGGTTGTGTGATCGTACATGGCCATCAACCTGTGTATTTTAACCCGTGTTCGTGTATCCCCTGGATACACTCCGAGATTCACGTTTCCGCCTCTGCCAAGCTGTATACACCGTGCCATCTGAAGCTGTGTAGATCATCCTGTGTCCATGTATTACCCAAAGTACACACTGAGCTTCAGGAAAAGTCCAACACACCGTGTGACTGGCGTCACACATTGTGTTATTCCTCTCTGACCCTGAAACCCTAGCCGCTGCCGCCAATACTACACGGCATGTTCTTCGAAAGTACACGTAGTGTATTCTAGAAATTTCCAGAAACACGGACTTCTGCCATCACGCCTCTGGTGATTCCGTTTGTTGATCTGGCCACCCTATTGCCACAAAAACTTCAGGTTTTGGTCTCCCCATCACCACAAAGATGATTCCGGTGTTTTCGGACCTCCGATCGGCTCCGAAAACGCGCTTTGATCTTCCCGCACGAAGAACGATCGAAGAACGCCCTTTCCCGATCTGGTCCGATTCGTCGCCTGCCATCGTCGCCGCACCTCCACAAGGAAGTTGCGGTGTCGAACCTTCGATTTGGGATCGTTGCGTCATGGAACGGATGCACAACGATCCGTTGTTCGTCGCCCTGTGAAGAACACGAAGAACGCGCGAGAAAAGAAAAGGCGGTGGAAATATAATAAACAAAAATTGAGGAACGAACCTCTGTCGTTGTTCGTCACGGCATTGATCTGCTCCTATTAATAGGTTTAAATGGAGCATAGATCAACATAATTAAAAGCATGGATTATTTCTCCAAAACCATCCCAAAGAAAACCCTCCCGCAAGAACATAGGAATCTGTGGATCAACTTGTTCATGGTTGATCCGCGTTCGTCATTTAAACTCAAAAATGGAGAAAATAAATTGAAATAAAAAACCCCTACCTTTCGAAAGGATCGACCGTTAATGAAGGCTCCACGTTGTCATTGTCATTAAGATCCTTCAACATCGGCACAGCGATTCTCGATTTCAATCCGTCATCATTCGTCGCCGAGAAATTTCTCCAACGCCCCATGGATTCTGTAGAGGTTCCTCTCACATCGCCAACGATCATCACTTGATTATCCCAATAAAAAGGAAAACGTGATGGCATTGAATTACGCGGCAGTATTAATGATGCCAACTTTCCATTTTTGAGTCATTATGAAACGTCATTAATTGAGGGAAACTGTTGCGTCGTTGCCACGCTGCAGCGGATGTTTCCTTAAAAATAAAATAAACATTGTGGATTTATTTTATTTTATTTTACTTGAAACATCTGAAAATTAACTTTTTCCCTCGACCCGCACCGGTCGAGGTTAGGATCGTTCTTAGGAAAAGTCATCATCCCAGATGCAATGGTGTGATCAAATTTTTAATCTGGGCATCCTTTTAGAAAGTGCCACAACTACGCACTAGCACCGACTCGCTTAACTTAAAAAAAAGTTCAAACCACCATTCCGAACTCACTGGACCTCGGAATGATGTGTCGTCTTCGCGCCTGGTCTCGAAATAATTCCATATAATATTGAAAAATAATAAATAGAAAATAAGAGACATTACATTCTCCCCACCTTGGGGACTTATGTCCCTGAAAATCCAAAACAAGGGCTACTGAAAAAGATGTGGGTACTGGGCACGAATTTGGGCCTCCAGCTCCAACGTGATCTCTTGAAGATTCTTGTGCTGCCACCGAATGCACACCAAGGGAATCAATCTCCCACGAAGGATCCTCTCCTGCCGATCCTTGATCTCCACTGGGTACTCAGCAAAGGTCACTCCATCCTTGATGTCCAGCTCACCCTAGTCGATGACGTGCAATGGGTCATGCACGTACCTCCTCAGCTACGACACGTGGAAGACATCATGTACCCGATGCAACTGAGGCGTTAGAGGTAGGTGGTACACCACCTCGCCAACTCTGTACAGAATCTGGAAAGGTCTGATGAACCTCAGATATAGCTTAACACCTCAGAAAAATCTCTGTAACCATCGTCGAGGTGAGACACGAAGAAAGACGTGTTCTCCCTCTTCGAACTCTAGAGGCCTCCGTCATTTATCTGCATAAGACTTCTACTGGCTCTATGCAGTCTTCATCCACTCTCGGATGATTTTAACCTTCTCTGTGGTAGCTCACACTAACTCCGTACCCCATGAGTACTGACTCTCCAAGGTCGGTCCAGCAAAGCGGTGACCGGCAGGGTCTCCCATACAAGGCCTCGAATGGTGCCATACCGATTGTGGAGTGGTAGGTGTTGTTGTATGCAAACTACACCAGTGGTAGGTGGTCCTTCAGCTGAGAACAAAGTCCAAGATACAAGCTTGCAACATATCCTCCAGAACTTGAATGTTCCTCTCTGTCTGACCATCATTCTGGGGATGAAATGCTGTTCTCAAGCATAGCTGAGTCCCAAAAGCCTCTTGAAATCCCTTACACAACCGGGATGTGAAGCGGGTATCTCGATCTGAGACTATATTCAAGGGGACGCCATGAAGCCGAACTATCTCCTGCACATAAAGGCGTCCCAAGATCTCTACATAACTCTACTCTCTGATAGCTAAGAAGTGGGTCGACTTGGTGAGTCGGTCAACGATCACCCAGATGGAATCATTCCCCTGTGACATCTGCGCTAACCCTATCATGAAGTCCATCGATATTCCATCCCACTTCCACTCTGGAACTTCCACGGGGTGAGCTAATCCTGCTGGAACCTGGTGCTCAGCCTTCACCTGCTGGCATGTGAGGCATTGAGAAACGAACTCTGCTACTGCCTTCTTCATGCCTGACCACCGGAACTATCGTCAGAGATCCTGGTACATATTTTCCACTCCGGGATGTTCTGCCAAAGGGGATGTATGAAACTCCCTCAGGACCTCCTCCTGGAACACCACTGGTACAACAGTGCGTCCTCTGAAAAGAAGTATGTGCTCCCCACCTTGTGAATATCCATCAGGAGCCTGTCCTGTGGATAACTGAGAACGTAAAGCCACAAAGTCGACATCCCCAAAATGTGCTTCCCTAACTTGCTGCAAGAGTGGAGGGGTGACAACCATCGACTGTAGGTAGTCTACACCTTCTCCGTCCACGAAGGACAACCCCTTCTTGGTCAAGGCCGCCATCGGTGCTGATACCTAGGAGAAATCAGGAATGAATCTCCGGTAATATCCAACCAACCCAAGCAAGCTCCTCACCTCCGTCACACTCTGAGGTGACTCCCATGATAACATAGCCTCCTCCTTGGCTGGGTCCACAGCTACTCTATCTGCTAAGATGACATGTCCCAGAAAGTGGACCCCCTGAATCCATAACTGGAACTTTGAGAGCTTCCCATAAATTTGGTGCTACAGAAGTACGTCTAGAACCATCTGTAGGTGTCTCTCATGCTCCTCTTCTGATGCCGAGTACACGAGGATGTTGTCAATGAAGACCACTACGAACTGGTCTAAGTACGGCTAGAAGATCTGGTTCATCAGTCCCATGAACACTGCAGGGGCATTCATCACACCAAAAGGCATCACCAAGTACTCATAGTGACCGTAGAGGCATCTGAAAGCCATCGCTTTTATATCCTCATCCCACACTCGTAGCTGGTGATAGCCTGATCGAAGGTCAACCTTCTAGAACCATTGTTCCCCTCTTAGCTGATCAAAGAGGTCATCAATTCTTGACATTGGATACTTGTTCTTCACCATCACCTGGTTCAGGCGCCGGTAATCCATGCACAACCTCAGACTCCCATCTGCCTTCTTGGAAAACAAGACTGTGGCCACCCAGGGTGATACATTGGGTCTTACAAAACCCTTGCTCTGCAAATCCTCTAACTGAACCCTCAGCTTGCGAAGCTCTGCGTTAGCCATCCGATAAGCCGATGAGGAAATCGGTGTTGTCCCGGGGTGTAAGTCGATGCAGAAGTCAATTTCCCGGCGGGGAGGTAATCTTGGAACATCTTTTGGAAAGACGTCCTCATACTCTACCACCAGTGATGGGAACTGAGAGCTCACAACATCTACTACTCTGAGGGTAAGGCAAGCCAACTCATGAGTGATCGGTTGCACCCTCCTATGCATGAGCTCATTTTGCACTGTCTGGGATTCCTTTCCTCTGACAAAGGAATACCTCGTTCCATCACAGTGTACACACCGCACTCTTCACCTAAAACAGTCAATTTGGGCATGGACCAAAGATAACCAATCCATACCGAGAATGATGTCATAAGTCCTCGATGCTACCGCCAAGAGGTTCCAACCGAAACTCTCACCTCCAAGGGTAAGATCACACTGTCTGCAAAGGTGCGTGATCATCGAGTCTCCTCCCGTAGGTGTCTCCAAGCGTAAGGATCGAGTCAAAAGTTCTACCGGAATGTCGAGGTTTTGTACAAGACATGTGGATATAAGGGAATGACGGGCACCTGTGTCTATGACTACGGAAGCTAAGGTAGAAAAGACACAAATCGTACCTCAAATCATCCCTAGATCCCCTGGGTCGTATACCTCGACCGCATGAAGCTATCTCCGCCCCTGTCCCCCAGTGCCCTGAGCCTGGTGTGGACCACTTAGGGGTGGTGGTGGAAGTAAGTCGAAGCATTTTCCACCACCCGAAGCTCTCCCTGCTCCTCTGCCACGTCCGTCGCCTGGCGGGTCTGCCTGGTCTGTTCTCTGCCTCTGCCTTGGTGGTCCATCCACCGCTTCCTTGTCAGCAACTCAACGGGTCGGGAAATACCTAGTGAGATGTCCCCTACCGTCGCATGTGTAGCATCACTTCTCCCTAGGCTAACTGAATCCATCCTGAGAGCCCTAGACTATCGATCCCCTATCCTGGGTCCTCCGTCGATGTCTCCCACGTCCCTATCCCTGTTTCTGACACCAGCTCCCTACCGTCGAGGTCTCCTCACGTGTCTACCTACTGCTAACTGCCAGTGGCTGTCTCTACTCCGCCAAGTAGCTTTCAACTAGAAAAGCTCACTCGTGCACTCCAGCATAAGTCGATATGCATAGAGGCACGACACTAGCTTGGATGTCTCATCATAGACCTCACTCAAAGCTCTGAGCTCTAAAGTACTGATCCCTGACCATATCCATCGAGTACCTGGCGAGGTTGGTGAACCTCGATGAATAGTCAGCTACTATCATACTGCCCTGATGGAGCTGAAGAAGATCTTGTATCCGCACAGCTCTCAACGTAACCACATAGAACTCCCCCTTGAAGAGTCACTAAAACTCCCTCCACGAAAGAGTCTCCTCGTCGTGAGTCTGCGTGTTCAAACTCCACCATAGTCCTGCCGAACCTTGAAGAAGTCTCTCTCCTCGGATCACCATCTGGTTTGCTGGTGTCCTCACTAGATGGAAAACTCTGGTCACCGCCTCAAGCTAGTCCTCAGCCACCTAAGGGTCGGGCTTGCCTCAGAACCTGAGGGGTCTCTGTCTCTGGAACTCATGGAGCGCGCTAAGCCTGCGCTCCTCGCCGGTCAGTACTGTAGGTACCATTGGCTGCTCCACGGGTGGTGGCATAGCAGGTGCACTACCTGGTGGAAATTCCTGGGGAACTGGTCCCTGTATCAAAGCCTCATCATTGAGGGGGTCATCCTCATGATCGTGCAGCTGAATCCTAGCGGGTATGCATCATGGAGGCATCCTGTGAGGAAACAAGATATACCATGGTCAAATAGTATATCTAGATAGATGACACAAAGGACATGGAAACCACAAACCATTCCTATATGATGCATGTACCTTTTTATTTCCCCTCAACCAGTGTTTTCGTGTACCGAGTCGGAAAGCAGGTTATCAGAGCCCTGGTGTATGGATACGTCGGTCACTGCACCAACACTAGAGTCTCTGGCCTGAAAGCCGATCTCGAAACACTTAACATTGTTACCCCAAACCAAACTCATAGACTCTTGGTCCTAAAGTAGAACTGACCCCCTCTGATACCACTCTGTCATGACCCATCCCAGTGGGGACCGCACCGTTACTCCCCAAGCCCGCCTCCAATAGGCCAGGGGATGGTGACTAGCACTAAGTAGGCATATCACTAACATGGGAGGAATTGCCTAAGTACCTGTACACACACACACATCTCCAAGCCCACAAATGATGAAATGTAAAAAACCACTAAGGAACAAAAAATGCATGCGTACAACTAAACCCAACCAACAGAGTACGACGAAAGGTAGAGTACTATAAAATTAAACTGGTCCCGAAGAAAAGCCCACCAAAAACAAACAAACAAGAGTCTGAAAACTGCAAAGTCCAACCTGTAAGCACAAAAGGTACTGGGACTGCTGCTCATAGTCGTAGGAACACCTTGACCTGGAGGGAACTCAGAAAGCTCGGTCCTATCCCGGTCCGCCCTGGACTCTGTCAAAAGGTTTCTCGTCTGCACAAGACACCAGACGTGCGAGCAAAGCCTGTGCAGGGGTGAGTATAACAATACTCAGTAGAGGACCCCGAAAAACCACAAAGCAGTACCCAAAGTAAAGGTATAGTCAGCAATGCACTGTATATGTATACAGAACATATTAGACAAACCAGATATACTCAAAACCTAGACTGTAGTCTAGAGACAAGTCACACGACCGCATACCCCCGTTAGGGATTCTGTTCAAAGATTCCGTGATGCACTTGTTCTGGGAGAACACACTCCACGAGTTTTATAGCTCTGATGACGTCCGTCCGAGAAGTGTTGTTCGTTGGGAACCGTCATGATGGGTAGTTATACTCATTACGAGAGACACACTCCTGATTGGGAAGGTTACGATAGATAGAAGCACTCATTACAGGAGACACACTCCAGAGTGGGAAAGATCACGATACACAGATGAGGATCACTGACAGGGTCATGGCGGATACCGCGACTCATCCAGATTCACCAGTTAGGTGATACACCAAATAGGTATAGGATAAACGCCCGGTAGAGTTGGTCACATAGATGCCTGACTCTACCTGAGGTCAGGAATGGATAGAGGATCTCACTCCTGGCCTCTCGGAGGGATGCCGACTCTATCACAGAATGTCCGGCTGAAGGGATCATACTCCTGTAGAAGAAAATGATGTCGGACCTTCAGGGAAACGAGAAGAAGGGGTAATAATCCAAACGAAAGATGTCCAGGATATGGTGAACAAGAGGACCATGCTGTTTTTCAAAAAGTACACAGCGTGTAGAAAATATAAACGCCATGTGGTCTGACCCCGGTTACTGCCCGTGTGTAACGGCCCGTGTCGTAGAACTGGTTGTGTAGAAAAAAACTTAGTACACGGCGTGTAGTACGATGTACACACCGTGTCCAAGTGACTGGGGTGGACCCCATGTCACTGGCTTTGTAACCGTACACAGCTATCATCCTGTGTACTTTAACCCGTGTCCGTGTATCCCCTTGATACACGCCGAGCTTCACGTTGCCGCCTCTGCCAAGCTGTACACGCCGTGTCGTCTGAAGCCGTGTTAATAGTCCTGTGTCAGTTTATTACCCAAAGTATATTCCGAGCCTCAGGGAAATTCCAACACGCCGTGTGACCGTGGTCACACACTGTGTTATTCCTGTCTGACCCTGAAACCCTTGCGGTCTCCAGTACTACACGGCGTGTTCATCGGAAGTACACGCCCTGTATTCTGGAAATTACCAGAAATGTGGACCTCCGCCATCTCGCCTACGGTGATTCTGTTCGTCTATCCGGATTCCCCATTTCCACGAAAGCTTCAAGTTTTGGTCGCCCCGTCACCACGAAGCCAATTCCGGTGTTTTCGGACCTCCTATCAGCTCCAAAAATGCGCTTTGATCTTCCCGCACAAAGAACGCTCTAAGAACGCCCTTTCCTAATCTGGTCCGATTCATCGTCCTCCATTGTCACCGCACCTCCACAAGGTCATTGCGGTGTCGAAACTTCAATTTGGGATCGTTGCATCTCGGAAGGGATGTGCAACGATCCATTGTTCGTCGCCCCTTAAAGAACGCAAAGAACGTGCGAGAAAAGAAAAGGGGGAGGAAATCCGATAAACAAAAATTGAGGAACGAACCTTCATCGTCACTCTTCACAGCATTGATCACTCCTGTTAATAGGATTAAACGGAGCAGAGATCAACATAATTAAAATCATGGATTATTTCCACAAAATCATCCCAAAGAAAACCCTCCCGCAAGAACATATGAATCCACGGATAAACTTGTTCATGGTTGATCCACGTTCGTCATTTAAACTCAAAAATGGGGAAAATAAATTGAAATAACAAACCCCTACCTTTCGAATGGATCGATCGTTGATGAAGGCACCACGCTGTAATTGTCATCGAGATCCTTCAACGTCAGCGCATCAATTCTCGATTTCGATCCGTTGTCGTTCATCACCGAGAAATTTCTCCAACACCCCGCGGATTCTGCAGAGGTTCCTATCACGTCGCCAACGATCATCACTTGATTATCCCAATAAAAAGGGAAACGTGATGTCATTGAATTACGCGGTAGTATTAATGACGTCAACTTGCCATTTTTGAGTCATTAAGACACGTCATTAATTGAGGGAAACCGTTATGCCGTTTTCGCGCTGCAGCGGATGTTTCCTTAAAAATAAAATAAACATTGTGGATTTATTTTATTTTATTTTATTTGAAATGTTTAAAAATTAACTTTTTCCCTTGACCCACATCGGTCGAGGTTAGTCTTGTTCTTAGGCAAAGTCATCGTCCCAGGGGCGGCGCACTGGTAGTGGGTTGCACCGGAGGGGGAAAATGCGTGGGAAGGAGGTGGCATGCTAGTAGGGGTCGCACTGGTAGTGGGTTGCACCGGCAGGGGCGGTGCGCCGGAAGAGGTGTGCGACGGTAGGAGGTGCTGGCTGGAGTTGTGATTGCCGAGCTAGAGGGGGTCGCGACCAGGAAGAATCCACTGACTGGAGGGTGCTGGAAATAGAGGGAATAGGTTTGGTTTAACCGGCGACAGAGTATAAGGGAGTAGGGCGGCGCACCGATGGATTTTGTGAGATGAAAGAGGAAGGGAGGCTACCAGGATGGGGAGAGCGCATCATGGGGTTCGTGACTGTGTGCAGTGCAGGGTGAGGGAGTGGGAGAGGTAATGTGGAAGATGGGGAACCCTTGAAGAAAATAAAAAATAAATAAAAAAAACTAAAAACATTAATAACCTAATAATAATAATAATTGTTATAATAATATTATCACAATGATAAAAATACTAATAATATTTATTTCATCTTTAATAATAATAATATAATTCTTAATAATAATAATAATAATAATAATAATTAATATTCAAAATAATTATAATTTTATGATTAAAACAATAATAATAATTCTAATAATAATAATAATATTCATTTCATTATTTTATAATAATAATAATAATAATAATAATTTTTAATGATAACAAAAATTAACATTTATGTAAATTGTCGTATTTAGTAATAATAAGTATGCTAATAATTTCTTGTAATAATAATAATATGAATATTATAATTATTATTAAACATTATTTTTATTTAAAATTATTTCTCATTAAATTTTTATTTATTTTAAACATTGGGAAAACATGTAGTCTGTGCACGGATCAAGAGAATTTGTGTGAACTGTGCGGTAGCTTCTATCTCCAGAAGATCTCCCCTGAGGACCCAAGCTGACCGCACGATCTCCGTTGATCGTGTGATGCCCGCACATCATCCTAGAAGCCAACAAAACTCACAATAATAATAGTAATAATAATAATAATGATAATATACAATTATATTAACAATTATTTAATGTCAATAATATTAATAATGATGATCCAAAATAATATTAACATTATTGTTATTAAAACAAAACATTTTATTTTATTTTTACTTTTTATTATTTTATTCTAACTCGTTTTGTTACTCATCAAATTCTTATTTTTTTTAGGACAGTTAGGCCACGCAGTTTCTTAATCACTACATGGTTTCCAAACCGTGCTTTTCTAGTGCGATAGGTGACGTGAAACCTAAAACACACATTTTAAAAAACTAAAAAAATTTAATCGGGAATCAACATGAACCCCAACCAAACTATTCAAGGACAAGAAAATAATGAAATAAAATAGCTACATGGGTTAGAGGGTGATAATTATCCCCACCATAATGCTTTCCACCCTCAAAAAGTGACAAAACCTTCCAGCTGATTGATCAACACTAGATGATTCCATAACAACACGATCCAACCTCTCAATCTAGGGAAATTTCACCAACCACTAATAAAACATAACACCATTTCCCGAAATAGATCACCAATAGAGGGGAGTCCCAAATGGACTCTCCACCATTAGAGTTCAACTAGAATATGATAATGTCTTAATAGAAACTCAATGAGACCTGTGGTGGGTCTCTGCACCATTAATAACCATATAAGAATGACCAAACAGAAATTTAATGTGATCCCAAAACTGGGATGTTCCCACATGGTCCTATAAACCAAGGCTAGGGGGAAAACAATGAAAACATTTTAACAACCCACTCCAAAATAGAGCAGACAAGAACTGATACAAGACTTCTCACATGGACCAAAAAAACCCACTAAAAAGGGAGGGGAGGGAAGGGACCCAATGTTTGAAACACTGCAACCACAACCAACAACCACCCACTCTTTACCTAAGAATAGATAAAATCCAAGACCACAGATGATTCACAAGAGAATCCCACAAAAGGATATTAATTTGGGACTCACATACTAGATTGAACATTATAGATATAGTGTGAGGGATAGGTCCACCATGCTCTGATAACTAGAGGGAATTCTTGGTGATAGATAAACTATAATAGAAACACTAAATTAGCCTCACTCCAACAGTGGATGCACAAACTTAATCAGACTCCTTAAACCTATGGGGTTCCTGAATATGCACCAGATCCACTATGAGGTCTTTGGATGGATCCCTGATGTATGAAGCATGTACTACACGTAGTCATGAGATACTAATCCCTAACATGTACATTTATCACCCAATTAGATAAAAATAGAAAGATCATAATTCTGTAAATGAAAGCACACTTTCAGTAATTATGGGAATTCATAAAAAAAACTCACAACATCCCTTAAATTTAAACCAAAACACCATTGACACACCCACCATGAAAAAATATCCCTTACACTGGAAGGAAACTTATGAAAAGAAAATTAAAATAAATTTCCAAGAGAACATCACTTCTGAGGATTTCCTTTATGACTCTTTATAGAAACACCCTAATAGAATCTTCATAAGTGACCCAAGTATCCAATGGCCTGGTAGGGATTCGAAGAATTTGTACACGATGAATGTTTGTGGCATGGAATACCACAATGATAACATACAAGTATCTCTCACTCTGAATATGTTGATGAAAGATACTGAGTCCTTTTGATTCTAAAACCTGCTCCATCAACTTTCAACCACTTCCTCTCCTACTTACCAAAATACTCTCCACTAATCTTAGGTATTAAAGAAGGGAGGACTACCACATTCACTCCCTCCAACATGGATTCAACATGACTTTCATGACTCATCTCATCAGCAAAAAAATTAGGTTGAGCTCTGATACCTTTGACTGCAGAATGGAATGAAGTCCAACCTCAAAATGTCAAGCCTTCAGGGAATCATTTGTAGCATACCCTGAATCATAAGGGACTAGATCCAAAAAGTGATTGAAATACTCCAACACTGATCCATAACCCTGATATAGATAACTGATCTCCATCCCCTTTTTCACCCTTTCTTTCTTAGAAAAATTCTGAAAAATAAACAATGCCT
Organism: Viscum album; assembly: GCA_963277665.1. NCBI lineage: Eukaryota > Viridiplantae > Streptophyta > Magnoliopsida > Santalales > Viscaceae > Viscum > Viscum album. The sequence goes on along the minus strand of OY728164.1, from coordinate 1,135,620,762 downwards.
TGAAAAACTCCCACATAAGATATTCACGGGGGTTGTTCTGAGACATCGACTTCCACCACATCCACGGTGAACCTTCATACATAAAATTTAAAAACTTAACATTCAACGACTCGAGAAAATCAATGAGGCTAAAGTTTCTTTTGATCTTTCACATCCTATATTTTACTATATAAGGTTCTTCTTGTCCATAAAAGAGATCTGGATCCATCTTTTGGAACTCACTCATAAAATTCGTAGGTTTATCAACCACACTACCATCAACCATCGAAGCTCCATGGGGAAAACTACTGGACATAGAAAATTCAAGAATCAAATCAATGAAAACTCAAAAAAAAACCTTAAGAATAAATACTTCATAAGTGATTGACTTTAAACATAAAAAAATCATTATTACCAACAAAAATCCCCTTTGTGAAAACATTTTTGATTTTAAGAACATACTTGGTGTATTTTTACCTTCACCAATGGTGTTTCATAGAGCCTCACTCACATGCACATTTTCATACCCCCCACACATCTGACCCTTATTCCATACCGAGAACCCATCCACAAATCCACATACCAAACATGCATGCGAGCATCCATGAACATAGTAAAGGACAAAACAAGGAAACTTCATTTCCCAAAAACAAACCATTAATCCCATTTTAAAAATCATGTACCTTCCAAAGTCACACTAACCACCAAGTAAAAAATTCCTTTGGTGTAAAACCCATACCATTTCATTTAAAATAATCCCAAAATCAAACATTCCATTTTAAAAAACCATTTTCGAAAACCAATTTATTAGATTCAAACACTTTTCAAAATTCAATGGAGACCAAAAACAGCTAAAAAATAGAACTTGTGTTAGTGGGTGACTTGACCATATGGTTTGTGGACACAGGACAAACATTCCACTGACATGAAGATCTATATAACACCATGCCCCTAGATCCACATGGATTTCCATATCATGGAAGTTCATGGGGACTATTATCCCAACTCCCCTTACCATATCACATTCAAAAAAATTCCCTACAAAACAAGAAGACAAAAAAAACTGGACTTCCCATGGAAACTCGAGTATCAGAACATGAACGAGTTTGTGATGCTCTTCCCACACCCACCCCGAAAGTCTTGAAAATCCTACTCTATCTACCTTGACATCCCTAAATATAAAAGGGTTCTCTTAGAAGCAAGATCTGCTAAGATCCAACTTGATCTGATTCCATTTTTTCACAAACCAACCTGGGTCAACCCTAAATGATCACCCGAGACAAACCATGGAAAGGAATCAGGGTCCTTCCCCATCCCCCTGAGATGGAGACAAGCACAAAGGACATCACATAGTATGCCAAGGGAACAATTTATCCCAAAAATAAATAAAGAAAATTGATAGCAGAAGACGAAAAAAATAGTTCAAGATGTATAAATATATAAAACTAAACTAAATATCCTTTATACACAAGAAAAAAGTGATACAATAGCTATAAAATAGAAACCAAAACTAACCAAACGACCACACTAGCTCCATGTGACCTCACAGGTCACTCTCTAATATAACGATCAAATGTCACTCAAGGAGAATTAATATTAAGATGAAATATATACAAGGGTAAAAAAGAAAATAACTATAGGCATGAGTATAAAACTTAGTCGGATAGCCTGATAATATATTCTAAATGAACATTCTTTAAAATTAATGAAATCTCAATTATAAATTTGAAATACAAATTATAAAAGTAATCTTTTCTATATATTTTACTTAAAAATAGAGTACGGCACACTTTCCCTTTTTATTTCTAAAACCAAGATCCTAACTTTAGAGATACATTTTCACTTTCAAGGGAAAAGTGGTGTCTATATTTTCAATCATCACAAAAGATAATAAAAACATTTTCTTGAAAACAATTTTCCAAAATCATTATTAAAATCAATACACCACTTTCCAATAAAAACGCTGCACAAGAAGGTACCACAGTAATCATACAACAGGGGAAAAATAAATAATTATACAAGTATCTCAACATCACTGTAAGTGAATAGATCAAATAGACATAGGTTGACCCAGGAGATCAAGAATATTATATAAGAGACTGATACATGGGACCCCATCCCCGGTAGCATTCTACACATGATGAAATCAAAATGCTCAATATGCTCGACCACCCTAACTCAGGACAGAACGAGGAAAATCCCATAGTAATAATCCAAAACATATATCCACCTACTATGGGCCACTAGTTAGCACGTAAACTACCAGTTCTCTAATAATTCTTAGAATATTCTCTCAATATATCAGGTTCCCATGTCTCATGAATAATGGGGGTGAACCAAATGATTCCAGCTGATCATCCAATCATAAGTATATATATATATATTAAATAAAAAACAATTGGCATCACCCCGAACCATCCTAAGAATCAACTCAAATTCCATATAATGAATAGAATATAAGGAGTCTATGTCAAGGACCTCCAATAATGGGTCATGAGGATTCCACAGTAAGGAAATACCACCCATTAAACATAACAAGGAATGAGAGTCATTCCACAGAGGTTTTCATAATAAAAAAAATCACCATTTTCAAAACTATCAAATGTTCCTTAAAACTTTTTACAAAACCAACATTTATCAACGTACATGTGCACTTTTTATAAAGGGGTGAAAACACACCAAAACACCTAAAAATAGCACTCATTTATTTATAAATCGCACACCATTTTGGAAACCATATAAGAAACCCAAAATACCATTTCACACACTTCCTACACATTTATAAATCCAAAGTAACCATTTTATATCACATTTCAACCATAAAATCCAACCAATCATTTTATAAAAAACACAAGGCATGCAATATTCAACAAAAAAAATTCACTTAACACTCAAAAAGCTATAAAAACCAACATGCATGACATAAATCCATTTAAAATTCTAATCCATATTATACCTATCATATACCATGTGTGAAAAATCATAGAAAATTTTATCAAACAAGCATTATGCACATTTTTAACAAAATGACACAATTTAACATGAAACTAGGTATAAACTAACATTTTTCACACTAATTAATTATTGTAAGGATCAAAAAAAAAATATTCAGAATTTATAGAAAATGAAAACATCATGAAACAGATGAATCGTTAATTATAAAGGCTAGTTAAAGGGGGAACCTTCCTCATATTTGTGATGGAATGAAAAATGCACACTCTATATTGCTCTATGAGGGTTTCAAAACCCTAAAAAACCCAAAATAAAGCCTCAACAATCAAAACACCCAAAACAAATTGAAGGAAAAATGAAGAATAATGATAAGTGGTATACCGGCATGGAGAAATGTGCTAAAAGGAGGCAGCATGCCAGCAGGGGGTCATGTTGGAAGGTGTGGCACGCTTGAAGAAGTGCATGCCGGCAGGAGATGATGGTCGGAGTTGTGCACGCCGAGTAGGATTGGGGTCGTGACCAGGGGGAAGCCACTGGCTGGAGGGCACCGGAAATGGAGGGCATAAGGGGAGGATCATTCAGTGATGGGGTAGAAGTGAGGAGGGAAGCGCTGTAAAGACCCATAAAATTCAATGGAAATTTTTTCTTAATTTTATTTAGGATTTTACAGGAATGTAGTTTCTAACGGCACCTGATTCTGAGGCCCGGTGTGCCCGGAATCAATTTCTAAAGTTTAGCTCGGGTAAGTTCAGAGAACGAACGAGCGGGTTTTCCTAACTTTTGAACCGGTGCTCAGAATCGAAATATGAGGGCACCAATGAAACCGCAATGCTGGTAATTGCTTAGGAACACCTTTTCTGGAGTTGCGTTTGCTCGGGTGTGATTATTTAAAAAAGGGTTAACTAATGAATAAAATAAAAGTTCTACAACAATTTTTATTTTATGTTCTATGTAGTTTAAACCTACTTATGGAAGTTGAGGTGGGACCCACTATATCCTAACCCCTCTTGATAGGATATTAGTGAGGTGGGGGCCACACAAGCTCCACCTTTTCAACTTCCTCAAACCCCCATTATTTTTGTAACACACCTGCACCCCCTTATTAAATGCCAAGTCAACTCTCACATTAATTGGACTGTTAAGACTCTTCAATTAATTCAATTAATTGAATGGATTATTTTTAATTTCAAATGGAATGTTGGCTTGTGTGTGTTAATTAAATACGACAAAGTCTTATTTAATTAGGGGTTGCTTCATTGTGTTGAGAGGGAGAGTTCCACGAAGAACTTAATCTTCCTCCTTGAAGAAAGCGAAGAACGTACCGACACCGACGAAGAATGCTGGCCTCCGACGAAGGACGACAAAGAACCCTAATTCCTCAGAGATCGACGACGTGACGCCATGTACCATGACGCCGACGATCCTCTTCTCTGCGACGCCGTGTACCGCGACATCAAAGACGCTCACGGAGCCTCCTTCAGCAACGTCGTCTTCCGCAACATCTTTTTCCACGATGAACCTCGTTCAACGACTTCATCGAGGTAGGGGTTAATTTTTTTGTTAGTGATTTCTTTGTCATTCATCGACTTTTATATTGGGCCGCCTGTTATCGTAATAACGGGAGGAGGTCGGACTTCACAAACACGGCTGACCCTCCTCCCCCTTTGATTTTGTACTTGTTGCAGCACGAGCAAAGGTAGCGCGGTGCAACGACACCACACAGAAGCAAGAGGAACGGGCGAAGATGCGTGGCGCCGTCTCTCCGCGCCGTTGAGGCCGAATGAAGCCGCGGCGCTGTCGCACTACGCCGGAGAACCATGAAGAAGCTGCGGCCGGAGTGAGGCCATGGCGGAGGGGCATGGAGTCTTCGCGCCGTGCTGGTCAGACAAGGTCGCGGCCTATGGCCGCGGTGGTGCGGGGAGTGGTGGCCGGAACCACCGGCCATCGGTGCAAGGAGGGTGGGACCCGCGTGGGGGGGGGTCCCGTGGTGACACACCGGACAGCTTGGTCGGCCGGTTTCCGTGAAAGCTGGGGTTCATAACCCCCGGATGGCAAAGGAGCGACCCCACGTAGGTGCTCCAGTTTCAAAACAGGGGATCAGCCCCCCCCCCCCCCTTTCCGCGACAACTCAGCCGAGCCGAGTTGTCTGGCCACGCGGGCCGCGCCCGCGCTAGGCCAACCGGCCGCCCAGCCCTGGCTGGGCCACGCTGGCTGGGTCAGGCCGTGCCTATCGGGTCGGGACGGGCCCTAATGGGCCGGACCCGGACCCGATTCGGGCCAACCCAGGGGTTCTTGGGTCAGGTCTTGGGTCGGGCCCAAAACCCCCTATTTCCGGTCAGTTCCGTTAAAACGCCTGTATCGTGGGATACGGACCTCCAATCGACGCACCATCAATTGCGATGAGATCCTTCGATTGAGATGGTCGTTTCGGTATATTACACTCAAGGTTTCAGAGAACTTTGGGTATGGCCGGGTTGGTTCGAGCACGAAACCAACTGGGCCCTCGAAACGGAAACGCTTGTAACTTGAGCTCCGGACGTCCGATTGATGTGCCATCGACTTTTTTGGATTCATATTAGTGATAAGGACCTTTTTCCCTAATCTTATCGAGGTTTGTACGTAGTTGGAGTTCGGTTGGGTTGGTTTTGATTTAAAAACCAACCGGGCCCCTGGAACGAAAAATCCAATAACTCTCAGACTGGGCGTCTGATTGACGCGCTGTCTGTCACGTTGAGTTCCCTATGTCGAGATAGAACTTTGGGATACATCACCTTCAGACTAAGTTTTAGTTGATGTATCGACCCCTTGGCTCGTGGAGTGGACCCTCTCAGAAACGAGCATTGTGTGTGCAGGAACCCTAGAGCTGGTTGCGACTACGACGACGATGACGACTGCAATGAAATCCTCCATGGGTTCGGCAGCGACGACGACGGCACTGAAATCCTCTATGGGTTCAGCAGCGATAAAGACCGTACTGAAATCCTATGTGGGTTCGACGACGATGACTACTGTTCTTGTATCCTACGTTGGTCTGACAGTATTACTATTCTTGTATCCTACGTGGGTCTGACAGTATTTGACCTCTGTTATAGTATCCTAAATGGGTCTGACAGAGTAGCTGGACTTGTATCCTACGTGGGTCCGACACCTTAGCTGGTTTAGTATCCTACATGGGTCCCAGATTAGATGAATCAGTGGCTACACCTGATCATCTCTATCACCTTATGAAGAAGTATACCTGCGTGAGCTGAGTCTTGACTTTCAATCATTATCTTCGATATGATTGACTTGCTTTCCTATGTGGATTGTGTTGTGCTTTCCTGTGTGGATTGGGTTGTACTATCCTGTGTGGACGTGATCGAACTTGGCTCGGATGTTAGAGCCAAACTGGAATTGATGGATTATGTATATGTATGAGAATATACCTAAGTAGTGTTGGATGTTACTTCATGATTGTATCTTTCCTTTGTGGATTATCCTTTTTGGATTCTGGGAGACCTTCGGGGGTCTCGGGGTCCCTAATGAGTAGCGTATACTCACCCCTGTATGGGCTATGCCTGTACTACGTTGTGTTGGATGTAGACGACGGACATCGCTGATCCTGATTGAGTCTTGTGGAGCAGGTCTATACCTGGAGGTGGACCACTAGGCAGGACGTACACGGAGCGGACGGCTGGACCCGAGGAGCTAAGGAGGCTATCTGTACCCACCCTTCAGGAGGGACTTCCAGTGGACGACTCGACATTGCTTCTTTATTTTTACTTGTTGTACTTTCTTTCCAGTTGTACTTTACTTTCAGTTTGGGTTTGTATTCTGGACCATTTACTTTCCGCACTTACTATTGTAACCAGTTTTACTTAGTGTTTACTTCTGCTGGCTTACTTTGTGGTGTTTGTTTACTTTATAAGGCAATGACTTCCCCTTTTATTGGGATTTACGGCTTTGGTGCTAGTCGCCAGCCCCTGGCCTATGGAAGGCGGTCTTGGGGTAGTCACGACATGGGTCCTGAGGATGGGTCATGACAAATTGGTATCATAGGAGTTCGGTTCTACCGCAGAACTCAAGACTCTGATCTTTCTTCTATGTGAAGCAACAGTGTTAATGGTATTGAGTGTGGTTATCAGTCCAGGGAGTCCAGTGTTGGTGCGGCGGCCGACGTATCCATACACCAGGACCCTGACTTCTGATTTCTGACTCAATGCATGAAAACATTGATTGCATGTGTGTTTCAAAGGTTTTATTTATTATTACTTTATGTCAGCTCACCAGGTATACTGTTTTGACCGTGGCGCACCTGTTTCTTTTCAGAATGGCCCCACGATGGCAACCAGATAGGGTTCCGAGCTTTGTGAGAGACAACAACCCACCGAGTGATGAGGCCTCAGTGTAGGGCCCTTTTACAGTGGGGGCACTGGCGGTACCTCTACCCGTCGAGACATCGATGCTCCCAGCCCAAGCCCCTGAGAGTGCACTTCACCTTAGTGCACAACACGAGTTTCAGCGTTAGATTCTGCCCAGGTTCTGCAGGGAGACGGACCCTCAGGTAGCCGAGGATTGGCTGGAGGCTGTAGTTCGAGTTTTCAAGCTAGTAGGGACACCAGCTAACCTCATGGTGATCCTTGCAGCAAGCCTCCTGCACGAGGCAGCAGGAAGATGGTGGAGCTTGATGCTCCAGGTGCATGACGAGGAATCTCTCCTCTGGACAGACTTTGAGAGCCTCTTCCTCTCGGAGTTCTTCCCAGCCACCCTCTGTGCAGTGCGAATTCAGGAGCTTCTACAGCTACAGCAGGGCAGCATGATGGTCGTCCAGTACTCGGCGAGATTTACCGATCTCTCGGGCTATTCGATGGATATGGTACGGGACCCATTCTTCCGGGCATGGACCTTCGAGTAGGGACTGAGGAATGAGATCAGGGCATCGATGATCTCCCTCAGTATTCTGACACAGGCAAGAGTACTGGAGCGAGCCCTTCTCATAGAGAGATTTCTTGGTGAGCCTACACCAGCAGCGAGACCTACCGCAGGGCAGCACATAGCAGAGTCGTCTGCAGCTGGCAGTCGATGGACATCACAGGGGTCCAGGTAGACTAGACCATCAGGAGGATGACCTCAGGACACTGGATCAGAGGTGTGGGGCACACGGCGTAGAGCCAGCCTTCTGAGGAGCAGACAGTACTACGCATGCGGCGGTCAGGGCCACATGGCTCGTGACTACCCGACCTGCCATGTAGAGGAGCAACATACGGTAGAAGGTCCACCTAGGCAGAGGCAGAGGGTCGAACGTGGTGGTATACAGGGGGCAGGCAGACGAGGTAGAGGAGCTCTCCGAGCAGCAGGTGGTGGGCGACGTTTTGAGGCTTTACCACCACCACCAGCAGGAGGTCCACCCCAACCACAGGAAGCTGGCGGGCAGAGGCAGGCTCAGCTTCAGGCAGCAGATCCCTATGACCACAGTGCACCAGAGATGATTTGAGGTACTATCTATGTCTACTCCACCCTTGCTGCAGTTCTTATAGACACAGGAGCGAGTCATTCTTTTATTACTGTCGCCCTTGTTTGGATCTCGGAGATTCCGATAGAGCCGTTGGCTTGATCCTTACGGCTAGAGACTCCTGCGGGAGCAGACTCGATGATTATGCACTAGTTCCGGCAGTGTGAGCTTACTCTAGGAGGCGAGATCTTCGGCTGGGATCTTCTTGTAGCGGCGTCGAGGCCTTACGATGTCATCTTGGTCATGGATTGGTTATCTACAATCCATGCTTAGATCGACTGTATTAGGTGCAAGTTGAGATGTGTTTGCACCGATGGGAGCAGGTTCACCTTCACCAGTGAGAACGGAGCCTTAGGAGCGCAGGATGGACTCACACAGAGGAGAGGATAGTCGATCACTCATCAGTTGTCTAGCCTCATCCTAGGAGCAGTTGACGTGAGGAGTCCTAGTTTTCCTACAGTGGTGGATCAGGATGCGAACATTTTCCCTGATGACATTCCAGGACTACCTCCTAACAGAGAGTTAGACTTTTATATTGACCTTTACCCCGGGACAGCCCTGATATCCACTCCAGCATATCTGATGGCTCCTTCTGAGCTTCAAGAGCTACGGGTACAGTTGGAGGACTTGCAGGGCACTGGATTCATCCAACCCAGTGTTTCACCCTGGGCTTCCCCGATATTGGTCGCCCAGAAGGCGAACGGGAGCTTGCGACTGTGTGTCGATTACCGTCACCAAAACCAGGTGACTGTGAAGAACAAGTATCCACTACCAAGGATTGATGACCTCTTTGATCAGCTCAAGGGGGCATGATGGTTCTCGAAGATAGACCTCAGGTCAGGCTATCATCAACTCAGAGTTCGGGATGAGGACGTGAAGAAGACGGCCTTCAGTTGTCAGTATGGACACTATGAGTTCTTGGTTATGCCTTTCGGCGTAACCAATGCTCCAACAGTGTTCATGGGTCTCATGAACTGGATCTATCGTCCATACCTCGATCGATTTTTCATGGTCTTCATTGATGACATTTTGATATACTCGACCAGTGAGGAGGAGCACGTCTACCACTTGCGGGTTGTACTGGACACACTCCGAGAGCACCGGCATTATAGTAATCTATCAAAGTGTCAGTTCTGGTTACGTGAGCTCCACTTCTTGGGACACGTCATCTCTAAGGTAGGAGTTGTGGTGGATCCTACAAAGATCTAGGTAGTGCTAGCTTGGGAGCCACCCAGGAGCGTGACGGAGGTGCGGAGTTTCTTGGGTCTAGCTGGGTACTACTGGAGGTTTGTGCCAAACTTTTCCAGAGTTGTGGGCCCACTTTCAGCTTTAAAGAAGAAGGGGAACCCTTCGTGTGGTTAGATAGATGTCAGCAAAGCTTCTAGGAGCTGAGACAGAAGTTGACCAGCGCACCTATCTTGAGGCTACCAGAGGAGGGAGTAGGGTACGTAGACTATTGTGATGCATCAGGTACCGGGCTCGGATGTGTCCTGATGTAGGAGCGAGCAGTGATCGCCTATGGATCACGATAGTTGAGGCAGCATGAGCAGAACTATGCTACCCATGACCTGGAGTTACCAGCAGTGGTCTTCGCTCTGAAGATATGGCAACACTATCTGATGGGCAAGTGCTTTATAGTCTTTTATGACCACCAGAGTCTCAGGTACATCTTCTCGCAGAATGACCGGAACCTGAGACAGCGGCGATGTCTTGAGTTCCTCCAGGACTATGATTTTGAGATAGTCTATACTCCTGGAAAGGGGAACATAGTAGCCGATGCTCTCAGTAGGAGGATGGGAATTCAGCTACTTGGAGAGGCGACGGAGCAGCTAGTCGCTTTGCCGATATCCTTTGTGGATAGAGATGGAGCAGCATTTCTTCAATCACTCACAGTCACTCCTCCACTACTACAGCGGGTCAGAGAGGCACAGCATGGGGACATTGACTATGAGATGCGGCATGCACAGATATCCTCAGGACAGGCACCTGATGGATTCTCTATAGTAGGAGAGCATGATGTCCTTTTCAGAGGATGTACCATGGTACTAGCTTCTTTGCAGGAGGAGGTGCTGAGAGAGTTTCACACTTCCCCTTTAGTGGTACATCTAGTAGTGGAGAAGATGTACCAGGATCTCAGACGATATCACTGGTGGCCGGGTATGAAGAAGGTTGTAGTAGAGTTTGTTTCTCGATGCCTCACCTGCCAGTAGGTGAAGGTGGTGCACCAGGTACCAGCAGGCTTGGTAAAACCCTTGGAGGTCCTGGAGTGGAAGTGGGATGGGATACTAATGGATTTCGTGACTGGACTTCCATGTACTTCCAGAGGTCACGACTCCATTTGGGTGATTGTTGACCGACTCACCAAGTCGGCTCACTTATTACCCATCAGAGAGTAGGGCTCAGTAGAGATCTTGGGACGTCTCTACGTTCAGGAGATTGTACGGATTCATGGTGTGTCATCACCTATCGTCTCTGATAGAGATGATCACTTTACTTCTGGGCTTTGGAAGGGGTTGTAGGTGGCATTCGGGACGTAGCTACGTCTGAGCACCGCCTTTCACCCACAGACAGATGGTCAGGCAGAGATGACCATTCAGACTCTTGAGGACATGCTCTGTGCATGTTTCCTTGACTTTGGTCATAGCTAGGAGGACCACCTACCCTTGGTGGAGTTCGCGTACGACAACAGCTACCACTCCACCATCGGATTGACACTACACGAGCCATTGTACGACCGACCTTGCAGATCACCTCTGTGATGGACAAACCCCGGGGAGTCAGTACTTGTGGGACCGGAGATGTCCAGGCCACAACAGAGAAGGTCCAGGTTATCCAGGAGCAGATGAGGATAGCTCAGAGCCGACAAAATTCATATGATGATAGGAGGTGGAGACCACTAGAGTTTGAGGTTGGAGACCTTGTCTTCTTACAGGTCTCACCTCGACGTGGATTACGGAGATTTGGCCAAGGCGATAAGTTGTCTCCGCGCTTCATCAGACCTTTTCAGGTACTCAGTAGGATAGGCGAGGTGGCTTATCACCTGGCTCTACCACCTCAGTTGCACCGGGTGCACGACGTCTTCCACGTATCACAGCTGAGGAGATACGTGCACGACCCGACGCATATCATTGACCATGGGGAGATGGACATTGACGTTGGGGTGACTTTTGTGGAGGTCCTGGTGGAGATCGAGGATTGACAGGAGAAGTTCCTATGTGGGTGGTTGATTCCTTTAGTGTGCATCAGGTGGCAGCATGGGAACCTCCAGGAGAGCACTTGGGAGCGGGAGGCTCAGATGTGTGCACAGTACCCACATTGGTTCCCCTAGTTTATGATGTATCTTTATGAGGATGTAAATCCCTGAGGTGGGAGTAATTTAAAGACCCGTAAAATTCAAGGAAATTTTTTCTTAATTTTCTTTGTGATTTTACAAGAAACCAGTTTCTGACGGCACCTGATTCTGAGGCCCGGTGTGCCTGGAATCAATTTATGAAGTTTAGCTCGGGTACATACAGTGAACGAACAAGCAGGTTTTCCTAACTTTTGAACCGGTACTCGGAATCGAAATCTGAGGGCACCAATGAAACTGCAGCGCCAGTAATTGCTTAGGAACACCTTTTCTTGAGTTGCGTTTTCTCGGGTGTGGTTATTTTAAAAAAAGGGTTATATAATGAATAAAATAAAAGTTGTGCAATAATTTTTATTTTATGTTCTAAGTAGTTTAAACCTACTTATGGAAGTTGAGGTGGGACCCACTATATCCTAACCCCTCTTGATAGGATATTAGTGAGGTGGTCCCCACACGAGCCCCACATTTTCAACTTCCTCAAAAACCCATTATTTTTTTAACACACCCACACCCCCTTATTAAATGCCAAGTCAACTCTCACATTAAATGGACTGTTAAGACTCTTCAATTAATTCAATTAATTGAATGAATTATTTTGAATTTAAAATGGAATGTTGGATTATGTGTGTTAATTAAATAAGACAAAGTCTTATTTCATTTGGGTTTCCTTCGTTGTGTTGAGAGGGAGAGTTCCACGAAGAACTTCATCTTCCTACTTGAAGACTGCAAAGAACGTACCGACACCGACGAAGAATTCCGACCTCCAACGAAGGACGATGAAGAATGCTAATTCCTTAGAGATCAATGACGTGACGTCATGTACCGCGATGCTAACGATCCTGTTCTCTGCGATGCCGTGTACCACGACTTCGATGACGCCCACGGAACCTCATTCTACGAAGCTGTCTTCTGCAACATCTTTTTCTGCGACGAACCTCGTTCGATGACTTTAACAAGGCAGGGGTTAATTTTTTTGTTCGTGATTCCTTTGTCATTCATCGACTTTTATATTGGGCCTCCTGTTATCGTAATAACGGGAGGAGGTTGGACTGCATGAACACGAATGAACCTCCACCCCCTTTGAGGTTGTACTTGTTGCGGCATGAGCAAAGGCAGCGCGGTGCAACGGCACCGTGCGGAAGCAAGAGGAACGGGCAAAGATGCGTGGCGCCATCACGTCGTGCCGTTGAGGCCGAACGAAGCCACGGCGCCGTCACGCCGCACCGGAGAACCATGAAGAAGCCACGGCCGGAGCGGGGCCGCGGCGGAGGGGCGCGACGCCATCGCGTTGCGCCGGTCGGACAAGGTCGTGGCATATGGCCGCGGTGGTGTGGGGAGCAGCAGCCGGAACCGCCGGCCGCCGGTGCAAGGAGGGCGGGACCCACAAGGGGGGGTCTCACTGTGACACACCGGTCGGCTTGGCCGGCCGGTTTCCGAGAAAGACAGGTGTCATAACCCCCGGCTGGTAGAGGAGCGGCCCCCACATGGGGGCCGCGGTTTCAAAATAGGGGGGCAGTGCCCCCCCCCCCCCCTTTCCGCGACAGCTCGGCCGAGCCGAGCTGTCTGGCCACGCGGGCCTCGCCCGCGCTAGGCCAACTGGTCGCCCAGGCTGGGCTGGGCAGCGTAGGTCGGGACGAGCCATGACCTAATAGGCCAGACCCAGACCAGGTTCGGGCCGACCCAGGGGGTCTTGGGCCGGGTCGGTTCGGGCCCAAAACCCCCTATTTCCATCCAGTTCTGTTCAAATGCATGTATCTTGGGATACGGACTTATGATCGATGCACCATCAGTTGTGATGCGATCCTTGGATTAATATGGTCGTTTTGGTATATTAAACTCATGGTTTCAGAGAACTTTCGGTACGGATGGGTTGGTTCGATCACGAAACCAACCGGGCCCTCGGAGCGGAAACGCTTATAACTTGAGCTCCGGACGTCCGATTGACGTGCCGTCGACTTTGTTGGATTCCTCTTAGTAATATGGACCTTTTAGATTACTCCACTTGAAGTTTGGACGTAGTTGGAGTGCGGTCAGGTTGGTTTTGACTTAAAAACCAACCAGGACCCACGAACGAAAAAGCCAATAACTCTCAGACCAGGTGTCTGATTGACGCGTCGTCTGTCACGTTGAGTTCCCTATGCCAAGATGGAACTTTGGGATACATCAACTCCGGACTACGTGTCAGTTGATGTATCGACCCCTTGGCTCGTGGAGCGGACCCTCCCAGAAACGAGCAAGCTGTGTGCAGAAACCCTAGAGTTGGCTGCGACTGTGATGAAAATGACGACTTTACTGAAATCCTCTGTGGGTTCGGCAGCGATGAAGACCATACTGAAATCCTCCGTGGGTTCGATGACGATGACTACTATTCTTGTATCCTATATGGGTCTGGAAGTATTACTGTTCTTGTATCCTACATGGGTCCGGCAGTAGTTTACCTCTGTTGTAGTATCCTACGTGGGTCTGACAGAGTAGCTGGACTTGTATCCTACGTGGGTCTGACAGCTTAGTTGGTTTAGTATCCTATGTGGGTCCCATCTTAGATGAATCAGTGGCTACATCTGATCATCTCTATCACCTTACGAAGAACTATACCTGTGTGAGCTGAGTCTTTACTTTCAATCATTATCTTTGATATGATTGACTTGCTTTCCTATGTGGATTGTGTTGTGTTTTCCTGTGTGGATTGGGTTGTACTATCCTGTATGGACGTGATCGAACTTGGGCTCAGATGTTGGAGCCGAACTGGAATTGATGGCTTAGGTATATGTATGGGAATATACCTAAGTATTGTTGGATGTTACTTCGTGATTGTATCTTTCCTTTTTGGATTATCCTTTGTGGATTATAGGAGACCTTCGAGGGTCTCGGGGTCCCTAATGAGTAGCGTATACTCACCCCTGCACGGGCTATGCCCGCACTATGTTGTGTTGGATGCAAACGACGGACAGCGCTGATCGTGGTTGAGGCTTGTGGAGTAGGTCGGTACCTGGAGGTGGACCATTGGGCGGGACGTACACGGAGCGGACGGCTGGACCTGAGGAGCTGAGGAGGCTATCTGTACCAACCCTTCAGGTGGGACTTCCAGTGGACGACTCGTCGTTGCTGCTTTATTTTCAGTTGTTGTACCTTCTTTCCATTTGTACTTTACTTTCAGTTTGGGTTTGTATTCTGACCCATTTACTTTCCGCACTTACTATTGTTCCCAGTTTTACTTAGTGTTTACTTCTGTTGGCTTACTCTGTGGTGTTTTTTACTTTATAAGGCAATGTCTTCCCCTTTTTATTGGGATTTACGCCTTTGGTGCTAGTCTTCAACCCCTGGCCTATTGAAGGCGGGCTTAGGGTAGTCACGGCACGAGTCCCAAGGATGGGTCGTGACAAGCGCACTACTAGATGATGCGCTGAGCAAGAGGAAGGGAGTCTGCCGAGATAGATAGAGCACAATAGCGGGTCGTGACCACACGGAGTGCAAGTTGAGGGAGAGGGAGAGGTAACGTGGGAGAGGAGGAACCCTAGAAGAAAAGAACAAAAATAAATAAATAAAAATAAACTTAAAACATTAATAAACTAATAATAATAATAATAATAATAATAATATCATAATCATAAAAATACTAATAATATTTATTTTATCTTTATAAATAAAAATAATATAATTATTAATAATTATTATTATAATTAATATTCAAAATAATTATAATTTTATAATTACAATAATAAAAATAATTCTAATAGTAATAATCATCATCATTTAATTCTTTTATAATAATAATAATAATTCTTAATAACAACAATAATTATCATTTACTTTAATTATCATATTTACTCATAATAATTATACTAATAATATCTTGTAATAATAATAATATGAATATTATCATAATTATTAAACGTTATTTTGGTTTAAAATTGTTTCTCATTAAAGTTTTATTTATTTTAAAAACTGGGTAATCATGCGGTCCACGTACGGCTCAAGTGATCATGTGTAAACCGCTAGGTAGCTTCTATCTCTAGAAGCTACCACCTGAGGACCCAGGTTGACCACACGGTCTCTGTTAACCATGTAGTGCCCGCATTCCTTCCTATAAGTCATCAAAACTCCAAATAATAATAATATTTATTATAATAATAATATAATGATATTAATAATTATGTTATATTAATAATATTAATAATAATATTCCAAATTAATATTATCGTTATTATTATTATTATTAAAACAAATCTTTTATTTTTATTTTTAGTTTTTATTATTTTATTCTATCTCTTACTTTTTACTCATTGAACTATTATTTTGTTTTTCAAGGACTGGTAGGCTGTGTAGTTTCTCGGTGTCGCACAGTTTCCAAATCGTGCTCTTCCTATGTTCTAGGTGATGTGAAACCTAAAACACGCATTTTTTAACAGAAACTAAAAATTTTAATTTGAGACTCAACCCAAACCCCAAAAACAATATTCAAGTCCAAGAAAATAATAAAATAAAATAATTAAAAGGGTCATAGTGTGACATTCTTCATCTCAAACATATTTATTCACATAATGTTCCATTTATGACTCATCACACTTAGAACCCTCCTTCAAAACATGGGGAATGTAACGCCCCGACCCCAGCTACCCAGAGTCAGTGCATTACTTCGTAACATTGGCATGATCACAAAAGATCAAGTCTCGAAAGACCGATTAGTTTAGTAGCCTTGGAAACACTAGATACATTCATAAATGTTACATTACATCATAAAGTGAAAAACTAATAAGAAATTCTTCATAGTCCACACTCATATCCTCTTCTGACAATCCCTGCAGGTCATTCATAAAATACTTCTTCACATCCTGGAAAATATTAAAACATTGAAAGGGGTGAGATCAGATGCTCAGTAAGGATAACAATATTGCGGAAGCTTTCATAAATAAACATTAACATTTAAGGCAATGTATAACTAAAACAAAAGCCTTTTAAACTTGAACTTCAGCATAATATGGCAAAAATAAAATTAAATAATTCCATTTACTTACTCACATAGATATTCTACTAGTCGAATAATCACATGAAATATCAATAACCACTTTCATAATGAGGGAATGTATAATGCCAGACATTCTGAAAAATTTTGTCAAGGCCTCAGCCAAGACGTCTAAAATGATTAAGGCCTTGGCCAAAACCATAAATAAAATTGAGAAAGGGCCTCGGCCAATTCCACGTCTAGTTGTCTCATGAGACCTACTGATGCATCGAGGAGCTATAGCGGGCTCCACCCGTCACTTATTAAGTCCAATACATTCCTCATATGAACAGGTTTAAACATCTCATAAACCATAACATAATCGTATCACATAAAACATGCATAAAAGAAACATAACATTTCCACATTTCAATCACAAGATATCAATACAACACATTTATATAATAAAAACACTTTCAAAACCATTTTCAATACCAAAATAAAAGAAAAGTATAACATGGTATTTATTTTTCATTAAAAAAAGGGTATGGCTTGTAGAGGAAGCCGAAACACAAATAGTGGTCACGGCGGCGGAGAAGTCGTTGTCGCCGCATACGTACGACAAAAACATTCCCTTTTGTCCTTTAGTGAATGCTTCGTATAAAAATGATTCCTTTTGAATAAACGTAAAAGTCAAAGTGGTTTATACACCTTATAAAAGAAATTTGTGTATAAAACCAAATATGCCTCAATGAAAGGAGATTGAGACGAAGTCCTTACAAAGATCATTTTTAAAATAAAATATATATATTATGTTTATTCACTATAGGTACACATAAAGAAATTAAAAATACAAAATAAGACATAATAATATCATGACATAATTTGAAAGTAGGAGATTAACCCAAAGAATGGAAGTTGGGTTAAGAAGTTCCCTTACCTCGTGTCTGACTTGACTCAACCATTCTTTAACCTCCTGAATAATAAACTAGAGTTAATATATACCTCATTAAGAACCATTTTCAATTTCATTATCCTTTTTATATCACTTATTACAATGTTATGAACATTATGTAATTATTTAAGTTAATAACGGTCGTTTTGTCGATCTTTGGTACTTGAGTCAACAATAAACTTCTTATAATTACAAGTTGTTTATGTGGTAGAATATCCATTATCTCCAGAATTATATTCATGATTTAGATGTCATATATATCATATATATCCATTATATACATTCATTTATAATATTACGTAACATTTAGAGGTAAGAAATGAAATGCACCGTTCATGGAGACGGTAAGCCGTACGTACGCATGAACGCTACTTTCATTTGTATTTCGTATTTAATGGAATGAAATCATAATGATATAAATGTATAATATAATTCCAGTATAATATGGTGTATAATACCATTTACTCCATCCTTTATACATCCCACATATGGCATTAACGATTCAAATCACTTTGAGGGGGCGGTAGTCCGCACTTCCTAAAATGAAATTATCGCGTTTTACCCATAATGGAAATCATAAAGTATGCCATAAATGAGAAATACAGAAGCATAAGTAAAACATAAACATATTATATATCATATATAAATATAGTGACATCTTAATGGCCACCTTTGAAGGTGTTATATGAGTGTTGAACAATCATCGTTTCGTGAGGCAGAAATTCGCCATCCACAGAAACCGTATGTTCTTTAACCATTAGATGTAGGTGTGTGTAAGTGTATCTGGAATCCTTATTATAACAACATCCTAGTATATTTAGGATAATGGTGTTGTTACAAAAGAAATAAATAAAAAGAGTTTAGGGGGTTGGAGAAGAAAAATAAAACAAAATAACATTAGAGAAGACATTACCTAAAAATCGGGTAACTCTTTTTGATTTGTGTCAAAGGCTTCCTTGGGAAGAGTTCTTCCAAAAGTGAGGCTTCTATGAGTAAGAGGGGGAATTGGGGATAGTATTTGGGCAGAGTTTGGCCGAGACAAATGGCTTGAAAGTGTGAATGAGGTGGTAGAGGTGGGGCCTTTTATAAGTGGAGAGGAGGGGCTCTTTTGGAAAGATTGAAATGTTACATTATTATACAATGATTTTCGGATTCTAAAGGTCCCACACTTATATAATTCGTGGATAAGGTGATAAGGGTTCTAAATCTACCCATAAAATAGTCTTTGGACAAGTGTAAGCCTTGGATTTTACATTATCTTCTCATTTTATTTAAATCGTTAAATAATGAGGTCATTGATGCATCATCATGATGTCATAAATAATTTAATTTATTTAATGTATAAAAATTATAAAAAAACTACTATGATGTAGGAAATATTTTTAGCTTTCCAATTAATATTTATAGTCAAAAATATGACTTGTATAACCCCATGTAAAAATTGTTTTAGTAAAACATTTTATGTTTGTGTCATTTTTTACTTTAACATTAAATAAAAGGTATTTATGTCATTTTCCAACTAAAGTGGCTCCATGGGGTCCCCAAGTTGACCCATGGGTTGTCTTGGTCGGTCATGACTCATCCAATAGGAGTAGTACAAGTGTCAACCTCATGTAATATTATTAAAACATTATTTTTACCTTAAACTACAATAATTACCTCTAATCGCGATTAAGAACTTAAAAGTTACTATTCACAAAAAAAATTATTTTAATCTCATTGAACCACATTTTACTTCTTAATGACAACCATGTATGTCGGATTTTTGAAAATCAAATCACAGAAGTGGTAATATTTCATTTAAACGAAAAATCAGTTATTTAACTTTCACTTAGTGGTTTCACTATTCATCAAAAATTGAAGTTTTTCAGAACAATGCCAAAATTTCACCCTAAGCTATAATTGATATTCCGAATTCAAAAATGATGTCTATTTTACAAAATTCCAAACATATAAATTGAATTAATTAATTTTATAATCAATTCCCGTTGTCACAACAAATAGCGTGTTTTTAAGAAACAATTTATATCAAAAGATTGGCAATTGTTTATGTCCAATTTCAACGTTAAATTAATTCTAATGACCACCATTGGATAAAATGGTAAAAATATATTATAATTATACTTTAAAACCACTAAATATTATAATTTATCACAATAAATTATTTTGATTAAAAAAGTTGTTTTAAGTATTTATCACTATTCATAAAAAATTGGAAGTTCTCAGAAAATTACAAAAAAAATAAACTTAGGATAATTTCGATATTACGAATACAAAAATGAAGTCCATTTCGAAATATCAAATTTCTATAATTTTAAAAAGTGGTTATTACTATTCATAATGGCTACTTTGATTAGTCGCGGTGTGTTAGAACTCGAACTTGCGTACAATGCAAGCTATTGCATTATTGAATGAGAAGCGTATCATGGGAACTCGGGGTGTTACATTCTCCCCTCCTTCAATAAATTGCGTCCTCGCAATTTGAAATTTTTCTTTGAAAATAAAAGGTTGAAAAGAGAAAATACCTTTGAGGAAAACCCACATCAGAAATATGATTAATAAAATTTATCCTTAATAAGAGGGAAAGGGAAATGAAAAAGTCACCACCCAATTATGATCTCGATTAGGAGAACATTGGTTGCAATTAGAGACATATAATTGGAGGGAAAACGTAAATATTTGTAGGGAGTGATTGAAGTCATCAATCACAATCAAGTATCAAATTGAGGGCCTCAAATCCTTCAATCTATGTTGATTTAAAATATCATCAGTTCAACAAGACATAAGGTATTAGGATAACACACTTTTTTGTTTTAATATCCCTTTACTAAAGTTTAAGAATTAATTTATTCATTGAATAAGAGATAGTTATATATATATTTATGCTTGAAAATTAGAGTTTCAACCTTCAACTCATCTTTCACTCAAAAAGATAATAGAACTCAAAAATATTATACTTATCCTAATTGTATAAGGTTCCAAATGTTAACACATACCATTTAGATTAGTAAAATTATTTTGTAATAACCAGGTACTTCCTGTAGGCTAGTGGTAGGAAATAAAGGCATGTCGCACCATGATTGTGGGTTCGATTCCTGCAGCTTTGTCCGACACGATGGGTTATGCCCCACCCTGCAGGTTGTCCTTTTTCTAAAAATATAGTATTATAGTATTCTAAAAATAATCTTCAGAAATGTTTTAACCTTAAACAATACTATTCAAAGTTCAACTTAATCCATCCCAACATTTATAGTTATCTAAAATACCTCTGTCCAAACTTTCTCTAAAAGGTCTCTTAATTCCAAAATCAATTTATCAGATTCCCCAAACAAAGTAAAGCTTCTCTTATTGTCACATACAAAAATTTTATTACCTTAATCATATTAAAACCTTAATGAAATCAACAAGTACTGCAGTACAATCCTTATTTATATATATCACATTATTCTAACAACCAGAATATAATGCATTAGTCCAAAAGCACCAATACATTAATTATTCTGCTTCAACTGTAGTAACAGCATAAGATTGTCCTTGATCCCTTGGCCTCTTCTGAGGTAAGTTTCCCTGACTCTTAGGACATTCATTTGCATAATTCCCCATTTCTCTACAATTGTAGCATTCAACATTGATAGCCTCTTTCTTTCCCTTGCAATCACACGCCTGGTGACCTTTTTCTCCACATTTATAACAAACTCCCATTCCTTTTAGGCAAGTACCAGGGTGATTCTTCCCACAATTATCACATAATGGAAAATCCTTCTTTCCCTTTTTCCCTTTATATGTCTCTTGTTCCACCGTTCTCTTCTTCTCTTGTTTTACTTTGTTGTCATAAGACTTAGAGAATTCCTTTTCTGTCTTGATAGCACACGAGACAATATCTTCGTATGATGAGAAGGATTGTGATACTAAAGCTCGACGGAGAAATGGTTTTAACCCATCAAAGAAACGATCAATCTTACTCCTTGGGTTACGTATATAATCTGCAGCATACCTCGCTAACCTTATAAAGTTGGCCTCATACTTTGCGACATTCTCATCCTCCTTCTGCCTCAGACTCAGAAATTGCCTTTCCATATCTGCTCGATGGTCACGAGGAAAGTATTTTTCTAAGAAAATCTCTTTGAACTCCCTCCATTCCATATTCGATACGTCATCATCTTCCTTTGTGTTTTGAATCAGCGACCACCACTGATCGGCATCTCCAGTGAGGCGGTAAACTGCCATGACAACCTTCTCCCTTTCGCTACTCCCCAAGGCATGGAATATTTTCTCTAAGGAGTTTATCCATTGCTCAGCTACTAACGGATTTTTACCCTCATTAAATGTTGTTGGTTGTTGCCTCATGAAGCGGTCTAACATTGATCCTCCACGTTGTGGATCAGGGTGATCCATACGAGTAAGGTTATTATTCATAACTTGAGTGAGTTGTCCCAGTATGGTAATAATTTGATCATCACCAGTTGTATCTCCAGATCCACAATAATTATCTTGAGCAGGAGGGCAATCCCTACACGGAGTGCGTGCATTGATACGGTTTCCATTCCTTCCACTAGGCGTCATTTCTAAACAATGGCATAAACTAGATTAGTTTATGAATCAAAATACATAATTCCATACTTGTAAAATACTTAACATAAATTGAACTATTTATGGATATAATCCATAACCATAAAAAGGTTTTCTTTGAGGAAGTATATACTCATAACCGTTCATAGTGGTTTGTAAAGAAAACGAGAATTATCCTAAGCATATCCCCCGGGAGTGTCGTAACCAAGAGTGCAGCAAGGCCCGTTGTCGTGCACCAGTTCCCGTTCGAGTCTAGCTCAAAGCGGTGTTTTTGGGTTTTACCCCTAGGTACATCTGTGCCAGAGCCGCCTCTACCTGCTCGTATCCAGACAGGGATGTATTACTCGGAAAACTCACAAAATCTCTATTATACCAAAATTCTAGGAAGTTCTTCTATACTAATCCTTAAAGTCTATCTTCGGGCTATGTGCTCTAATCAGAGTTTATCTAAATCTAGCTTCCAATGTTAGTACTAAATTGCCTCTGATACCAACTGTAACGCCCCGACCCCAGCTACCCAGAGTCGGTGCATTACTTCGTAACATTGGCATGATCACAAAAGATCAAGTCTCGAAAGACCGATTAGTTTAGTAGCCTTGGAAACACTAGATACATTCATAAATGTTACATTACATCATAAAGTGAAAAACTAATAACAAAGTCTTCATAGTCCATACTCATATCCTCTTCTGACAATCCCTACAGGTCATTCATAAAATACTTCTTCACATCCTGGAAAATATTAAAACATTGAAAGGGGTGAACTCAGATGCTCAGTAAGGATAACAATATTGCGGAAGCTTTCATAAATAAACATTAACATTTAAGGCAATGTATAACTAAAACAAAAGCCTTTTAAACTTGAACTTCAGCATAATATGGAAAAAATAAAATTAAATAATTCCATTTACTTACTCACATAGATATTCTACTAGTCGAATAATCACATGCAATATCAATAACCACTTTCATAATGAGGGAATGTATAATTCCAGAACTTCTGAAACATTTTGTCAAGGCCTCGGCCAAGACGTCTAAAATTATTAAGGCCTCGGCCAAAACAATAAATCAAATTGGGAAAGGGCCTCGGCCAATTCCACGTCTAGTTGTCTCATGAGACCTACCGATGCATCGAGGAGCTATAGCGGGCTCCACCCGTCACTTATTAAGTCCAATACATTCCTCAAATGAACAGGTTTAAACATCTCATAAACCATAACATAATCGTATCACATAAAACATGCATAAAGGAAACATAACATTTCCACATTTCAATCACAAGATATCAATACAACACATTTATATAATAAAAACACTTTCAAAACCATTTTCAATACCAAAATAAAAGAAAAGTATAACATGGTATTTATTTTTCATTAAAAAAAGGGTATGGCTTGTAGAGGAAGCTGAAACTCAAATAGTGGTCACAGCGACGGAGAAGTCGTTGTCGCCGCATACGTATGACAAAAACATTTCCTTTTGTCATTTAGTGAACGCTTCGTATAAAAAATATTCCTTTTGAATAAACATAAAAGTCAAAGTGGTTTATACACCGTATAAAAGAAATTTGTGTATAAAACCAAATATGCCTCAATGAAAGGAGATTGAGACGAAGTCCTTACAAAGATCATTTTCAAAATAAAATATATATATTATGTGTATTCACTATAGTTACACATAAATAAAGTAAAAATACAAAATAAGACATAATAATATCATGACATAATTTGAAAGTATGAGATTAACCCAAAGAATGGAAGTTGGGTTAAGAAGTTCCCTTACCTCGTGTCTGACTTGACTCAACCGTTCTTTAACCTCCTGAATAATAAAATAGAGTTAATATATACCTCATTAAGAACCATTTTCAATTTAATTATCCTTTTTATATCACTTATTACAATGTTATGAACATTATGTAATTATTTAAGTTAATAACGGTCGTTTTGTCGATCTTTGGTACTTGAGTCAACAATAAACTTCTTATAATTAAAAGTTGTTTATGTGGTAGAATATCCATTATCTTTAGAATTATATTCATGATTTAGATGTCATATATATCATATATATCCAGTATATACATTCATTTATAATATTACGTAACATTTAGAGGTAAGAAATGAAATGCACTGTTCATGGAGACGGTAAGCCGTACGTACGCATGAACGCTACTTTCATTTGTATTTCGTATTTAATGGAATGAAATCATAATGATATAAATGTATAATATAATTATAGTATAATATGGTGTATAATACCATTTACTCCATCCTTTATACATCCCACATATGGCATTAACGATTCAAATCACTTTGAGGGGGCGGTAGTCCGCACTTCCTAAAATGAAATTATCGCGTTTTACCCATAATGGAAATCATAAAGTATGCCATAAATGAGAAATAAATAAGCATAAGTAAAACATAAACATATTATATATCATATATAAATATAGTAACATCTTAATGGACACCTTTGAAGGTGTTATATGAGTGTTGAACAATCATCGTTTCGTGAGGCAGAACTTCGCCATCCACAGAAACCGTATGTTCTTTAACCATTAGATGTAGGTGTGTGTAAGTGTAGCTCGAATACATCTTATAACAACATCCTAGTATATTGATGATACTGGTGTTGTTACAAAAGAAATAAATAAAAAGAGTTTTGGGGGTTGGAGAAGAAAAATAAAACAAAACAACATTAGAGAAGACATTACCTAAAAATCGGGTAACTCTTTTTGATTTGTGCCAAAGGCTTCCTTGGGAAGAGTTCTGCCAAAATTGAGGCTTCTAGGAGTAATAGGGGGAATTGGGGAGAGTATTTGGGCAGAGGTTGGCCGAGCCAAATGGCTTGAAAGTGTGAATGAGGTGGTAGAGGTGGGGGCCTTTTATAAGTGGAGAGGAGGGGCTCTTTTGGAAAGATTGAAATGTTACATTATTATACAATGATTTTCGGATTCTAAAGGTCCCACACTTATATAATTCATGTATAAGGTGATAAGGGTTCTAAATATACCCATCCAATAGTCTTTGGACAAGTGTAAGCCTTGGATTTTACATTATCTTCTCATTTTATTTAAATCGTTAAATAATGAGGTCATCGTTGCATCATCATGATGTCATAAATAATTTAATTTATTTAATGTCTAAAAATTATAAAAAAACTACTATGATGTAGGAAATATTTTTAGATTTCCAATGAATATTTATAGTCAAAAATATGACTTGTATAACCCCATGTAAAAATTGTTTTAGTAAAACATTTTATGTTTGTGTCATTTTTTACTTTAACATTAAATAAAAGGTATTTATGTCATTTTCCCACTAAAGTGGCTCCATGGGGTCCCCAAGTTGACCCATGGGTTTTCTTGGTCCGTCATGACTCATACAATAGGAGTAGGACAAGTTTCAAGCTCATGTCATATTATTAAAACATTATTTTTACCTTAAACTACACTAATTACCTCTAATCGCGATTAAGAACTTAAAAGTTACTATTCACCAAAAAATTATTTTAATCTCATTGAACCACATTTTACTTCTTAATGAAAACCATGTATGTCGGATTTTTGAAAATCAAATCACAAAAGTGGTAATATTTCATTTAAACGAAAAATCAGTTATTTAACTTCCACTTAGTGGTTTCATTATTCATCAAAAATTGAAGTTTTTCAGAACAATGCCAAAATTTCACCCTAAACTATAATTGATATTCCGAATTCAAAAATGATGTCTATTTTACAAAATTCCAAACATATAAGTTTCATTAATTAATTTTATAATCAATTCCCGCTGTCACAACAAATAGCGTGTTTTTAAGAAACAATTTATATCAAAAGATTGGCAGTTGTTTATGTCCAATTTCAACGTTAAATTAATTCTAATGACCACCATTGGATAAAATGGTAAAAATATATTCTAATTATACTTTAAAACCACTAAATAGTATAATTTATCACAATAAATTATTTTGATTAAAAAAGTTGTTTTAAGTATTTATCACTATTCATAAAAAATTGGAAGTTCTCAGAAAATTACAAAAAATTCAACTTAGGATAATTTCGATATTACGAATACAAAAATGAAGTCCATTTCAAAATATAAAATTTCTATAATTTTAAAAAGTGGTTATTACTATTCATAATGGCTACTTTGATTAGTCGCGGTGTGTTAGAACTCGAACTTGCGTACAATGCAAGCTATTGCATTATTGAATGAGAAGCGTATCATGGAAACTCGGGGTGTTACATTCTCCCCTCCTTCAATAAATTGCGTCCTCGCAATTTGAAATTTTTCTTTGAAAATAAAAGGTTGAAAAGAAAAAATACCTTTGAGGAAAACCCACATCGGAAATAAGATTAATAAAATTTATCCTTAATAAGAGGGAAAGGGAAATGAAAAAGTCACCACCCAATTATGATCTCGATTAGGAGAACATTGGTGGCAATTAGAGACATATAATTGGAGGGAAAAAGTAAATATTTGTAGGGAGTGATTGAGGTCATCAATCACAATCAAGTATCAAATTGAGGGCCTCAAAGCCTTCAATCTATGTTGATTTAAAATATCATCAGTTCAACAAGACATAAGGTATTAGGATATCACATTTTTTTGTTTTAATATCCCTTTACTAAATTTTAAGAATTAATTTATTCATTGAATAAGAGATAGTTATATATATATTTATGCTTGACAATTAGAGTTTCAACCTTCAACTCATCTTTCACTCAAAAAGATAATAGAACTCAAAAATATTATACTTATCCTAATTGTATAATGTTCCAAATGTTAACACATACCATTTAGATTAGTAAAATTATTTTGTAATAAACAGGGACTTCCTGTAGGCTAGTGGTAGGAAATAAAGGCATGTCGCACCGTGATTGTGGGTTCGATTCCTGCAGCTTTGTCCGACGCGACGGGTTATGCCCCACCCTGCAGGTTGTCCTTTTTCTAAAAATATAGTATTATAGTATTCCAAAAATAATCTTCAGAAATGTTTTAACCTTAAACAATACTATTCAAAGTTCAACTTAATCCATCCCAACATTTATAGTTATCCAAAATACCTCTGTCCAAACTTTCTCTAAAAGGTCTCTTAATTCCAAAATCAATTTATCAGATTCCCCAAACAAAGTAAAGTTTCTCTTATTGTCACATAAAAAAATATGATTACCTTAATCATATTAAAACCTTAATGAAATCAACAAGTACTGCAGTACAATCCTTATATATATATATATCACATTATTCTAACAACCAGAATATAATGCATTAGTCCAAAAGCACCAATACATTAATTATTCTGCTTCAACTGTAGAAACAGCATAAGATTGTCCTTGATCCCTTGGCCTTTTCTGAGGTAAGTTTCCCTGACGCTTAGGACATTCATTTGCATAATGCCCCATTTCTCTACAATTGTAGCATTCAACATTGATAGCCTCTTTCTTTCCCTTGCAATCACGCGCCTGGTGACCTTTTTCTCCACATTTATAACAAACTCCCATTCCTTTTAGGCAAGTACCAGGGTGATTCTTCCCAAAATTATCACATAATGGAAAATCTTACTTTCCCTTTTTCCCTTTATCTGTCTCTTGTTCCACCGTTCTCTTCTTCTCTTGTTTTACTTTGTTGTCATAAGACTTAGAGAATTCCTTTTCTGTCTTGATAGCACACGAGAAAATATCTTCGTATGATGAGAAGGATTGTGATACTAAAGCTCGACGGAGAAATGGTTTTAAACCATCAAAGAAACGATCAATATTACTCCTTGGGTTACATATATAATCTGCAGCATACCTCGCTAACCTTGTAAAGTTGGCCTCATACTTTGCGACATTCTCATCCTCCTTCTGCCTCAGACTCAGAAATTGCCTTTCCATATCTGCTCGATAGTCACGAGGAAAGTATTTTTCTAAGAAAATCTCTTTTAACTCCCTCCATTCCATATTCGATACGTCATCATCTTCCTTTGTGTTTTGAATCAGCGACCACCACTGATCGGCATCTCCAGTGAGGCGGTAAACTGCCAGGACAACCTTCTCCCTTTCGCTACTCCCCAAGGCATGGAATATTTTCTCTAAGGAGTTTATCCATTGCTCAGCTACTAACGGATTTTTACCCCCATTAAATGTTGTTGGTTGTTGCCTCATGAAGCGGTCTAACATTGATCCTCCACGTTGTGGATCAGGGTGATCCATACGAGTAAGGTTATTATTCATAACTTGAGTGAGTTGTCCCAGTATGGTAATAAGTTGATCATCACCAGTTGTATCTCTAGATCCACAATAATTATCTTGAGAAGGAGGGAAATCCCTACACGGAGTGCGTGCATTGATACGGTTTCCATTCCTTCCACTAGGCGCCATTTCTAAACAATGTCATAAACTAGATTAGTTTATGAATCAAAATACATAATTCCATACTTGTAAAATACTTAACATAAATTGAACTATTTATGGATATAATCCATAACCATAAAAAGGTTTTCTTTGAGGAAGTATATACTCATAACCATTCATAGTGGTTTGTAAAGAAAACGAGAATTATCCTAAGCATATCCCCCGGGAGTGTCGTAACCAAGAGTGCATCAAGGCCCGTTGTCGTGCACCAGTTCCCATTCGAGTCTAGCTCAAAGCGGTGTTTTTGGGTTTTACCCCTAGGTACATCTGTGCCAGACCCGCCTCTACCTGCTCGTATCCAGACAAGGATGTATTCCTCGGAAAACTCACAAAATCTCTATTATACCAAAATTCTAGGAAGTTCTTCTATACTAATCCTTAAAGTCTATCTTCGGGCTATGTGCTCTAATCAGAGTTTATCTAAATCTAGCTTCCAAGGTTAGTACTAAACTGCCTCTGATACCAACTGTAACGCCCCGACCCCAGCTACCCAGAGTCGGTGCATTACTTTGTAACATTGGCATGATCACAAAAGATCAAGTCTCTAAAGACCGATTAGTTTAGTAGCCTTGGAAACACTAGATACATTCATAAATGTTACATTAAATCATAAAGTGAAAAACTAATAACAAAGTCTTCATAGTCCACACTCATATCCTCTTCTGACAATCCATGCAGGTCATTCATAAAATACTTCTTTACATCCTGGAAAATATTAAAACATTGAAAGGGGTGAGCTTAGATGCTCAGTAAGGATAACAATATTGCGGAAGCTTTCATAAATAAACATTAACATTTAAGGCAATGTATAACTAAAACAAAAGCCTTTTAAACTTGAACTTCAGCATAATATGGCAAAAATAAAATTAAATAATTCCATTTACTTACTCACATAGATATTCTACTAGTCGAATAATCACATGCAATATCAATAACCACTTTCATAATGAGGGAATGTATAATGCCAGAAATTCTGAAACATTTTGTCAAGGCCTCGGCCAAGACGTCTAAAATGATTAAGGCCTCGGCCAAAACCATAAATCAAATTGGGAAAGGGCCTCGGCCAATTCCACGTCTAGTTGTCTCATGAGACCTACCGATGCATCGAGGAGCTATAGCGGGCTCCACCCGTCACTTATTAAGTCCAATACATTCCTCATATGAACAGGTTTAAACATCTCATAAACCATAACATAATCGTATCACATAAAACATGCATAAAGGAAACATAACATTTCCACATTTCAATCACAAGATATCAATACAACACATTTATATAATAAAAACGCTTTCAAAACCATTTTCAATACCAAAATAAAAGAATAGTATAACATGGTATTTATTTTTCATTAAAAAAGGGTATGGCTTGTAGAGGAAGCCGAAACTCAAATAGTGGTCACGGCGGCGGAGAAGTCGTTGTCGCCGCATACGTACGACAAAAACATTTCCTTTTTTTGTTTAGTGAACGCTTCGTATAAAAAATATTCCTTTTGAATAAACGTAAAAGTCAAAGTGGTTTATACACCGTATAAAAGAAATTTGTGTATAAAACCAAATATGCCTCAATGAAAGGAGATTGAGACGAAGTCCTTACAAAGATCATTTTCAAAATAAAATATATATATTATGTGTATTCACTATAGGTACACATAAAGAAAGTAAAAATACAAAATAAGACATAATAATATCATGACATAATTTGAAAGTAGAAGATTAACCCAAAGAATGGAAGTTGGGTTAAGAAGTTCCCTTACCTCGTGTCTGACTTGACTCAACCGTTCTTTAACATCCTGAATAATAAACTAGAGTTAATATATACCTCATTAAGAACCATTTTCAATTTCATTATCCTTTTTATATCACTTATTACAATGTTATGAACATTATATAATTATTTAAGTTAATAACGGTCGTTTTGTCGATCTTTGGTACTTGAGTCAACAATAAACTTCTTATAATTACAAGTTGTTTATGTGGTAGAATATCCATTATCTTCAGAATTATATTCATGATTTAGATGTCATTTATATCATATATATCCAGTATATACATTCATTTATAATATTACGTAACATTTAGAGGTAAGAAATGAAATGCACCGTTCATGGAGACGGTAAGCCGTACGTACGCATGAACGCTACTTTCATTTGTATTTCGTATTTAATGGAATGAAATCATAATGATATAAATGTATAATATAATTCCAGTATAATATGGTTTATAATACCATTTACTCCATCCTTTATACATCCCACATATGGCATTAACGATTCAAATCACTTTGAGGGGGCGGTAGTCCGCACTTCCTAAAATGAAATTATCGCGTTTTACCCATAATGGAAATCATAAAGTATGCCATAAATGAGAAATACAGAAGCATAAGTAAAACATAAACATATCAAATATCATATATAAATATATTGACATCTTAATGGCCACCTTTGAAGGTGTTATATGAGTGTTGAACAATCATCGTTTCGTGAGGCAGAAATTCGCCATCCACAGAAACAGTATGTTCTTTAACCATTAGATGTAGGTGTGTGTAAGTGTAGATCGAGTACTTCTTATAACAACATCCTAGTATATTTAGGATACTTGTGTTGTTACAAAATAAATAAATAAAAAGAGTTTGGGGGGTTGGAGAAGAAAAATAAAACAAAACAACATTAGAGAAGACATTACCTAAAAATCGGGTAACTCTTTTTTATTTGTGCCAAAGGCTTCCTTGGGAAGAGTTATTCCCAAAGTGAGGCTTCTAGGAGTAATAGGGGGAATTGGGGAGAGTATTTGGGCAGAGTTTGGCCGATCCAAATGGCTTGAAAGTGTGAATGAGGTGGTAGAGTTGGGGGCCTTTTATAAGTGGAGAGGAGGGGCTCTTTTGGAAAGATTGAAATGTTACATTATTATATAATGCTTTTCGGATTCTAAAGGTCCCAAACTTATATAATTAGTGTATAAGGTGATAAGGGTTCTAAATATACCCATCCAATAGTCTTTGGACAAGTGTAAGCCTTGGATTTTACATTATCTTCCCATTTTATTTAAATCGTTAAATAATGAGGTCATCGCTGCATCATCATGATGTCATAAATAATTTAATTTATTTAATGTCTAAAAATTATAAAAAAACTACTATGATGTAGGAAATCTTTTTAGATTTCCAATGAATAATTATAGTCAAAAATATGACTTGTATAACCCCATGTGAAAATTGTTTTAGTAAAACATTTTATGTTTGTGTCATTTTTTACTTTAACATTAAATAAAAGGTATTTATGTCATTTTCCAACTAAAGTGGCTCCATGGGGTCCCCAAGTTGACCCATGGGTTGTCTTGGTCGGCCATGACTCATCCAATAGGAGTAGGACAAGTTTTAAGCTCATCTCATATTATTAAAACATTATTTTTACCTTAAACTACACTAATTACCTCTAATCGCGATTAAGAACTTAAAAGTTACTATTCACCAAAAAATTATTTTAATCTCATTGAACCACATTTTACTTCTTAATGACAACCATGTATGTCGGATTTTTGAAAATCAAATCACAAAAGTGGTAATATTTCATTTAAACGAAAAATCAGTTATTTAACTTCCACTTAGTGGTTTCACTATTCATTAAAAATTGATGTTTTTCAGAACAATGCCAAAATTTCACCCTAGGCTATAATTGATATTCCGAATTAAAAAATGATGTCTATTTTACAAAATTCCAAACATATAAGTTGCATTAATTAATTTTATAATCAATTCCCGCTGTCACAACAAATAGCATGTTTTTAAGAAACAATTTACATCAAAAGATTGGCAATGGTTTATGTCCAATTTCAACGTTAAATTAATTCTAATGACCACCATTGGATAAAATGGTAAAAATATATTCTAATTATACTTTAAAACCACTAAATAGTATAATTTATCACAATAAATTATTTTTATTAAAAATGTTGTTTTAAGTATTTATCATTATTCATAAAAAATTGGAAGTTCTCAGAAAATTACCAAAAATTCAACTTAGGATAATTTCGATATTACGAATACAAAAATGAAGTCCATTTCGAAATATAAAATTTCTATAATTTTAAAAAGTGGTTATTACTATTCATAATGGCTACTTTGATTAGTCGCGGTGTGTTAGAACTCGAACTTGCGTACAATGCAAGCTATTGCATTATTGAATGAGAAGCGTATCATGGAAACTCGGGGTGTTACAGGGAAGGAAAACATATGAAAGGGTGATCTCATATGATCAATAAGGGTAAAAATATTAGATATAAATCATATAATATGATCATAAGGTTATGATAACATATTCAAGTGCATGTTCTCAAAATATAATATTCATACTCAAAAAATCTTATATCAAAAGCTCTAAAAATAAATTAATTTCTAGAAGTATGATCAACAAGGGTGTAAGGTCAGGAATCATCATTTAAGAATCATATCATATGCTTGTTGCATCATAAGAATAAGAAATAATAATATAGTGAAAATATTTAAATGAAATTATATTCATGCATAATATTGTGATTATAGCTATAAAGTGATCATACTCACACATCAATAAGTGAATAAATCTATTCACAACCTTTTCTGCGCATATTATTATGACCAAAACTAGAATAAATCGTACTCACACATCAATATTTGAACAAATATATTTGAAATCATGTCCACACATATCATAATCATCTCATGAGATATCAAAATCACTTTAACCAATTAATAGGGGATATATAATGAATCTAACCATCATATAATCATAATTCATTGATATAAATTTCATAATATCATAAATCAACCATCATATCATCATAGAAAAATCCATCAATAATAAATGGGTTTCGAAAACATATTATCATCATAATCATAGATCATCCAGAAGAATGAATAAGAATGTTATAATTAGATAATTTTTTTTTAAAGTATAATTATCATCAAAGGATATTATCATAGTTTAAAGTTTTATTTAAAAGATCTATAGAATAACTATTAAGGAAAATACACTTTTATTTTGAAATCACTTATTTAAAACCCAAATATTCACAAAATATACAAGAAAAAATTTTCTTTGAAAATAAAATTGAAAACATGAAATAGAGACTTCAAACAATTTAGTGTTTTTGATGGTGGAATATTTTATTCATAATATAATTGTTAAAACAAATATTATGTTCACTCCTTCGATAAAAAGTAACTTGTTCACAAATTAAAAATTAGATTATTATAAGAAATATGAAAATTAAATAATGGTAAAAATAAATTTAAAAAATAATTTAATAATATTTAAACATTTTCTTCAAAAAAAAATTATAAAACATGGATATAGAAGAAAAAAAATGATCGAAAGAGGAGAAATAAAACCACTTTATCTTAAAAACCATTTTCTAAACCATTTTGTTTACCAAAGAGAGGAAAATGGTATTAAATAATTGAAATTACTGAAATTTTCATAGTATAATAATATTTAAATGATATTATTAGATAATTATCATATAATTTCACCAAAGTAAATTCAATAATAAATAATTCCTATTGAAATAGGATTGAAACATAAATCCATTACCTCAAGTCACAGATTACGGTGTATATATTCAAATATCTTATATAATAAATATATAATTATTATATATATATATTATATAGACATATTTATAGATATAAAACAATATATGATTTAAATATTACTTATTATCACCAATTTATTAATAATTATTTATTAAAATCATTGTTTCGGGTGATTACTACTTCGTTTTTCATGGAAGATTTGGTTTAAGAGTTCTTATCCTTGAACTTTTATCATGGTTACATTATCTAAATAATTTTATTCATGATCTAAATATCATATATATTAATTATATATATATCATAATTCATATAAGGTATATATAGAAAAATGATTTACAAAATTCATGGAGATGGTAGGTCGTATGTACGCATTAATGTTGTTTGTTTTTAAAGAAGATAAGTAAATAAAAATAAATAATATTTTAGCATTATTAAATTATAATTATATAATAAATAACATGTATATATATATATATATATATTAAATCTATCCCAATTTCCATCTAATAAAAGTAGAAACGCCACTTCGGTGGTGGTGCGGTGGTGAAGGTGAGTTGCCAAAATAGGTTGTTCTTTTGGAGGTTTAGGGTTCGAATCCTGGGAGTCCGCTTTCGGGGGAAACCTATCCCCCGGGATCCACCAACCTTTCGGGGTCACCCGGACTCATATGGGCGGTCAAAATGAGGCACGACCCAAATTGCTGACGGATCGCTGTGACGAACCATTGCTGCCGGGACGTTACCCTCCTGGACGCTCTGCCAACTCGGCTGGCAACGGCTCCTTCCTCAGCTGGGGAGTTGCCTTCGGGTACTAACCCTTCATGGGGGACGAGGTTTTCTCTGTGTGGAGGGTTCGAAAAGGCTACACCAGGGAATTCCCTTTTTTAAAGAAGAAATCTAATAAAAGTAGAAATGAAAAATAAATCACATCGCGTCGTGGAGGTGGTAGTCCACATGTATGCATGAGCGATGTTATCATTTTCCAACAGATTATAAGCTAAGAATATAGATATAATATTATAATTATAGAATAATTATTATGTTATTAGTATCATATATAAATATTAAACCCATAATAATAACTATTCATGAATGGTGGTGATGGAAAATGGATTGTATCGCTACGGGGAGGTAGTAGTCCACACGTACGCCTGAGTAATGCATTTACTTCCCATTTTATGGAAAATAGAGTGAATAATAATGATTAAATAATCATAACAACATTTAAATAAATATAGGACACCGAATCTACTATTTTATGATGAATGCCACTAATTTATAGGTGGTAGAAGACGAAATTAATTGAAAATGTTCAGGTAAGATGATTAACTCTTATCCGGCAGGCCTCCATTATATTAATTATTAATATCCACTATAATTATCTTTAAAGAAGACTATAATAACTAATACATATATAGATAATTTTAGAAGATAATTATTCATGGTTTGGTTGAGATATATGGATTAAAGTACTGTAATGAAGAGAATGGAGGGGTGTCCTTTTATAATTTGGGGAGAGGACACACATGGAATTTATTAATAGATTTAATAATATTAATACCATTATAATGTCATGTAGAACCAAGGAATCAAAAATTATAATTTAAGACGTTATAAGGCCTAAAAAATCAAAAAAAAAATACATTTGGAAAAGTTTTTGTTACATTTTAAGCCCCATAACCTAGTTAAACAACTTTAAACTTATTTTAACATTGACTATGATAACTCATCTTTTTACCATGATATTATAATTATATGATCAAAAATAAAATACTAGTTATAAAAAATGATATGACTAAAAATAAGGAATATATTTTATTATATTTAATTTATATAGATGGTCTAAATTTATTTTAATATAAGAACCTAAAATTCATGAAAATTTGTTTTTAGGAAAATACCTAATTTAAGACTAAAAGTCATTTTGCCTTGAAATAAACTAGTAAATTGGTTTGAAGAAAAAAAATTGGCGAAATTAGAAACTAAGTAAGTTTTTAATAATTTTGGATAAATTAAAAACATAATTTCATCTACCAATCATGCCATTAAATGTTAAGACCCAAACATAGTTTTAAATTTAAATAAAATTTATCTTATCTTCAAAAAAGTCAAAAATGGGTTTAAAATTTTAAAATGATGTTCTCAAATACGTTATTTAACTTTATATAAAAATATTTTATTAAACACCACCCATGAAATTGGATAACTGCAGGTGTTACAGTGATTTTAAAGCTTTATCTCATGGTTTTAACCCTGTTTTACCTCTTTTACCAAGGTTATAAATATTTACTATGGTTTCTATTCATAGTGACTAAAAATTAAGTTATGCCTATTAAATTATATTAATTATTAGTATTTGATATTTTTAATAAATTTTATAAAATTAAATTCATTTAAGTGGAAAAATTAAATTTCAAATTTATCTAGTAAAATGCGATGAAAAACGATTTTCCATAAAAAAATATTCTTAGGTATAAAAATATTTTACAAAAAAACATAAAACTATTTTCAATGAACTTAAATGGATTATTAATAATATAAATGAACTTATTTTACACTTTAAACCATTTTGAATCAAAATTTGACTTTTTCAATTCTTGAAAAAAAAAGATGGTTTTTAATAAAAAAAACTATATTTTTCACTATTCACTGTAAAATCAATATTTTTATAAAAACTCCAAAAAATAATCCAAAGAAAATATTTATATACTAATTTAAAAAATTATACCCTTTTTATAAAATAAAATTTCTAAAATTGGTAGAAATTAATTGTTATATTTTTCACAAAAAGTAATAAAAACCATTTTTTAAGAATAAAATAATTTTACTAAAAATTGAGTAATTATTTATCATTGATTTTACAGCGGCAATGGTTTGATTCGAATTTGTCTTGAATAATTTTTAAGGTGGTTTTCTTATAAGTTGGTGATCTTTTCTGGCAACATTAATGGTGTGTCAACAATGACTAGGGTGGATATTTCCTTCATGAAGGTGGGTGGAATTTCTGTATTGGTTCTACTTATTGGAAAAAATTCTCTGATAGTCCCCTCTGATGGTGTTAGGGTGAAGATAGAGATAGAAAAAATCATAAATCTGGATATAATATTTTCCCTATTGTGATGATCAAGATCTCCTTGGGTTTTTTGTCTGGTATTTGTTTTTTATATCTGAGGTGATGTAATCTATATGATGGTGGTGGTGTTGTGGGTTTCGAGGTACCCTATGATGTGGATCGAGGAGGGTAGCTCGTGGTTTGAAGATTGATTTTGGTGGTATTTTTGAATTTTGGTTTTGAATTTTGAATGTTTAAATTTTGAATTTTGAACAAGGTGTGTCATGTGGATGGGGGTTATGTTGGAAATATGTATGAACTGTGGATTTTTTTGGTTCCCATTTATCCAAAAAGTGGCTTTTTAATAAATCCAAAAAAAAGATTGTGGCCATGTAAAGAAATATATCAAAGAAATAAAATTTATTTAAAGATATATATATCATAAAATCTCATGGTGTTACATTATAACCTATAAAATAATTTCTACCCAAAAAAATATCTCTCTAATATAAAAATATTCTGATATTACTTCCTCATCACATCTTCTTGTTCCCACATAGATTCTATTAATTTATGGATTCACCATAAATAATTAACCAGGTGAGTGGAATTGTTTCATATAAAATTCTCTCTATGATAATGATATCCATCATTTATTCCTCATACGAGCGATATTTTTCTAGTTTTATGACCTTTGAGTTTAGTACATATGAATGATTAGGTACGTACTTCTTTGAGGGAGATATATATGGAACACATCATGAGATTGAGAAATATTTTTTGGAAATGACAAACAATAAGCCACAATCTTGATATAATCAAGAAT
This sequence comes from Viscum album, assembly GCA_963277665.1. NCBI lineage: Eukaryota > Viridiplantae > Streptophyta > Magnoliopsida > Santalales > Viscaceae > Viscum > Viscum album. The sequence continues at coordinate 1,135,582,685 of OY728164.1, read as the reverse complement.
TTCAAAGGGATCGATATACCTAGTTCTCATATTATCCATATTTAAATTATCATAACCTTATTCTATAGAGATATTTGTATGAATACCTTGTCACTAGCTTCTGACTCAAGATCTCATTGATGATTGTCAGCATAACTTTTCTATAAACTCTATGTTTCCCTTGTTTTATAATGAATTCCTCTATCTCTGTCATCTCCTTTTATATCTTAGGACCTAATATATTTATTTCTCCAACTTCATCACTCTATGTTGAATTTCTACACTTCCTTCTATAGATGGATTTATAAGGATCCATTTTAATGCTTGAGTAAAATCTATTGTTGTAGTAAAATTATACAAAATGATAGTGATGATCCCAAACACCTATAAAACCCTTATATAAACCCCTCAATATTTCTTATATGGGGTTAAATGGTTCTCTAAAACAGACCATATTTCTAAGGATGATATCTTATACTGAAACACAACACTGAATCCATAGCTTGATGAAGGCTTCACAAGAACTTTGAGGTAAACCTCAAATCTAGAAAAGATACAATAGAATTCCATACTTTATTAAATATTAACACATCTTTAATTAATATAGTATTGATATGGTGAATATATAAATATTCTCTTATCACAATGAAATATTTTTAATTTTTAATTTGGTCAACTATATCCTAAATAGCATTGTGCCCTTTATAATTTTTGGGGTGTTAGATGACAAAATACATGGTAATATTTTCCCATTTCCATTATGATATTGATAATGGTTGTAAAATACCCATATATTTGTATATATTGGATTTAACATTATGACATACCAAGCATCGAGATACATACTCTGCAATATCCCTTTGAATGGTGCCCTCCATAAAATACTCTTTCATATCTCTATACATCATTATACTTCTAGGATGAATAAAAAGTGATGAACTATGAGATTCATCAAATAGATCATTCTTCAAATCTGGTATTTATGGGACACATACATTGTTCTAAAATATTATTATTCCATTACAATGATGGTTGAACTCAAGAGCATTTCTCTCCTTTATTTTCATCTCTATATCCTCCTTTAGCACCACATTAATAATTACATGAATAAATGGTTGAAAATTCATCTAAAAACATATGATCTTTCCCATTTCCTCATGAATTAAAGATCTATATTTTTCAAATTCAAAAATATTGGATCACTTTCAGTCTTAATCATAGAAAAACTTTCATGGAATTTCTAAATTAGAGCATCAAACACCTTCTTCGCCTTCCCATTGTGGTGCTGTATTGAGAAATCATAATATTTAATAAACTTCAACCATATCCTTTGGTTCATATTTAACTCTTTCAATGTGAATATATGCATAAAGATTTTATGATTTAATATATGTCACATCATTCACCATAAATATAATTCCTCTATTTTCAATGAAAAAAATACAAATACCAACTCAAAATAATGACTTGAGAATTTTTTCTCCTAGATTTTTAATTATTTCAATGCATTATCTGTCATCATATCATTATACATGATAAATAATCCCAGTACCTTCTTTAATGAATCAATAAAGATCATAAACCCTTCTCCGCTATGTGGTAGTTGAAGAACATGTGTACTAACCTACCTTCTTTTCAACTCCTTGAAATTTTTCTCACATTAATTTATCCAAAGGAACATGGAACCCTTCTGATTAAACATGGTTATTAGATTAGGTAGCTATAATAAATCCCTAAAAAACACCAATAATATCTTTGCAACCCAAAAAACAATGTATCTTGATTTCCATGGTTGGTATGGACCATCGTTCAATAACATTTATCTTTAAAGGATCCCCCAATATACCAAAACTTGAGATTATATAACCCAATAATGGGATTTTATATAGAAAAAAATCACACACAGTAAATTTAACATAAAAATAGTCATTCCTTTTGGTATTTAGAACAATCATGAAATGTTATTTATTTTCTTTCTTCCTATTAGAATATATAACAATATATTCTATAAATACTACCACAAACTGATCAAGTTAATCTGTAAATATTATATTCACTAAATTCTTGAAGATATAAAGAAAATTAGTAATTACAAATGGAATTATTATAAATTAATAATGACTATACCTCATATGGAAGGTATTCTTGGGTATATCCTCCTTAACTTCTAATTGGTGATATCCGTATTGAAGTTCATTCTTGGAAAAATATTGGGATCCTCATAATTGATCAAAAAAATTACTAATACCAGGTAGAGGATAATTTTTTCCTCATACTGATCTTATTAAGTTCCTAATAATCAATGAAAAGTGTCATTGAACCAAATTTCTTCTCAAAAAAAAGTATCGGTGAACCCCATGGTGATGTACTCAAGAATATGAATCCTCTATCAAGATTATTTTAGAGCTTCTTCTTTCATTCCTATAACTCAACTGTGGTTATTCTGTATGGGGTCTTTGAAATAGGTGTAACATAATATATGAGTTCTGTTGAAAACTCAACTTCACAATTTTTGGGAATACTAGGTAAATATTCATGAAATACATCATCATAATTCTGAATAGTAGTAATATCTTAAATTTTGAGTTTTTACCTAACCATTTAAGTTAAAAAACCCATATGAATATGTAGTAAAATATACCCAATATATGTAACTTCCATTGGAAGGTCATATTCATCCTCACTCCAAAATACAATCCTGTATTTTTTTGGAATATCAAATGTGACTTCCCTTCATTGGAAATTGATATGTTATATATATAAAGAGATCAAATCCAAGCCCAAAATCACATAAAATTCAACTAGTTAGAGAATAAAAATAATTTAAGGAAGTGTATTCCCATAAAATTCTATCAAGGAGGTGATATAAACATTATATGTGAACATTATACCATTATGAGTGTTTACTTCTAACTCAAAATCTAATTGTTGATGTGGTGACGTGATAACCAAATCAAATTATTAAAATATAAAATATTATGTAGATCTATAATCAAATAAAACATTTTTAGTTTTAGAGTCAGTGGTAAGAATATATTTCACCAAATCATTCTCCTGACCCACTTCAGTAGGGATATAAAAAGACTTTCCTATATGATTTTTCTTAGGCGTTGTTGAGGCCCACCAACCCCATTACCTATTGGATTAGGAAATGGATTCACATTATTCTCAATATAATTGTATCTAGACCATTGAACTTTATTGGTCGAATCATACTTCTCATATGTTTCATTTATGACCTTTTCACCCCCATCAAAAATCACTTGCTCATTGTCCATCCCTTCCACAAATGAAGTATTTATTGGTTTATTTTAGGCAATTTCCTGATTTATTACCCCCCCCCCCACACACACACATTTTTGTCATGTAAGTGGTGGCAATTTTATTCCTCCTTGAGAGTTACCATTTGATTTTCAATGAAATTTAATTTTTCTCTTATTTTCACTAAAACCAGAAGAATGGTTTCAGTTCCCACTCTCATTTTCTTCTATAAGAGAATATTGAATAATTTATTTAAAATTACCAAAGTCTCTTATAGATAAATACTTTCAAATAAATGGTTTATACAAATAAATAATCGATTAATTTTTCTTACTAGGTCGATTAAAAATCTACAATAATACCTTGAATGTCCTTTAATGTTTTATACGTAGGTACCAATGGATTCATCATCCCTTTATTTATACTCTATAAAGTCTCTTTAAATATTAATAAAAAGACTTTTAGGAAAGTATTTATTGATAAATATTCACTTGAACTCCTCTCATTCAATGTAGGTTATTTATTCATTTTTCCTTGTGTTCTTAATGAGAGTCCACCACTAAATCATCTTTTCCTTCCAAGCAATAGACTATTGAGGAAATATTATCACGGTCTGATTACTAAAGAATTTAAAATATCTTTTACATCACATTGATCCATTTCTCAAAAACAATTGGATTAGAATACCCATGGAAGGAGGGTGGATGTTGTCAAATAAAACACTTAATTTCATGTTTCTCTCTCCTTTATGAATTCATAATATCAAAATGACTTATATTAAAATTCATATCTTGCTGAGTTGAGTGAGCATTGTAATAAGATATTTCATCCTATCTCCCAATCCATTCAATTTCTCATGACGATCATTGTTTAATTGACCACCACATTCATTGTTCATATGATTCCTTCTTGTTTCATCCAATGACTAAAACCAAAAACATTGTTTAAGCATGAAACTATAACAATCAATGTGAACAAACTTATTTTCATAAAAAAATACCTCATACGTACTAAATTATAAATCCTTCCTATCAGCCTATAACACCTTTGGTATGGCCTAGGTTATACATGGAAATTATCTATTTAAATCCATGATGATGGTTTATAATGAAAATGTGAGTTAACCCAAGAATATCCACTGATAATTTCAAACCATCATTGTAGTAAGGGAAAACTCACCATTAACTAGAATATATCCATGATATACGCAACTATCTCTTTTTAGGGTGCTTAACCCTAGATTCATATATGCCCAAACCATTTTAATTGTAGTATCTGAACAAGGATGTATTTCTAGGAAACTGTATAATCACTTCCTTAACAAAACTATATGATGTTATCAAATACTTAGACATATCCCCAGATTTTTCAGCAAATTTTTTTAACCCTAATATATAAACATTAATTTAAACCTCCTATCATACCAACTGAAGTAACCCAAGTAAAATGTAAATAAATTTTTCATCATTTTATATGAATATTCAATAAATTTTACAATAATACACCCCCAATTACCATAAAGGATTATTTTCTTTAGATATTATATACATAAACATATTATTTAGGTACAATATTCATCATCTTAACATCTTTATTTACATTAGGTAACCTTCTATACTCTTCACACATATAACCTTCCATCAAACTTAGGGAATAAAAGTATAATAATGGTAGAGATTAGTTTCCTACTATGAGTAAACATTGGAGATGTCAATCATTTGATAATAATATGATCATAAGGGTATGATAAAATTTTTAATTTCATGTTCTCAGCATAAAACATTCATACCCATAAAATATTATCTCATAAGCTCTAAAATTAATTCATTTATAGAAGTATGATTAATAAGGATCTCAAACCAGTAATCGTCATTCAATATTATTATCATATGCATGTTTCATTATAAGAAAGTGAAACCATGATATTGTAAACATAGAAAAATTCAATCATTTTCACAAATAAGTTTTTGATTATATTTAGAAATTGGGCATTCTCATGTATTATTATATAAACAAATATATTTGTAATCATGTCCATTCATATTCTTGTGATAATATGTAGAAGAAATCATACTCATGAATCTATATGTGAACAAAACTATTAAAATTCATGTCCTTGCTTATCATCATCATATCATGATTTATCCAAATAACTTTACTCAATTTATTTGAGGAATATAACTGACACAATCATCTCATAATCATAATTTATTTATATAATTGTCACAAAATCATAAAACATTAATCATATCATCATATCATAACTTGTGGTAAATACATAGGTTTCGTAAACATCTCATCTAAATAATTATAGACCATCTAGATAAAGAATAAGTACATTATCAATGTATCATATCCCCAATAAATCATAATTATAATCCATGGTTTTTATCATATATGAAAAAATATCTTTAAAATATCTCTGGAATAATTGTTGAGAAAAGCTACCCATTTATTTTGAAATCCTATACTTAAAACCAAAATATTCTGAAATATTTATGAAACCATTTTCTTTGAAAAAAAACATGAAAACATATAAAGTAAAATTCAAAACATGGAGTGGTCATGGTGGTATAAAATTTTTTTCATGTCATAATCGTTAAAATAAATATTTTTACTACGCCTTCAGTAATAAGTACCATGTTCGGAAAATGAAAAGGATATTATTTTTAAAAAAACAGTAAAAATTAAAACATGGTAAAAATTAATTTAAAAAATAAATAAAGAACAGTTAAAAATAATCTTTGATTTTTTTATAAAACTTGGATATGGAAGAAAAAGGTTTTCCAACAAATAGAGGAGAAATAAGGATAGATTTTCTTAAAAAAAATATAAAAATTTTGGTGTACCAAAGTTAAGAAAATGGTAATAAGACTTTAAAACTATATAAATATAAATAGGTTAAGAATAATGGATTGGTTCTATCAGATAGTGATTATATAATTTTTTTAATGGAAATTCAATCATAAATGATCCTGATTAAAATACGATTGAAGCATAATTCCCATACCTCAGGCCTCTTCGTACTTCATATGAATTCAAATATACTTTATGATAATTATATATTTATTATAAACACGTTATAAAATAATATTCACACATTTAATACCTTATATTTTTTACTTATAACATCTTATCACTTATTTACTAAAAAAATTTTGTTAAAATTATTATTCTAGGAGATAACAGCTTTATTTTTCATGGAAATTTCAGTTTGGAAGTTCCATTCATTTTTCTTTGATCATGGTTACATAATATCCATAATTTTATTAAGGATATAAATATAATATATATTAATTATATAAATATATATAATCATCCATAAAATGTAGTTATTGAAAAATAATTTTCATTGTTCATGGAGATAGTAGTTTGTATGTACGCATGAACGTTGTTTCCATTTTCTAAAAAAATGAATTAAAGATAGATAAATATTATTTTATAATTCCTAAACCATAATTATATCATCAATAACATATATATATATATATATATATATTAAATATGATCTTATTAAATTTCATGTGAATTGGAAATGAAAAACAAGTCGCATCGCTTGGTAAAGGAGGTAGTGCACACTTACACACAAGTGACATTATCATTTTCCAATGGATTATAAGGTTATAAGGTAGATGTGATAAGATAATTTAAGAAAACTTATTATGTAATAAATATTATATATAAACATTAAACTCATAATATTATCCATCCATGAAATATGGTGATGAAAAATGGATTGTATCGCTATGTGGGGGCAGCAATCCACATGTACGTACAAGCGATACATTCACTTCACATTTCATGGAAAAGAGGATGAATATTGGTTCTTAAATTATCAAAATAAAATTTTAGTATATTTAAGATAATTATGTTATTTTTTATGATGAATACCACTGATTTAGATGAGGGGGAAGAATAAATAAATTGAAAGAGGTCAGGTAAGATGATTACCTCTTATTTAGTAGGCCTCTTTTAGATCCCTTCATTAGGGACATTTTAATGTTCTTTTAAGAGGAAAAAATGTATAAACTATAGATATTTATGTTTTAAAGATAATTGGGTAGTTTTTGGTAAATTTAAATGGATCAAATTGGTGTAATGTAGATAAAGGAATGATGTCCTTTTACAAGTGGGAGAGAGGACACACTTGAAATTTATTAAAATATTAAATATTATATATATATATATATTATTCTTGTAAATTGGAACAAAGGAACCATAATATAGAATATAATTTTGGATGATGTGTATATAAGCTCATCCAATCACTTTTGGATATGTTTTTGATATATTGTATGCATTATCTTCTAGTTAAACCACTTTAAAATTATTTTTACCTTAACCATGATAACTCAACTTTTTATCATGATAACATAATTATATATAAAAAATAAAAGAGGAAATATAAAATGATTTTTAAATTATGATTACAAATTTTGAATCTATTTTATTAGATTGAATTTATCTTGGTGGTAGAAATTACTTTTAATATAAGAATGTAAAATGAATGAAAAACTATTTTTTGGAAAAAAACTAATTTAAGAGTAAAATATATCTCTCTTTGAAATAAAATAAAAAATTGGTTTCTATGAATTTTTGGGATGAATAATAATATAATTAAGGTTTCTATAATTTCACAAAAATACAAAACTGAATGGAATCTTCCAACCATGCCATTAAATGTAAAGACCAAACATATAGATTTAAATTTGAATAAAATATAAATTTTCTTCAAAAATGTCAAGCTAGGGTTCCAAAATTCAAAATAATGTTTTAAAATATATTATTTAACTATTAAAAATATATTTTTCAAAAAAAACCTCATTAACAATAAAGTAAAGTGTTAGATATTTTTTAAAGCTTTACCGCATGGTTTTAACCTAATTTTACCTCTTGTACTGAGGTGAAAAATATTTGTTAGGGTTAATATAAATAATGAAAAAAAAATCCAGTCGACTTATTAAATTTTATTAATAATTATAATTCAGACTGTTAAATAATTCTTATCTAATTAAATTCATAAAATTATCATAATTTGATTTTAAATTAAACCAACAAAACGTGATGAAAAGTGGTGTACCAAAAAAATGTCTTCTAAGGTAAAAAAAAATTACACCAAATTAAAGCATATAATTAATTACCCTAAACTCAACTAGATTATTAATAACATAAATTAAATAATTTTACTTTGGAAACATTTTAAAAATAATATAACTCTGGAAATTCTTGAAATGAAACGTTATTTTTCAATAAAAATAGTAATTTTCACTATTCATTATAAAACTGAACTTTTCATAAAAATACCAAGATTTAACCAAGAGAAAATTTGTATATAGTGATTTAAAAAATTAAACTACTTTTATAAAAAAAGTATAAAATTGGTAGAAATTATTTATAATATTTTCTCATAAATAACAATAAAAACCATTTTTGAAGAAAATGTATTTCTGAAGCATAAAATGTTTTTACAAAATTTAAGTAATTATTCATCAATGTGTTAATATTGTATAAAACCTTTATAAATATTTTTTATAATTTGTTTATTAAAATTCATACAAAAAAATTAATGGCTAGGTTATAATGGTCATATTTAAATAATAATATTTATATTTTGGTTTATTTAAACTAGGTGTTTCATGTAATGTAACTTATCAAATAAATAAAATTTATTTAAAGAGAAATATATCATAAAATATCAAGGTGTTAAAGGTTATCACATATAATATATGAGGGATGGGTTCCCAGGTTATCCTTAGGGATCAAGAGGGTTCTCAAAAAGCACAATTATGAGGGATGGGTTTCTTGATCACCTATGGGATCAAGGGATTAAAAATATTTATCTCTTGAGTTAATGGTTGGAGGTGTAAAGGCATGAATTTATCTATTTATAAACTCCTTATAAAATTGTTTTGTTCTAATTTTACTTTTTTCACTGAATTGTTCTTTATCAATTCAAATACTTGTATGAATTTGATTTTATCGACTCCTTTGTGCTTAAACTCTTAATTTTCTTTGATATTAATTTTATAACCTAGATCAAATTTACCAGATATTTCTTAATAAATTTAATTTATTTATTTATTCATTCATTCATAATTAATTAAAGATATTTTTACCTTATCTATATTCAATTTATTTTTTAGGGAAAATTTACCCATATCCATATCTCTTCGTCATGTAAGGGCTTGGTCAGATGATGGGTGATTAAATTTTTTTGGCCTTAAGACACCATCCTGGGGTTATCTTTACCCTTGGGTATTTCTTCCATGGTTTCAGAGATTTATTTTCCTCTATATGTGGTCTATTATTCTAGTATGGGAATATTTTAGTTTGGTGTTACTGTTTTTTTAGGGGGGGGTATATTTATTCAGGTGTGAATTTTTTTTAATGGGTATATTTCCCTAGGTGTGGCTATCATTCTCGCAATGTTATATTTATTTCATTGTGGATATTATTACTGGATGGTTACATTTACCTATAAGGTATTTGATTACAAGTATGGGTATATTTCCACAGGATGGACATCTTCTATTTAGAGACATATAACATTATCCGAGGTAGTTATAGAAGATCTCAGGTCAAATCTTGGAACACAAGGATCAATAATGTCTATTTATTTACATTATTCTCCAATAATACATGTGTATATATATTTTTCACTTTTTCATGCACTTATTAAAACTAGATATTATTATATATTCCATTTTTTGTGGACTTATTTTTTATACTCACACCCTTCTTGGCCTTCCAATTGGCAACTGTGAAGAATTCATGGTTGCAGGACTGGATAAGGTCAAGGCCCTATGGATGATGTGTGATTTGGATTTCTAGGTTAGAGAATAAGAGATTGGGTCTAAGATAAGACTTTAGACCATTTTGAAGAGTCTTTTAGTTTTTTTATTCTTCTTGTGATATTTTTGGTTATGGTATGTTAATGTGTGATAGTTTGACATGTGTATTTTGATATATAATGTGTTCTAATTATTTATCTAAAACTTTTTGTGATGCCTTTTTACTTCTTAATTATAGATACTCATATGATTTACATTATTTACAATATTTTTCACTATGATATGTGGGTATAGTCTCCCTGAAGTACATCTATATACCCATGCTACTAGTAGGAAGTATCAGGAGTATAGGGAGGTGTGCTTGAGGTATAGTGGATACCACCAGTTTGGGAATCAATCTATGATATGGGTTATGGAATGTTGTAATAATATAAGAAGTTTTTTATAAATACTTTAAATATTCTCTTCATAATCAAATTAAAAGTTCCATTCTTTGATTATTTCTAACTTGAGGATGTGACTTCATCATCCATCCTTCAATCCTTCTAATTGGGGAAGATGTTGAAATATTCTTTTAAGGGGTAGAACCGGGTTTCTCTTGTTCATTACTAATAATCCTATCATGAATTATAAAATATGTATTCCCTTATTAAGTGGACTCCAAGAGAATCTTGGATATTAAAAGTTCAGCCTTTTTATATACATGGTTCATATAGTGAAACACATATTATTGAGAAATATCTTCAATATCTTCCATGGGAATCCATATAGAAGCCTAATCTGAATACATAGTAAGATAATAGGTAGGTTGAGAACCTATAATCCTTGCATTTAGAATTGGGAGGGGGGGTTCTTAGTATCCCTCATATATCCAGCTAGCAAAAATATATTTAACTCAATTTAAATTTACCAACATGATGGGTTATGATCTAGAATAAATTTTTTGAGGTATATTGATTAAATAAATCAAATTGATGTGGATTGTGGCATTTCTAGAATTTTGGTGGTCATGTAGATCCACATTACTCCATAAATATCATCATTAAGGTGAATGAATATACCCTGAATAAATTTAGTAATTATAGAACTCACACCCAGATTTAAAATAGACCAGATGAAAGCACAAAAGTTTCAATATGACCTCAATCTATAAGGATTTTACTAAGATACTATAATCTTATACATTGACACATATTCATAGAGTGATGGGATAATACCCATACTTATTCCTATAGATAAAACTCAAAAATTGAACAACCATGTTTCCAAGAATATTTAGAATCTTCATATTTTGAAAGAGAATACGAAATCCATGAAAGCTTACCTTGACCACTAAGGTCGCAGGACCCCGGTTCATGTGAAAATTATATGACCATATAAAGAGAGAGAACTGAATAACATCAAAAATAAGTTTTTATATAGACCATACATACACAAGTCCTCCTCATCCAAAAGATTAATAAGAAATTTCCTTGAATCTTGTATCCCAATAGTCACATGATTCTAAAAAATACCAATATATGTTTAATAATCTATTGAATAAATCTACTAAAATTATTCTTCAACCAAATTTATCCAACAAATAAATATTTTGGATTTTTGAGTATTACATGAATTATAGTAAATGAACCAACATATTTATAATTCTATTTTTGGTTAGAGGAACCTTCAAACAAAGATATGTACTTAAAAAATATAGAAGATAATATTTATTAGTATAGGGGTAAAATTTCAAAGACAAGATGAAGATGAATACATCGATGGGCCCCCTCTCCTATGGAGGGGGTGGTACTAGAAGGGATTATATCACCATTATCCACCAAACCCTAGAAAAGGGGGTGTCTAGGGATTTTAAGGGACGTGATGAATAGTATCCATTAATGATAAATAATCTATTATATATTCCCTGATAAAATTAAATTGGAATGATATGTGGTTACTTATTACAATTAATAAATCAATAATCAATTATTTTTTTACAATATAATGAAAAAATGAGTGTTTTTTCTTGTTTTTAAACTAAAATTACATTTTTAATTGAAATTAAACATTCATTCATACTACCCACACTATGTATCAGATTGATATGCAGTTAATTTCTATACATCACAAGTGAATTATCGATCATTATTCTAAATTATAAAGAAAATATGAGTGTTTTTTCTTAGTTTTGAGTATGTAATTTGTGTTTTGAACTAAAATTTAGATTTTAAAAAGAAAATATACACTTTTATAATTATAACTACACTATGCATCATATTGATATGGATAAATTACCATACATCACAATTAAAATATAAATTTTTTTCTGAAATTATTAATACAATTTGATCATTTTTTCTCAATTTTGATTATATGGTGCATATTATAAACTAATATTTCACTTTTAAATAAAAATAGAAACTTATAGTCAAATCACTTCCCCACTGGTTTGTAGCTCTCACTCCTCAAAAAACTGTCACGTGCTCCCAATCCTTTATATATCCATGTCAAAGCACACCATATCTCGTATCATAACCATGACACATACCACAAACACAACATTATCATGATATTAATATCATCATCATCACATATCCTTTACCACATATCCATTATTTTAGGTTATCAAGAACATTAAGAACATCAACCCCATACCCTACTCCAATCATGTATGACCCCTAATATATAATATCATCTCATCTACCTCTCAGGTTCTCTCATTATATTACATATGCAATGTTAATATATTAAAAAATCTATGATTATACATATTTAAATCCATCACAGTTCATGATACAGCTGAAAGGGATAACGGGGATGAAGGAGTAGTTAGTTATCTATTCCCTAAAAAATATGGTTGGTGTAGAAAACACCCAAAACTGAACTCATTTAGTCATGAATGGGGTTATATAACTCTAAAGGTGTGTGTGTGAAATCATAAAAAAATACATTTGTACACATGACCAATCAATATAATTAACACCAAAATAATTCTTTCACACCATCACAACAACCACAAAATTATCATGACACACTACCATTCATGCTAATTACTATACCAAAACTAGCTTCACTTTCCACAAAAAACCCAAAAAAACTATTAAATAATTCTTAATTAATCTCATCCATTCTATATTTATCATTTACCTTCCAAATTATATTAATTTTTTCATTAAATTAAATATTTGACGAAAACCCATTCATCATCAATTATCCACATTTAATTCCATACATTACCAATCCATTTCATTAAATAACATTCTGTTCATAGACTATACATTTTTCAACTCCAACCAAAGCCCATTACTGAGTTCATCATTAGAAATAAAGTTTCATTGCTACCAAGGAACTATAATACACACCTAAAACCATCAAGAAAACATAGTACAATCGCCCAATAATGTGATCCAATAGCCCCCATAATTACCAAAAACCATTTCTATCTGACATAACCAATGATTTCATTATTCAAAAACAATATTTTCATCTCCTTTTTCTAAGCATGTCATGGAATTCATACACCCACTAAACATTCTATACAAATAACCCAAAGTAGCCCCCATAAAATCAGCTAAACAAGGAAACACAAACCACAACACTACAAAAAGAATTCTAATAGCACAAAAAAATTCTAAAAACAAATCGCTTCCATAACCCCCATTTCAAAAAAAATGATTTTATATTAATTTAACATCTCTCGTATGAGTGATACATGAAAATGTTATAGATTTCACAGAACATATCCATTACCATCATTTCATAATTAACCCAAACAGTAAGTGATTTTTTTTAAAAATATATTAAGATAATTAGTTTTAATAGTTAAATTTGATAAAAATTAAATAATTTCTAGATTTACTATCTTAAAATTAGATTAGAATTAATTTTTTGATAATTTTCTAAAAATTATGATTTTAGGGTGAGTAGAAAATATACATTTTTCACAATATTGTGATTCTTATGAATTCATTGAAATATAATAACAAAATAAAAATTTATGAAACCTATTTATAAAACAATAATTATTTTAATAAAGTAAACTAGTTTATTTAAAAATATTATTTTGGATATAGAAATTAACATTTTACATTTCAGAACCTAAGCTATATTTTATACAAATAAAAAAATAATTTTCCTTTATTTCATTTAATTAATTATTCTATATAATTCATTTGGTTTTAGATTTATTTAAAAGTAATAAAAATGTTATTATTTTATAATAAACTAAATAATATCATTATAATAATTAATACACATGATTTTGGTGTAAATTAATTTTTTTAAACATTTTTCTAAAAAATTATTACATTAATAAAACTGTTATTAGAATTAATTTTTACAATCTATATAATTTTATTCTTTTAAAATGGTTTTTAAATTTTTAATAATGATTTTAAAATAATTTATTATGTTCTATTTCATTTTTTTTAATAAAAATAATTTCTCTAGGTAAAAAATCTCGTCAACACAGTAGAGGTAAAAGAGGTTAAAGGGGCTAAAACTAAGTGAATAAAGCTCAAAATATAATAAAAACATATGAATAAATGTATGGTTGATGGGGTGATCAAACAATATTCATCCCCAATCTATTATTATCTTATTTGGATCTAATTTATTAGAAAGTTACAAGTTCTTAATATAAAGTAATGATTATTCATAAAAATGTCACTCCTCTAACTTATAAAAGTATCCCTTCTCCACCCCTTTAAATCCAAAACAAAAAATTTGAATAATTCTCATTAATAATCAATATTTAAATCCCTAATAACCCTATCTCATTTTAATGATTTTTTTCCCAATAATTATTCTTAAAAATATCATTTCTAAGAATTCTTTCATGATAATACCCAAGTCCTTAATGTGAGTATTATTCACTCCATTGCATTTTCTTCTCTATCTTACTCATCCACCTTCATTCAAAAACTATTGTCACCATAATAATATAATTAAATAAGTATCCTCATTATAATTAAATGTATATATGTTGATGAAACAACTATTATTTATCTCTGTATCATCCATTAAAAAATGAAAATGCCACCTGTGTTGCATGCGGACTACCACCTCTATGAACAACATATATCATTTTTCATCACCACATTTAATTTATGATTATAAAAAATGGGTTTAATGAAAAAAATATTATATTTATAAAATTATTTTGTTTCTTCAAAGGTAATTTTTTCATTCAATTAATAATATTAATAATAAATGGTCATTATAAAATTTAACCACCTAAAAAGAGAATAAAAAGAAATTTTTTATTGGGATGGTGTGAATTGGGAAATTGTGAACTATGTGTTATACTTACTGTGATAATAGGTTAAATATGAAATATAAAATCCAAAAGGATATATTCAACCTCAACATATACCAATGTTGATGTAGGAGAATCTTATAATGGATTATGTCACTTAAATTTAGAAGACTCTTAGGGGGAATAAGGATATTTGTGTTATTATGGATTATCTTAACATGTCCATGAATTTCATAGAAATAAGGGAGGATCTACTCCTTTAATGAAATACATAAAAATATACTAATGAATTTTTGAGACTTCATGGTTTACCTCTATCAATTTTATCTGATCTTGACCATTGATTCATGTTGAAATTTTGGAGGAGTCTTTATAAGTATCTTAACATGGAGATACATTTGAGCACCAACTATCATTATTAAACTAATGTAATGTTTGAAAAAGACTATACAGACATTTAAAAAACATTTAAATTTCATTATCTCATAATTATTAAGGTACATGGGATCGATATTAACCATTTTTGTAATTTTCAGGCAATAATGTCTTCCATTGAAGCATTTAGATGGCACTGTATCAAGCATTTCATGAGAACATATTCCATACATGGACATGTTGGGGTGAAGTTAGGGAATTGAAGTTATCGAGCCCGTAACTTTTTTAGGAGAAAAATGTATTGGTATACACTATTTAGGATTTTATCAGGATATATCCACATAAAAGAAAAATATATATTGATAATCGGATGAAAGACATAAGATTTCATGTGGGATATCATTTCATTATAATGGTATCTCAATGTAAAGGGGTTATAATGTTAAATAAGAAGGGTAAGATAAGTCATATTTGCAACAGGCCTCTCGGAATTTTTTATAAAACTAGAGTTATAGCTAAAAATTTGGCTATTCCATTGACTACTATAAAGTGAACAATGTCTTCCATGTTTCATTGTTGAGGAAGTATATTCTAGACCCAATGTGTGTATTATCCTCTCCCTATAATTTTCATGCCTAAATTTCTAATTCACCCTCTACCAAATATATTATGGCCACACTAATAAAATGATATAAACATCGTTAGTATACTAAAATATTACTTTGTATATGGAACAACCATTATCTATATTCCTACCATCCATTGAAAAGTGAAAATGTTGCTTATGTTACGGGTGGACTACCACCTTATTGGACAATATATTTCATTTTTAATCAGCACCTTCAATGGATTGTTATAAAAATGGATTGGATGAATAAATATTATATTTATAACATTATTAAGGTTTTTAAAGGTTGATATGGCCATTATATTAATAATATTTACAATAAATGGTTGTCACAAAATTTACACCCCAAAAATAAGAATGCAGATACTCTTCGTAAATAATAACTTCTTTCCATTATTTTTTATTTTTCTTCTTCTTCTATATTTTTTTAAATTATAATTTATCATAACAATAAGACTTAAGTAATGACATTATACTTATTTAATTACAATATTATAACTAAATTTTAATGACTATGATTTAGTCTTTTCATACATTGGAATATTTTAAGGAATATTTTTGGAGCTTGAAACTAAGTCACCCTGAGATTCAAGGGCCTAGAGAGGCTCAGAATTGATATATTAAAATTATTAAATATATGATATAATGTGCACAATTTTTTTTTGAAATTAATGGTTTTAAATTTTTATAGACCTCGTATGTTAAATCTAAGACTATGGTTATTTCTAAAATCCAGGGTTTACCTGAGGAGAGACATAAATTTGGTAGTCATTGGGTGCTCGGTTGAGGCAGTTGTTGGTGGGTACATTGAGTGGAGTATTTAATTAATTTATTTAATTTATTTAATTACCCTCATCCAAATAATACTCTACAAATACATCAATATGATGTTTTATTAGGGTTATACACATAACTCTAGGATATTTAGGGAGGATTATAACCCATTATTTTTATTGGTGGATCAGGATTAAAGAATAATGACGAATAGATCAAGGTGAATCATGATATGGACAGATAATTCAATGGATCATCTTCTAAAAAAATATAAAACACACTCTTCAGAAAATAATGATCTGTAATGGAGTTAGGGATCGTTATTTATGGTTTTTCACCCTTGGATAATTTTTAATCATAGATATTTAGTATTTAATTTAGTAATCCATGATTAATCATTCTTCTCATAAGCCCGATCACAAATTATCTTTCTAAACCTGATTTATTTTTTTATTTTTTTGCCTTTAAGTTCACCCATGTTACTATTTATGAGATATTTGGATAAGACCACATCTTCATATAGTGTATTCACTATGTCCTTTTGTTTTCCCCCACTTCTCTTCGCATTCTTCATCATTGTCCCATGGCTTCGTAGTTCAACAATTTTAGGTTGGGTTCAAGTTAATCGAACCCCCAGATTCATGTTAGATGAATAAATGACATATGGATATAATTTTTTTTATGTATTGTTGCTTTATATGGTATATGGGTGATGGATTTAAGGATTTGGGATCTGAAGCGGCAACGGGATCCACAACGGATTCTCAGGAGTAATTAGATATCCAATTTCTGGCCACCGAAGCTCAGAGATCAATGTTCAATGAAATCCCCATCAAATTCATGCCATAAAATTATGGTATTTGTGGTCGAATGGTAGATTGAGAAACAATATGAGTACCAAGATTCACTACTAGTAAAAATATCAACTACATGCCATATGCTTCAAATGAACACACGTCATGTATTCCCCTAGCTATAGTAGTTAGGGTTTCAAATGGAGATAAATATCACACATTGTGTATGACCAATAAACATCATGTGACTTAGTTATGGTGGATAAATGTGTACTCTGGGAGTACATAGTCACAATAATGGCCAGAGTACATAGGCATGACCTGTAACTCTGACATAGTCAGGGTACACGAGCACAACCAGTGTACATGGGAGCAGATCGTAAGTACATTGGTAGGAATTAGGTAACCATGACATGTTTCTTTCCACATATACGTGTTGTGTTGTTCCACATGGATAGCCAATATGTGTGTATATGATGACACGTATAGGATTCCAAGAGATATCAGACATTGTGTGATCCTAGGTACACACTGTGTACCTCCATCGAGATTTTTCACCTTCCATATCCCTTCTTCGAGGATCATATTTTGGCCCACATGTAGCCCATCCAATCTATGGGACATAGTGGTATCCTTTACTGTCGATTTTGAGATACAACATAATGTTTTACAAGTGTGACACTTCTTCCGGTGACACTTGACCAATATTAGTGATTAGGCGGGATCATCATATAGATTTTGGGGTTTGAAACCCCCTTGTCACACTAGGGAATAGCCCCCCCCCCCCCACACCCCCCCTTAATCTTTACAAAGGGTGAGTGGAAACCCCTACTATATGAGGGAATGTTTCCTCTATCTACTTTTGGAACCCACCTATAAAACCAAATCATGGGTCCTCTATCTACTCAGTGGCACCCCCCCCCCCCCAATGCACCAGGGCATAGGTCCTCTATCTAATAGGTGGAACTCTGCTAATGCACTAGGTCATGAGTCTGCTATTCACTTAGTAGCACCCCCCCCCCCCCATAGCACTATGGAGTTAGTCCTATATTAAAGATATTTCTCCCTCAAGCTATGGAATTTATTGGAGAGGTGTGGTTCCTGCACAAAGTTTTTCTAGTATGGTTATGAGAGATGTAGGGCATTAGATATGGACCTTTGGAGCTCTAGGTAGACTCATTTTTCTTATTTGGGTTATGGATATTGAGATACCCTTTCACTTTCATTTGGTTTTTTTATTAGTATATGTATATTTTTTTACCTCTTACTATGGGTTGAGATAACTATTATTTTATCTTTTTACTTCCTCCTTTGTGGTTGTTGAGGCATCCTATTGGCTATATATATACTCACCACTTCATGGTAATCCTCTGCACGTGTCATGTATTATAAAGATGATAGGCATAGAAGTGGTTAAATCAGTAAATTATATTGTTACTTGGGTACTTTTACTATATGTTTTGGTCAGGATTTGAGATCAGCAGTCGACATCTCTTTAGTTTTTTTTATCTGGTCGTTGTTAGTTTCGGACCTTGTTACTGGTTGGCCGTGTATTTTACCCCATTACTCTTTGTCTTATATTTTCATACACTAATGTATTCCCTATAAAATATTTCATCTATAGTTATACTCTAAATGTTATAGTATTTTATTATTCCTCAAAACTTTTTCATCGATATGTTTGTGTACATGTGTATAGGTACATTTGGAAGAGGCCTCTCATTTTAGTTTATTCCTTCACAGTACCTACCTCTAGCCCCTATCCTTTTGGACATGGACTTGGGGTTTCACATTCAGATTTACAACATCTAAGAAGGCCTCAGTGGTTCAAATAATGACAATGTCATATCAAAGGTGCTTTTCTGCAATTCGGTGTTAGAGATGAAACCATGTTGAGTATTGGTTGGAAATTTAGTGCAACAATGTCAAAGTTTCATGAGTTTAGATTTTAGAATAGGTAACCGATTGTTATTATGGAAGATAACATATCATTTCACCAAACTCTGACTACCTACTTTTCAAATCAACATATCAATAAATTGGTTTTTGGAACCATCAGTTCTTGTAACATATAGGATTGGGTCCTTTGACTATCCTTCTTGAGTCATCTCCCCATATATAATCATCTAACGGTGGTACGTCTTCATAACTTTCAGGATTCCTCTAAAAATATAGATAGATAGGGTGTCGATGCATAATCATGATGAAAATTAGTTGAGTTATAATTCCTTGATTCAAGTAATTTATCATGAGGTGTTTCCTATAGGCGTGTAGGAAGTAGTGCCACCACCTTTTGAGTAGAAAAATAGCTCCAATAGGTCAAGGTGATGATACACATATACTTATCATGCTATGTGAGTTCCATCATCAGAGACCATGGCGGTTTTATGGTGAGATCGACCCATATGAATTAAAGTATTAGATCGAGTTAGTGGTGTAAGTATTCAAGATTGTTTAGGCCCTAATTGATCATATGGTTTCCCTCAAATCCAATATTTTCTATGGATTAGCTTGGTTTTGGAAGAGTTTGATCAATAATACTCATGATGAGATGACTATCTCATGGTTATATTTCTATCATATATTTCACATAAGTATTACCCTTCATGATTTCACTCTGTGTGGATTTAGGATCTACTTGAGTTATAGAAGGGTGATATTTGTTACTCCCTCGATATGTTTCAAGATGGATTCTTTCAGGAGTGGAAGTTTGAAAAAAAAAATATAGAGACATTTATACCAGTGTCATGTTATTATGAATTACTACCTATTTTGGAGTATAGAGTGGAACTTAATTATAGAGATCTTTCTATAAGAGGTGCATTAGGAGTTCGGATTTAGTGGTGGACATCATAGGGATAAATCATCAGCATCTACTAGTAGGTGTCAGTTTTCATGGCCAGGATGTATGAGAACTTCCCATGACTGGAATCAATTATATGAATCTATTGTGCATAGTTTTCAAAGAGTATTTTATAATCCAAAAGAGTGGTGATTCTATGGATGTTATGGGTGATGTCACATGGATCATGATTACCCAACCCATCATGTTATAAAGGGTAGGCGGGTAGTGTATGGATTTCCATGACAAAGTCAATGTCATGATCAATTATCTCTTAGGTCTGGTTCTGGTGGACCCTAGAGAGGCATTGACAAAAGTGGGTTTGTTGGATCTCATAAGGGAGGGTCTTCTGGTGGAGGGAAACACTACATGATGCTTGAATCACTAACACCAAGTGGGTAATTCTAGGATGAGAGTTCTAGACTTTGAGGTCATGAGTAGCTATAGTTTATGGAGGGAAAAAATAGGCTTCTCACGAGATGGTCCAAGGTATGATGTATTTCTTTTATACTCTTTCTCCAGTACTTGTATACATAGGCATAAGTTTTTTATTTATCTCCATGCCCCTCAGGTAAGATATAGATCTCCTTGTTGACACATTGAATAAGTAGTTTTGGAAAGAGGTTCCTACTTAGATATATTATTTGATATTAAATATTTGTTGGTAGTGTGATCTGGTACTCGGTGTAGAGAGTTTCTCATGGGACATCATAGTCATCATGATGAATCCTTATGATAGAATCTTGGGTATGGACTTAGTTTCCATGGTTTGGTCCCATATTGACTATCATCATAAGTGAATTAGATGCCTTTTAATGGATGGGATGATATTTTACTTTGAAGGAGAGAGACATCTCATAGATGAGAAAGTTGTATTTTCAATTAGGAAGATTCAACCCATTACCCATCAATTGGTTAGTTTAGACCTTGGTGTTTTAGTATCTTCATACCTATGGATTATATCGGTAGTAAAGAATTATATTGAAATCTTCCCCAAGGATGTTTTGGTACTACCTCCATAGTGGGATACTGAATCTTGTGTTGAATAACACCCTGGGACCACATAGATATCTTATATGGAATATCATACGACTCTTGATAAACTTTGAGAGATAACTGTGCACTTAGAGGACTTTCAGTATAAGGGTTTTATTAAACCCAGTGTACCCACAAGGTATCTTCAATTTTGTACATGAAAAATACATATATAATATTTAGGCTTTGTGTTAATTCTCATCACCTGAATTACGTAATGATAAATAATAAGTAATCTTTTATGAGGAATTATGACCTCATAGAATAAATGAGAGGTATGAGTTGGTTCCTAAAGATCGATCTCAGGTTCAGCTACCACCAATTTAGGGTTTGTGAGGATAATATTCTAAAGACAACATTTTGATGTCTCTATGGACACTATGAGTTATTATTTGATACCTTTCAGAGTGATTAATTCTCCTACAGTGTTTATGGATCTTATGAACTATAAATTTCTACCATACTTGGAAAAATTTGTGGTTTTCCTCATTGATTACATTTTCATATACTATTTATCAGAGGAGAAGCATGAAAATAATTTGAGTATAGTCCTAGACATACTCTGAGAGCACCAACTTTATAGTAAGATCTCAAAGTACATATTTTGGATCTATAACATTTATTTTCTAGGTTGTTTTCACTCTGATAATGGTTTAGTTGTGTGCCTAGTGTATACTAATGTGGTTATTTCATTGGATTCATCTTGGAGCACGTTATATTTGTAGAGCTTTCTTAGCTTGGATGGGTTCTATATGAGGTTTTGGGTATACATATCAAGTATTTAAACCTCTTTTACTAACTTAATGTAGAAAGAGAATCTATTTACCTAGAATGAGAAGTGTTTATGATCCTTTAAGGAGCTGAGATGGAGGATTCCTAGTGCTCCACTATTGATACTACCAAAGGTGGGTGTTGAGTACAAACTATTTTTCGATGTCTCTATAGATGGGATTAGTTTTTTAGTGATGAAGAGGTGGGTAATGATCATTTATAGTCCAATTAAATTGATACCCAATGAGTATAACTACACAACTCATGACCTAGAGTTAGTTATGGTAGTCTTTTCTCTGAAGATGTGGTAGAACTATCTTCTGTGAAAATGTTTAATTGTATAATCAGACCACAAGAGTCTCAATTTCATCTTTACATATAGATACATTAACCTAATATAGAGTAATTGGTTGGAGTTCTTATATTAATATGACTTTTACATTGTTTATTCTCATGGGAATGTAAATGTGTTGTCAGATAGCCTTAGAAGGAAATCATATTCTCACTTGGTGGGGATTTCATGAACCAACCCAAGTTGACCATGAACCAGTCACCTGAGTCGATTCACAGTAAGGTCTGATAAGCATTCCCGATCTTCCTGGGATGGTGAAAAGTGACAAGGTCAATAATAGAGTACAATAAGGTAATGATTTCTCCTAATAATAAGACAGAAACTAAATAGTATAAAGTTTCACATGCAGTTCAAAATATAAATGAAACTAAACTGAACATTTTTTTATACACAAGAAAAAAAAGATACAACAGCTATACAAAAGAAACTAAAACTAACTAGATGACCACACTAGTTGTGTGTGACCACATGGATCACTCTCCAACACAATGATCAACTACCACACATGGAAAACGAAACACAAGATGAAACTTTCACAAGGGATAAATATAGAAAAGAACTATTGGCATGAGTATAAAACTCAGTAGGCTAGCCTGATAATCTTTTCCCAATGAACATCCTTTAAAATTAAAAAAACATCAATTCCAAGTTAGAAATACAATTTATAAAAGTAATATTTTATATAAATTTTACTAAAAAAACAAAGTATGGACCATTGCCCCATTTTATTTCCAAAACCAAGATCCTGCCATTAGGGAGACATTGGCATTTTGAAAGGGAAAGTGGCATCTAAATCATTAATATTCACAAAATATGATAAAACAATTTTCTTGAAAAAAAAGTCCAAAATCTTTATTAAAAACAACACACCACTTTCCAATAAATACATTGGACAAGAAGGAATCACATTAATCACACAACAAGGGCAACAAAAATAGTCATACAAGTATCTCAACATCACTCCAGGTGACTAAAGCCAACAGAAATAGGTGAACTAAAGAGATCAATAATAATATAAAAGACACTAATACATGAGACCTAGTCCTTGGTATCATTCCACACATGATGAAATCAAAATAATCAATACTCTCATCCACCCTAACTCATGACAGTTTGATGGAAAATCACATAGTAATAAACCCAAATATGTATCCACTTAGTATGGTTCACTAGTCAGTGCATCAACTATCAGTGCAGCAATAATTCTTATAAAATTCACTCAATATTCCAGGTTCCCATATATCATGTAAAATGGGGGTGATAAAACCAATTCCAACAGAGCATCCAATCACATGTATATATATAATAATAAATAAAAAACAATATGAATCACCTTGATCCATCCTAAGAATTGACTCACATGACAAATAATGAATAGAATAAAAACGAGTCCATGTTGAGGACCTCCAATAATGTGTCACAAGGATTCCACATTGAATACATTCCACCCATTAAACATAACAAGGCATGATATTCAATCCATAGAGGTTTTCATAATAATAAAATTTCACCATTTTTACAACCGCCAAATGGGCCTTTAAACTTTTCACAAAACCAAAATTTATCGACACACAAAATCCAAATTTCATAAAGAGGTGTAAACATTTCATTTTACATATCAAAAAAATTTACAAATTTCATTTAAAATGTTCAGGTTATTCAATCAAGGCATAAACATTTTTATTAAAATGCCAAATGGGTCACTCATTAGAAACACATGCCAAAAAAAGAAAAACCATAAAAATAATGCACTTTATTTATAAAATCAAAAACACTTTGAAAACCCATCCAAAGTCCTCAAAATATCATTCTCATGATATCAATACATTAATAAATCTAGACCAAATCATTTTATATCAAAGTTAACTCATAAAATCCAACCGGGTTACTTATCAAACACTACACATGAAATATTTCACAAAATAAATTCTATTCAATGACCAATGAGGTATAAAACATAGATTTTCATTACATAAATTTATCCAAATTTTTGAATCATGCCTTAAATATCACAAAATACATTTGAAATCTAATAGAGTATTTTATTAAACATGTGGTGTATAAATTTTTAACAAAACATTTTTATTTATCACAAAACAAGGCATAAACAGTCACTTTGCACACCAAACAATTTATCAAAGGATTATATAATAATGTTACAAATATAAATAAGTATAAAATAGCATGAAACAATTAATCTTAAATTAACAAGTTATGTTCCAGGGGAAGCATATCTCAAAACCAATGGATAAGTTTATACCATAGATAGGGGTATTCACACCAAAAGGAATGGTGTGCTAGTAAGGGCGACACACTGTAGATGTGTCACGCCGGCAAGGGGGGTCGACTGGAGGTTGCGAGTATAGAGACCATGTTTTATTAAATTAATTTTAAATCATTTTAATGATAAAAACATAAAAACATTACACCATAAAGATACAAAGGTTTATTTTCTTGGGTAAACTTGGACCATACATAACTTTTACAATATAAAACAGAAACAATTATTTAATTTATTCTCCCTAGCTTTTTATTATCCCTTGAGTTCTCCTTATCACAAGTAGTCACCTAAGGATATACATAAAAGAGGGGTGAAATAAAATCATAAGAAGAAGATATATAATAATATTAAACAATATAACATGGTGTAAACATAATCATTATCAACATAACATTGGCATATGATCATAATCATGAGAGGAAGAATAAAGAGAAGATTTAGAATGTGGCAATGCATAAAAATGAAAACTTATGTCTTAGTAGTTAGATACCACACATAGTTTTGAACAACGATAGCATCATGTTCACACATATTTCACTTTAACTCGTGATATTCATAACATTACCCAATTAATTGGAGTTTCATATAATTCTAGGTGCACTCATAACATCATAACAATTTCATTGCGCTATATAATCCTGAGCGCATCTGTCACATCATAACATTTACATTACCATGCATGACACATGGAACATATATAAATCATGAAAATAAAATAACCATGTAAAGTAATTTATTTAAATTCATAAATAATACATTAATAAACTTTGGTTTTTCAAATTAAAGAGGAAATAACATACTTGATACAAGAACCATCAACCTTGAGTGAGAAGTAAAAGGTGTGTTTTTGAAAGAAGAGTTATTTTGGAAAACATTTTGTTTGAAATAAACTTCATTAGAAAAAATTTATATCCATAAAAGGTAATATAATTATGAATAAATTATTTTTAAGGAATAATCCTACTGAAAATGGATTGAAAGAGGGAAAACATGGAGAAAGAAATTTGGGTTTGAGAATTCCCCTTACCTTGTGTCTGAATGCTTTCTTCACTTTAATATCCTGTATAATCACATTAGATTCATTAATTGACACTTAAAGAAGCTTTTATACATATTAATAATTAATTATGGTTTTATTAAGTTATTTTATGGGCCTTTGGATGAGTTATGTAGTTTAAATTCATTATTCGGGAGCGTTCTTTTTCTTAGTTTGCATGAACGGTTCACTTATACACATTAATGGAAGTTCGTATAGAACATGGATAAACATCTAAAATTGATATTACATTATATTCATGATCTTATAGGAGTTTAAATTATCTTATAATGAATTTTTTTATATACCATGAGAATAAATCATTAGTTAAAATTTAATAATGATCATTCTAGGTTAATTTGGCCAGTTTTTGGAACACAACAAATATGTTTTTTTAACATTTAGTATTATTTATAAAAGTTTTTTATAGAAAATAAATGGGGATATAAAATAAATATTAAAATATTATTTCAAAAATTTAATGACTTATTGATATCATTTAATTAATTTAAGGAAAATAGAAGTGTCTCACCCATGATCTAGGTAAATTAACACATCACAGGTAACGATTTCATTTTAACAAAGAAAGAGAGATAGGGAGAAGTATAATAAATAATCTTCCATTAACATGAAATAATACTAGTATATAAATTATATTAGAGTTATCATGACATTTTTATAAGATAATATGGGGATAAGAGAATAAAAGAAATGAAATTTTAAAGGAAATTGAATGAAAAAGAGGGAAAATTACCCCTTGAATATATCTTCCTTAAGAGCCAGTTTAAAAGAGAGGTTTTGGTCTTTTTAAGAGACCAAGGGATTTTGAACGTGGGAAATAAGATCAAAATGTTATTTTAGCCGAATTTTTATTAGGCACAAGGCTTGATAGGAGTGAGGAAATGAGGTTGTAAGGGGTGGTATTTATAGTGGAGGGGAGGGGTGTTTTCTCAATATTTAATTCATTAGTTTGTTAATTTCCCTCAAGAAAAGAAATAGTGATTATTCCATGACTAAATAAACAAAATAGAGAATGTGAGTTCTAAAAAATGGCCATTTACATCATCCATGACTCAAAAATGATTTAGAAATTTATTTATTTAGCATATTTTGTAAATTATCGAATTTCACTATTCACCAAAAATTAAAGTATTTCAAAAAGAACTCAAAATATCACCCTAACCATTTATAGATGTGTAGAATTAAAAAATTAACTCCATTTATGCAAATAATTTTCTAAATATGGTTAATTTAATTTTTAATTAAAATCATAATTTACTTGAAAAATATAAATTTTAAAATTAGAAATATTTTTCTAAGACTTTGAAAAATTAATTAAGGTCTCATAAAGTTATCATATAAACATAATACATAAAAATACTTGTTTATGAATACATTTTATGAAAATAAATTTTCTTCAAAATTATTAAATTAATCATTAAATATTCATGACTTACAAAAATAACAACACTATCATATAATTATATCATATTGTCACTTATAGGATGGACAAATTTTATTTATACTATCATTGGTTAGGTTCCTATTCCATTATCTGATTTACTATTCATAAGGGTCATAATACTATTCATAAGGGTAACATTAATATAAAAAGGGTATTTTACTATTCACCAAAAATTAATTATGCTCTATTGGACTCCAAACATCTTACTGATTGCAACCGTGTATGTTAGATTTTTGAAATTCAAATCACAGAAGTGGAAAAATTATGTTTAACAGCTAGTTTATAAAATCCGTGTGGTATTTGGTAGCATGATGTGGAATTGTGTTTCCTAATTTTTTTATGTGACATGATTATAAGATGAAAATTTCCATTTATAAAATGTTGTGTCATTAAATTCTTCCTCCTTTTGAAAATTTTCCCTCAAAATTTCGTTTTACATAAATAGGTGAGGGTACTTCTCCTTTGTCACCTCCTCTAGTTTGCAAGTTGCTTCATTGTACTTATGTTTCCTCCACAACACTTTGACAAGGTGGTATGTCTTGTTCCATAGAACCTTATCTCTCTGGTCCAGAATATTTACTGGTTGCGCCTCATAAGAGAGATCATCTTCCAGTTGTACCACCTCTGAGTTCAGTACATGTGAGGGATCTGATATGTACTTCCTCAGGAGTGATACGTGAAACACATCATGAACTTAAGCTATATTCGGTGTAAGTGAAAGCCGATAGGCCACATCTACTATGCGGTCAAGGATCTTAAAGGGGCCAATGTACCTTAGGATTAAATTCCATTTCTTTATAAACCACATGAATCTCTTCCATGGTTATGTTCAAAGGAAGACTTTATCTCCAACGTCGAACTCAAAGTACCTTCAATTATTGTCAGCATAACTCTTTTCATGACTCTGATAATCTTGGATATTTTTTTGGATTACCTGAAACTTCTCTCCCATCTCTTATGCAAGATCAAGTCCATGTATCTTTCTATCACCAGCTTCATCCGAACATGTTAGGGTTCTACATCTCTTTTCATACAATGATTCTTATGGAGCAATATAAATACTAGAGTGGAAGATATTGTTTTATGAGAACTGAACCAATGGGATATGTTGATCCCATCCACCTTTTAATTCTAAAGAACTGTCTCTTAACATATCGTTGAGCGTCTGAATATTCCTTTAAGATTGGCCATCATTTTTGGGTGATAGGTCATGCTATAATTCAATTCAGCGCACAAGGAATGTTGAAGACTCCTATAGAATTTAGATGTGAACCTTGGATCATGATCAGAGAAAATAGAGTGTAATATCATGTAGTATCACCACTTACTTCACATATATCTCTACAAGTTTTTCAAGAAATAAATCTTTTCGAATAGTGATAAAGTGGGCAGTCTTGGTGAGTCGGTCCACCACAACCAATATCACATTATTTTATTTAGCTGTCTTCAGGAGCCCTATGACAAAGTCTATAGTGACATTATCCCATTTCCACATGGGTGTAAGAAATAGTTACATCATTCCTTCGGAATTCGTTCACCCATATTTAACTTTCTAAAATATCAAGCACCTTGAGATATACTTAGCAATATCCTTCTTAATGTTATTCCACTAGAAGTGATCTCAGAGATCATGATACATCTTGGTGCTACCAGGATGTACAGAGAAAGGTGATCTATGTGAATTATAAAACATATACTTCTTTATGATAGGTGATGAATCCACACAAATCCTCATTCCAAACTGAATAATACCATCATAGTCGATATATAACTCTTATAGATTCCCTTCCTTTACTGCATTCACCTTCTTTTGTAACTCCAGATCATTCCTTTGTGCCTCATTAATCATCTCTTGGATAGATGGTTGATAAATCATTTTGGTAAGGTAGGATGTATTCCCTTCCATTATGATTCCCAAATCCATCCTTTTCATATCCATGAAGATAGGGTCTTTCTCAATCCGCAACATGGATATAGTAGCAGGTTCTTTTCTGCTAAGAGTTTCAACTACCTTATTCTCCTTGTGAGGATAATAGTGTAGTATTTGATTAGCTCTAACCATCTCCTTTAACTCGTTTTAAGATTCTTATGAGTGAATATATGATTTAGGATCTTATAATCGGTATATATGTCACACTTATTACAATAGATGTAGTGCCACCAGATTTTCAAAGAAAAAATCATATCTGCTAGCTCTAAATCATGGGTTAGGTAGTTCTTCTCATGGATCTTCAACTTAAATGAGGCATAGACTATCACAGTATCATTTTTCATGGGTACACAACCCAATAACTTCTTTAAATAATCATTGTATATCATAAAACATTATCCTATTTTTAGTAATGTGAGTACAGGTGCAGTGATTTTCCTTCTATTAAGCTCCTTGAAGTTTTCCTCACATTTTTCTGTCCAGACATACTTCACCCCTTTCCTTTTTAACTTAGTTAGCGGGCTTGATAATCATGAGAAACTTCTCACAAAACATCAGTAGTACCCAGATAATCCAAGAAAACTATGGATTTTTGTGACACTATAGGCTTTGGGCCATTCATTAATCACATTTGTTTTTTAAGGTTCTATAGAAATTCCCTCACTTTTGATCACATGTACCAAGAATGTGACTTGCTTCATCAAAAATTCACACTTGATGAACTTTTAATAAAACTTCCCCTTTCTCAATGTCTCCAAAACAAGCCTTGTATGTTCTTTATGTTCTTCATTTCTCTTAGAGTAGATGATAATATCATCGATAAACATGATCACAAATTTGTTGAGGTAATGTCTAAATACTATATTCCTCAAATCCATTAAGATTTCAAGGGTATTAGTAAGTCTGAATGGAATCACCAGAAACTCATAGTTCCCATACCTTATACAGAAGGCGGTACTCTAAATATCTTCCTTCTTTACCTATAGCTGATGATATCCATAATGAAGATCCACCTTTGAGAATTACTGATCTCCTCATAAATAATTGAATAAATCGTCAATCCTTATAAAAGGATACTTTTTCTTTATGTAGATCTTGTTGAGTTCCTGATAATCGATATATAGCCGCAATGATTCATATTTATTCTTCACAAGGAACATTGGTGAAACCAATGGTTATGAACTAGGGCGTATGAACCCTTTGTCCAAATATCTTTCACCTTCTTCTTTAACTCTTCCAATTCGATAGGATCGATCCTATAGGGACACGTTGTGATAGGATTAGCTCTTGGTATGAGTTCTATTGAGAACTATACCTCATGATATGGTGGAATTCTGGGTAACTCTTCAGTAAATACCTCACTTTATTCCATCCTAATGGGAACTTCCCCTAGGTTAACCCTTTCCTTTGACTCAACCATTTGAGTGAGGTATGTTTCTTCACAGGGAACCAACACCCACACCATTGAAGGATTTTATAAAGTAGATTCGTGATATTCCTTTCATTTTTAGAGAATAATTGGTTGGTTTTGAATATGAAAAGATATTTCCTTTTCTCAATATTTTATATGTGCTCTATATAAATAGAGACAATCCATCCCTAGTATAGCATCAAATTCCACCAAGGGAAGTATCACGAGATTCATTGAAATAATCTCCCCACATACACCAAAAGGAGAAGAGTCTAACAATTGGGTTGCAATGATTTAACCAGTTGGTGTTTTTATAGATATATCTATTTCAATGTTTTGGGGAATTGATTCAATAGTTCTAGAAAACTTGTGGGATATAAAGGAATGTGTAGAACCAATATCAAATAAAACTTCATCCATTCTTGAGTGAATAGAAAGTGTACCTTGTACAACTTCGGTTTCTCCACTTCTATAGTAGTGATGGTATATGACATCCCTTGTTCCTTTGGATTTGGTGGCTGCTGATGCTGAATACCTTTGAGGACTCAAAGTTTAGTGCGTTGGCTTGCATAGTACCCTTTCTCCCTATAGTTGTAGCGTTGGACCATGGGTGGTTCTTTATTTTCCTCCACCACATTCTCTTACCTTCTCATGTCTTTTAAACCTTCTTGATCTTGGTGTCCTTCTCTTCCACACTTGAAGCATTTCCCCATCCCTTTGAAAAAATTCCCATGATACTTATTCCTATATTTTTGACATGTGGGTGGTTTAGTTTTCTTTCCACATTTCTTGTTAGATCCTCCAACATGAAACTCCATCTTTCATTTCTTCTAAAAATAGCCATGGGACCATTCTCTAAACTCCACTTCCACTTTAATATCACATCAAAAAACTTTTTCATAACTCCCAATGTATCGAATTACAAGAACCTTTTTAAGTTTTTGTTTTAATCAACTAAAGAATCTGTCAATTTTTCTATAATTGTTGATAACAAATCCTTAATCATACCTTTAAATCCTTGTAAAATTTTATTTGTAGGCCATGAAAAATTATCCATCCTTTTTATTTATCTCTATGAATTCTCTCTCAATATTCAAATTAAGATTTAGTGGGAAATACTTGTTAAGAAACATTATCTTAAAATCTTTCCACTTCATCTCTTTAATTTTATCTATTGTCTTGCTGTTCTTAATCAATGTCCACCATTGGTCAGCCTCTCCATTGAGATGATAAATGGACAGAGCCACCTTCTCCGTTTTAGAATAGTAAATCATAGAAAATATCTTCTCCATTGATTTGACCCAATTTTCCACAACAAGTGGACTAGAAGATCCACTAAACATCTGTGGTAATTTCCACATAAAATACTCGACACCCAGCTCCTCCCTTTTAGGTGAAGGAGGATGTTCCACATTATTCATGTTGTTATTCATAACTTGAGAGAACTCGGTAAGCATATTTATGAATTTTTAACTTTTCCTCCTAAAGAACTGGGGATGTCATTTGAGAAATCACTTCATTGTCTCTCACATGGGTTTTTGGACCAGTTTCTCTGAGATCCCAGAAACATAAGTCAACAATTCATGAATAAATAATTTATTCCTTTTTAAAATTAATACTGAAAGAATATCCTATGGGATCCCTATGTTTAGAAAAGCTTCATGTGTGCACACATATACATAGTATCATAATAGGGATTTCCATTTAGGTTCTCCAATCCTAATTTCCAAATTAACTAAACCGTGCCTTTGATACCAACTATAGAGACCCTTCTTTTCTTACATTACTTTAAAATAATTTTAATTATAAACAACATAAAAAAATACACCCCGAGGATAAAAAGGTTCAGTGTATTTGGAAAACAAGGACCTTACATAACTTTCACAGTATAAAACATAATCATTTATTTAATTTCTTTTTCTCTATGTTTTTATTGTCCCTTTAGTTCTTCTTCATACAAGTAGTCACCTGAGCATATACATCAAAGAGGGGTGAGATAGAAGACCAGTAATAGAATAGATAATAACATGAAACAATATAACATGGTTTAATCATAATCATAATCAACATAACATAGGAATATCATCATAATCTTCAGAGGAAGCATTAAGAGAAGATTTGGAATGTGGTAATCCATAAAAATGAAACCTTGTGTCTTAGTGGTTAACTACCACACATAGTTGTGAACAAATGCAGCATCATGTTCACATATATTTCACATTAACTCATGATATTCATCACATTAACCAATTCATTGGAGTAATATATAATTCCAAGCACACCCATCACATCATAACATTTTCATTGTGATACATAATTCTGGGCGCATCTGTCACATCATAACATTTACATTATCATGCATGCCACATTAAAAATATATCAATATTCAACATAAATAAACCAATGTAAAGGAATTTTTTTTACTTCATAAATCATAAATTCTCAAACATTGGGTTCCCAAATTAAAGAGGTAATAACATACTTGATAAAAGAACCATCAAACCTGAGTGAGAAGTAAAAGGTGTGTTTTTGAAAGAAGAGTTATTTTGGAAAAAAATTATTTGAAATAAACTCTAGTAGATAACAAGTATATCCAGAAAATTTAATATAATTATGAAGAAATTATTTTTATAGAATAACCATACAGAAAATTTAGTGAAATATGGAAAACCCAAAGAAAGAAAATTGGGTTTTAGAATGCCCCTTACTTTGTGTTTGAATGACTTAATCACTTTAATTTCATGTATAATCACATTAAATTAATTAATTAACACTTAAATAACCTTTTATAGAAGTAATTAATTCATTATGGTATTATAAATTTCTTTAATGGGCCTTTGTATGAGTTATATAGTTTAAATTCATTGTCTGGGGGTGTTATTTTTCTTAGTTTCCATGAACGGTTCACTTATACACACGAATGGAAGTTCATGTAGAACATGTATAAAAATATAGAATTGATATTAAATGATATTAGTGACACTAAAGGGGTTTAAAGTATCTTATAATGAATTTTGTTACATACCATGAGGATGAATCATTAGAAAAAATTTAATAATGATTGTTTTAGGTAAATTTGGGACGTTCCTGGATCACAACGAACATGTTTTTGTTTTATCATTTAGTATTATTTATAAAATTTGTATCCATAAAATAAAAAGGGTT
This sequence comes from Viscum album, assembly GCA_963277665.1. NCBI lineage: Eukaryota > Viridiplantae > Streptophyta > Magnoliopsida > Santalales > Viscaceae > Viscum > Viscum album. The sequence continues at coordinate 1,135,548,556 of OY728164.1, read as the reverse complement.
AAAATATAAATATTAAAATCATTTTTCAACCATTTAATGGTTTTATTGACATACTTGAAGGTGTTGCGGGAAAATGTCAGTGCATCGCCCACGATGTAGGTAAATTAACACTTCACAGGCGATGATTTCATTTTTATAAAGAAAGAGAGAGAGAGAGGGATAAGTATAATGAATAATATTCCATCAACATGATATAATACCATTATATGAATCATAATGGAGTTATTATGACATTTTTATAATAGATAATAAGGATATGATAATAAAAGAAATGAAATTGGAAAGGAAATTCAAAGAAAATAGAGATAGAAATTACCACTTGAATATATATTTATTGAGAGCCTCCTTAGTGGAGAGTTTTTGGTATTGTTATGAGAACAAGTGCTGATGGAAAAGGGGTAATATTGGGAAGATATTTTATCATAATTTGGAGTAGGAAAATTTCTTGATAGGTGTGAGGAAATGAGGTTGTGAGGGGTCTTATTTATAGTGGAAGGGAGGGGTGTTTTCTCAATATTTAATTCATTAATTTATTAATTTCCCTCAAGAAAAGAAATTTTGATGATTACATGACTAAATATAGTAAATAGGGCATGTGGGTTTGAACCAATTTCCATTTACATCATCCATGACACAAGAATGATGCATAAAAGAATATTTTGTAAATTATCGAATTTCACAATTCACTAAATATTAAAGTATTTCAAAAAAATATAAAAAATTCACCCTAATAATTTTTCAATATGTAGACTTTAAAAATCAGCTCCATTTTATGAAAATAATTTTATAAATATGAGTAATTTAATTTTTGAATAAAATCATATTTTATTTAAAAAATACAAATTTTAAAAATAAAATAGTTTTTCTAACGCTTTGAAAAGTTAATTAAGGTCACATAAGATTATCATATAATCATGAGAAAAAATAATAATTGTTTATGAATAAATTTTAAGAAAATAAATTTTATTTTGAATTCTTAAATCAATCATTAAATATTCCTGACTTAAAAAAATTCCAACACTGAAATATAATTATATCATATTGTCACTTATAGGATGGATAAATTTTATTTATACTATCATAGGTAAGGTTCCTATTCCCTTGGAAGATTTACTATTCATAAGGGTCATATTAATATTCATAAGGGTAACATTACTATTCATAAGGGTATTTTACTATTCGCCAAAAATTAATTTTGTCGTATTAGACTCCAAACATCTTACTGATCGCAATCGTGTATGCCGGATTTTCAAAATTCAAATCACAGAAGAGGAAAAATTATGTTTAATGACTAGTTCATAAAAGTCACATTATATTTGGTATCATGATGTGGAATTGTGTTTATTAATGTGGTTTTATGTGACATGATTATAAGAAGGAAATTTCTATTGATAAAACATTAAGTCATTACAGCGAGCAGGGGAGGTGCGCACAGGGGAAAAAGGGAAGCTCCGACTGGGGTTGTGTGCGCTAAGAAGGAGGGGTTGTGGCTAAAGGAGGGTCAGTCAAGGCTATTAGCATTGGGCAGGAGGGACGCATTGGTGGAGAGGTCACTAGCAATGGGGACTGGTTGAGCACTGCATAGGCAAAGAAGGGGTAGGTCGCACCGCACAAGAAAGGGGTGGGAGGGTTTGTGAGGGGGAGAGAAAGGGAGGAGAGAGGGAGGAGAAAAAGAAAAATAAATCCCGAAAAATACTAAAATACTTAATAAAAATAAAGATAATTTAATGGTAAAATTAATAATAATAACAATACCATAATGTTAAAAATACAAATATTATTTATTTTATTTCTAATAATAATAATATAATTCTTAATAATAATAATAATAATAATATCTTTTATAACAATAATTTTTAAAATTATAAATAATAATAATAATTGGAATTCATAATAACTATATTATTTATAAAATCAATAATAATAATCAAAACAATCGTGTTTTATTTTATTCATTTCATTCATTTGAATACGGGGAAACCACACAGTCTGCACATGGCTCAAGTGACCATGCACAAACTGTGCTCTAACTTCTGTCCACTCCAAAAAAATTTGTACTGGCACCTGGGCTGACCACATGGTCTCCGCTAACTATGTGGTGCCCATGAACCAGTCTAAAACCCACCAAAAACTCTTAATGATAATAATAATAATAATAATAATAATAATAATGCTTTTAAGATTAATAATAATAACAATAAACTTAATAATAATAATAATAACATGATCTTAATAGTATTATTCTTAATAATAATAATAATAGTAATACTAATAATACTCATTAATATTATTATCATTATTATCACTATTATAAAAAAAACTTTTTATTTTATCTTACTTTTTCTTATTTTATTTTAACTCACATTTTATTACACATTTAATCCTTATTTTGTTTTTCAAATATAGGAAGGTCACACGGGTGCCTGGGCGAAGCCGCATGGTCTTCAAACTATGATCTTCCCATGCGCTAGATGCCCCAAACCCAAAACACGCAATTTTTAACCAAAAATGAAAAAATAGATACTATAAATTACTGAAATAATTAAAATACCATGTTGGGGTATGAAAATTCTCCCCACCATAATGCTCTTTTCCCACCAAAATCCACAACACTTTACAAAAGTTTTATCGATGCCTAAGGATTTTAATCAACATGATCCAACCTCTCAATCTAATGACATTTCACCTACCACCAATGGAACATAACCTCATTTCCCAAAATAGATCACTCGCAGAGGGGGGTTCTGAACAGACTCCCCACTATTAGAATTCAACTAACCTCTAATAACATCTTAAGAGAAAACTCAATGAGACCCACAGTGGGTATCCCCACCATTAAGAACCAACTAAGAATGACTAAATAGATAATCAACATGAACTGGAAATGGGCCTCTCCCACACAGTCCAAAAACCCTCACCAAATGGATCGGGAGGGAAGGAACCCAATGAATATACCACTAAACCTAAACCATTAACTACCCAACACTCTACCCTCATAAATAAAGAGAAACCAAGACCGCACCTAACTCATATGTGAGGTTCGCATGAGAAAATTGATTAGGAACTCACATTCTAGATTGAACATTATAGACATAGCATGAGGGATAAGTCTACCATGATCTTGCAACTAGAGATAATTATCGAAGATAGAGAAGACATAATAGAAATACTAGAGATGCCTCACCGCAATGGTGGAGGTGTAAACTTAACAAGACACCTTAAACCTCTAGGATTTCTGACTATGTATCATCTTCACTTCATAACCGATGGATGGAGTTCTGATGTATGAATCATTTACTTCCTCACGGTTAGAATCTGTTAATACCTAGCTGGTACATACATTACCCAATTAGAAAAAAAAGACTGAAATTCTATAAATGAAACCACACTTTCATTAAAAACAGAAATTCATAAGAAGACTCACAACATCCCTTATATTTAAACGAAAAAACCATTGACACAACCACCATGAAAAAATATCCCTTAAACTGGAAGGAAACTTGCAAAAATTAACTTCAAACAACTTCCCAATAGCACATTACTTCTGAGGATTTCCTCTGTGATGCTTTCTAGCAATGCCCTGACATAATATCTACAAGTGACCCAAGCATCCATAGGCCAGACAGGGCTTCATAGAATTTGAACATGATGGATTTTTTTGATTAGGCTTTCCACATTAATAACATGGAAATATTTCTCACTCTAAATAGGTTCATGAAAGATCTTGAGGCCTTTTGATTCCATGACCCACTACATCAACCATCGACTGCCTCCTCATCTCCTTACCATAATCTTCCCCACTTCTCCTATAGATTGACGAAGGTAGTATTACCTCATGAACTCCCTCCATCACACCTTAAACATGAAAATATTTCCTCACCACATTGGAAAATGAAGTCTGGTTGAGCTCTAACACCTTCAACTACAGGTCGAAACGAAGCCCAACCTTGAAATGTTGAGCCTTCATGGAATAATTTTCATCATACCCAAGACCATGAGGTACTAGGTCTACAATGTGATGTAAATACTCTAGCACTGATCTTTTAACATTCTATAGACAACCCATATCCATCCCCTTTTTCACCCTTTCTTTATTATAGAAATACTGATGAATGAATAAATCCTTGAAAAATCCCAAGTAAGATTTTCACAAGGATTATTTCAAGACACAAACTTTGACCACATCCTCGGTGAACCTTAAAGAATAAAAGTTACAGACTTAAACTTTAATGATTCAGTTACCTCAATGTGGAAAAATTCTCTTTTGGTCTTTTTCATCAACTCTTCCACTATAGAGGGGTATTCTTGACCATAAAAGAGAGGTGGATCCATCTTCTGACACTCAAAAATAAAATCCTTAGGTTTACCAATCACACTATGATCACCCATCAAATCCCCATGGCAAAATCCATTAGACAAGAAAAATTCAAGAACCAAATCAAGGCCAACTGAATAATAAAAATACTCAAGATCAAGAACTGCATATGTGAAAAGATTTGAACACAATAAAACAAGCCATTATATCATCAAAACATTCCTTTTTAAAACATATTTAATTTAAAATAGACTTGGTGAGTTGAACACTTTCCATTGATATTCCTTAGAGTCTCACTCACATTCATGTTTTTGTGCCACTCCAGGAACCCACCCACCATTCCATACCAAACATTCGTTCACATTATCATATACCACCATGCATGTAAGCACCCATAAGGACACCAAGTCTAAAAAACAACTTCATTTTCCAAAATTACCATTTTCCACTTTGGGAAATTCCCCAAATTCACTTTTCATTATCTATTATCCATCAAGATCAAAACCCATTTTGATTCACACAAATACCATTCTGAAAAATACCAACCATTCGTAACTAATTTACAATACTAATTTATCTAATTCAAACACTTTTTAACAATACATATGATTAGATTAAGGAAACCCAAAACAACTCAAAAGTGAACTAGTGTTGGTGGGTGACTTGACTATATGGATGGAGACCATATGCCAAACGCACCCCCAACATGGATAGCCTTTTAGAAAAATTTATCTATCTATACATGGCTTTCTAAGACCTACGAGCTCATGAGGACTATTTTCCCAACACCCTTTATTGTATCCCAATAACAAAACATTCCCTAAGGACCTAAAAGACTAACAAAACAGGACTTCCTATAGAAACATGAGGATCAGAATGAGCAATAGTCTGTGATGCTCTTCCCACACCTACACCTTGAGTCCTGAAAATCCTACTCCATCTACCATGAAATTCTCATGTAACAAAGGGAACACTAGAAATCAATGTCCTCTAAGAGCTAACATGCTCTGATACAATTTTTTCATGAACCAACTTAGGTCGACCTTAAACCGGTCACCCGAGTCTATCCATATAAAGGTCTGAGAGGCATTCCTGATCCTCTTGGGAAAGAAAAACGTTCTAAGGGAACCAATATATTTCAACAAGGGAACGATTTATCCTAAAAATAATCCATAAACTAAATAGTAGAAAGTTGCACATACAGTTAAAAATATAAATGAAACTGAACTAAAAAATTTTTATACACAAGATAAAAAATGATACAATAGTTATACAAAAGAAACTAAAACTAACTAAAAAACCAAAAAATCTCTATGTGTCCTGAGGGGTCACTCTCTAATACATTGATGAACTATCACTCAAGGGGAACAAAACCCAAGATAAAACCTGAATAAGAAATAAAAATAAAAAATAACTATAGGAGTGAGTATAAAACTTAGTAGGAAATCCTGATAATCAACTCCTAATGCACTTCCTTTAAAATTAAAGAAACATAAATTCCAAGATTAAACTAAAATTTATAAAAATATGTTTTTCTATACATTTTACTAAAAAAATAAAGTACGCCCCATTTCCCCTTTTTATTTCCAAAACTAAGATCCAATCATTAGAGAGACATTAGCATTTTCAAGTGGAAATTGGTGTCTACATTTTAAATCTTCACAAAAGATGATAAAACACTTTTCTTGAAAAAAAATACAAAAGACTTATTAAAAACAACACACCACTTTCCAATAAAAACACGAAACAAGAAGGTATCATAGTAATAACACAATAGTGGAAGCATAAATAATCATACAAGTATCTCAACATCACCGCAAGTGACTAAATATAACAAAAATAGGTAAACCCAAGAGATAAAGAATAATCCATAAGACACTAACACATGATACCCCATCCCCAGTAGCATTCCACACATGGTTAAATCAAAACACTCAATACACTCAGCCACCCAAACTCAGGATAGACAAAGGGAAAAATCTCATAGAAATAGTCCCAAATATGTATCCACCAAATATGGTCCACTGGTCAGTATATAAACTACCAGTGAAAAAATAATTCTTAGAAAATTATCTAAATATTCCAGGTTTCCATGTCTCATGTAAAATGGGGTGATCCAATCGATTCTAGCATAGTATCCAATCATAAGTATGTATATAATAAATAAAACAAATAGGTATCACCTCGAGCTGGCCCAGGAATCGAATCAAATGCCATAGAATTAATAGAACACAAGGATTCTATGTAGAGGACCTCTAATAATGGGTCAAGAAGATTCCATATAGAGGGCATCCCATCTATTAAACATAACAATTCATGAGAGTCATTACATGGAGGTTTTCATAATAAAAAATTTCCACCATTTTCATAACTTCCAAACGGGCCTTTAAACTTTTCACAAAACCAACGTTTATCGACACACAAAATCCACTTTTCATAAAGAGGTGTAAACCCTCCATTTTCTATATAAAATTTTTTACAAATTTCCTTTAAAACATTAAAGTTACACAATAAAGGAACAAAACATTTTTATTAGAATTCCAAATAGGCCACTCATTGGCATCACATTCCAGAAAAATGAAAAACCTAAAAAACCAATACACTAACATTATAAAGTCAAAAACACTTTGAAACCCCATAAAATGACCTAAAAATATCATTATCATGCTTCTAATACATTAATAAATCGGAAAAAAAAATAATTTTATATCAAAATTAACTCTTAAAAGACAACTAGGAAACTTATTGAACACTAAATATGCACTATTTCACAAAACAATTTCTCTTTAATGCTCAATGAGGTATAAAACAAACAATTTCATGCCATAAATTTATCTAAATTTATGAACTATGTTTTAAATATCACAAAATATGTGTGAAATCTAATATATCATTTTATTAAACATGTGGTGTACACATGTTTAATAAAACAATTCTATTTATCTCAAAACAAGGCATAAACAGTCACTTCTCACACCAAAGAAATTATCAAAGGATTATATAATAATGTTCAGATGGTAAATAAGGTGAAAATAGAATGAAAAAATAATTCTTAAATTAAAAATTTGTGTTCAATGGGAATCCTACCTCAAAACCATGGCGTGATTACAACACAAACCCGAATTCACTCGACGATGGTTCCAAAACCCTAAACCTTCCAAGAGGAAACCTCAATGAAAAAAAACCTTAACAAAATAGATGGGAAAAAACACAACCCAAGGGATAAAGGTATAAAGAATAGAATGGAAGTCTTACTGGAAGGAGTGGTGCACTGGCATGGGGTCGCGCTGGTAGGGGTGACATGCCAAATATGTGTCGTGCTAGAGATGTGTTGCGCCAGAAGGGGGGTTGGACGAAGGTTCAGAGCATGAGAGTTGTGCATAGGGGAACAAGGGAGGTGCTAGTTGGAGCTTTGTGCACAGACCATGAGGGGGCCATGGCCAAAGGAGGGTTGGCTGAGGTTGTGCGCGCCGGGTTGGAGGGGGTGTGCTGGTGGAGAGGTCGTAGTAAGGGGGTTGGTTGAGCACTTCACAGGAAAGGGAGGGTGTGGTTAGGATGCACAAGAAGTGGGAAGGGGGGATTGTGTTGGGGAGAGAAAGTGAGGAGAGTGGGAGGAGAAAAAGAAAAAGAAAACCCTAAAAAATACTAAAAACTTTAATAAAAATAATAATAACTTAATGTTAAAATTAATAATAATAATAATAATACCATAATGTTAAAATTACTAATAATATTTATTTCATTTATAATAAAAATAATATAATTCTTAATAATAATAATAAAATTAATAAAAATAATTTTTAAAATTATAGATAATAAAAATAATTAGCATTCATAATAACTATATTATTTATAAAATCAATAATAATAATCCTAACAATATTGTTTTATTTTACTTATTTCATTCATTTGAATATGTGGAAACTATGTGGTCTACACACGTCTCAAGTGACCATGTGTAAACTATGTAGTAGCTTCTTTCCACTGCAGAAGTTGTCAAATGGGGACCTAGGATGACCACACTATCTCTGCTAATCATGTGGTTCCCATGCACTTGTCTTAATCCCACCAAAAAATCCTAATGATAAAAATAATAATAATAATAATAATAAGCTTAATAATAATAACAATAAGATTTATAATAATAACATGATTTTAATAATATTATTATTAATAATCATAAAACTAGTACTAATAATATTCGTTAATATTATTATCATTATTATCATTATTATCATTATTATAACAAAACTTTTAATTTTATCTTTTTCTTTTTATATTTTAACTATCATTTTATTACACATTCAATCCTTATTTTATTTTTGAAGATGGGAAGGCCGCACAGCTACCTGGGAAAATTCACACGGTCTCCAAATCTTGCTCTGCCCATGCGCCAGATGCTGCCAAACCCAAAACAAGCATTTTTCAACCAAAAATGTAGAAATAAAGACTATAAATTATTGAAATAATTAAAATACCCAGTATGGGTGTGATAGAGGAGGCTTATGAGCAGTTGTAATCATTACAGTTGACCCCAATGAAGAAGAGGGGTGCATTTTTTCTTCAACCAATGGTGGTGACTCCTCTACTTCATCAAATTTTTATAGTGACTCAGTTTTAAGACATAAACTATGAGGTTCTACATGACTAGGTACCCACAAAATATGCACCAGATGAATTTTCTAAATAAGGAGATCACATCATCCTTTTCCAAGGACGAATGGTGGTTCCAGTCGTGTTGTATAAAGAGTTGATGAGGGAGTTTCTCACTTACCCCTTTGTTATCCATACCATTTTGGAAGATGTGTATAGACTTTCAATGGTATTTTATGGGAACATTCATGAGAAAAAATCATTTCCATGTTTTTCTCTTTGTGCCTCACATGTCAGTAATTAAAGGCTAAGCATCAGGTTCCATAAGGTTTAACATAACCTTTTGAGATCCAGTAGTGGAAATGGGATAAAATATCTATAGAATTTTTTATGGGACTTAGTTGGACATCAAAAGTCCATGATATTATATGGGTGATTTTTGAACAACTCACCATGTCGGTACACTTCCTTTCTATTAAAGAGAACATATTAGTGGAGTGTTTTGAGAAGTTTTTCATGTGGTAGATCATCTGACTTCATGGGTTACATATAAAGATCATCTTATATCATGATGATCAATATATATAATGGTTTTATAGGGTTCCACAAGAGGATTTTGGACCCAATTGTGTACAAGAACAGTTTTTCATACCCAAACAGACAGGAAGACCGAGCAAACTATCCAGGTGTTGGAGGATATGCTAGGAGCCTACGTGTTAGACTATAAACTAAGATGGGAGGATCACATTCTATTTGTATAGTTTTCTTATAATAATATTTATCACTTAATTATCGACATGGAACCTTTTGAGGCCCTATATGGGAGACCTTGTAGGTCACCCTTGTGCTAGACTGAGATTGGAGAGACTTCTCTTATTGAGCCCGAGATAGTACAGGTTACAGTAAATATGTTCTATGTGATCTTTTAGTGTATTGCCACATCCTAGAACTGAAATAAATCTTATACAGATCTATAACATAGGCATTTTTTTTTTGAGTAGGGAGACCACGTTTTTCTGAGAGTCTCCACATGATGAGGATTGTAGAGATTTTTCCAAATAAGAAAGCTATTATTGAGGTTCATCAAGATCTTCAAGATCCAATGGGTGGTTAGAGATGTTTCTTACCACATATCTTTTTCCCCATAGTTGGATTGAGTGCATGATGTCTTATATGTCTCATATCTGAGGATATACATGGATGGCCCTATGCATGTTATTGATTGGGGTGATCTGGAAATCGAGGATATAACCACCTTAATAGTGTACCAAGTGGCGATTGAGGATCATGTGTGTATAGACCTTCCCATTGTTTTTATACTGGGGCATATAGGAGAGATCCTGGGAGAGTGATAGCTAGATGAGAGCATAGTACCCCTAATATTTTTTTATATTTTTATTTTCAGGGTGAAAATACATTAAGGAGGTGAGAATATAATGACTTATTTCCCTAGTAAGGTTTTTGAATATTTTAAGGAACATTTTCAAAGGCAAGGGCGGAGTCATCATGAGATTTTGGGGAATAGATAATCTCGTTATTGATATATTAAAAATATTAAATATAATATATCACATGTGTGAAACATTTAAAAATAAATGGTTTTATAATTATTTAGAACCATGGATGGGAAGTTTGAGACCATGGTTTTTTTTTAGAATGCAAGTTTTTTCCTAGGCGCGATATAAAGTTTCTCATCATCAGGCATCCAGTTGAGGCAGCCATTGTCGACTATGCTAAGTAGATTAACTAATTTATTTATTTATTCATTTAATATCACTAAACCTAATAATACACTATAAATTTATCATTATGATGTATTTATGGGGTTATCTACATAACCCTAGTAGTTTTAGAGAAGAAAAATTGTTCTTTATTGGTAGATCAATATTGAAGAATGATGATGAATGGATCAAGGGGAATCATGAGATGGATGGTGAATATAGAAGTTCTTATTTTTTTAATTCTAGTGAATTCCCTCTTCACCAAAGGTTAACCCATAATCTAGGTAGGTCTTATTATTTGCTGTTTTTTAACTTGTATTAATTTATAATCATGGATTTTTATTATCTACATTATTAATCTATGAGTACTCATTATTTTAATGAGCCAGATCATAATTTGTGGTTCTAAACCCATATTTTTATTCGTTATGACTTTGAATTCACACTTATTTCAATTTATGATATCATTGGTTGATACCTCATTGGAAAATGTCAAATTCACGTCATTATTATTCTTTTCCCTCACCATTATTTTCTTTCTTTATCGTTGACCCATGAAGTTTTGGTTCTTCATTCTCAAGGAGGGTTTGAGCAGAATTGAACCACCATATTCATGGAACATGCATGAATGATGTAAAAATCAATGGCTTATAGATGTATTGATGTTTTTTGTTGGATGTGGGTGATGGATTCATGAATTTCAGATCTTTAATAGAAGTTGGGGGCATAATAAATTCACATGGGTAATTAGATTTCCAATTTTGGGACATTAGCGGTCGGAGATCGATGATCGGTGACATACTCTTTGATTTTGGGTGGTTAAATATAGATATTTTTTGTGGAAATGGTTGATCTAGAAACCATATGTAGGCCCGAATTCACTTCCTAAGAAAAACCTGAATATATGTTGTATAGTCCCCTCGATGTGATGGAAAGGGTTTAAAGAAGAGGTAAATATTAAATGTTGTGTATGACCAATACATGCCATGAAACACAATCCCAATAGCTCGGTGTGTACTTAGGGAGTAGAAAGGCCTGGGAATATCCAGGAACACACGAATGGAAATAGTAAATGGGCAGGGTCCTATACTTAGACACAGCTAGGGTACACAGGAACAGACATTATACATGCTAACAAGCCGAAAGGACATAGATAGGCCCTGAGAGGCAAAAATACATCATATGCCCCCTTTACATGCTATGTAGATCCACATATCCATACATTCCATGTGTAGAAAATGACATGGCTAGGTTTCTAGGTGAGATCACATGCCATGTGACCTTAGATAAATGATGTGTACCTCCCTTAGGATCTTCCACCTATTGTATCTCCATCTTTAGGACTCATATTTTATCTCATGGGTAGCCTATCCCGAGTATTTTTTTTCATGGGACTTGATGGTATAATTCGTTGTGGATTTTGAGATTTTATGTGTGGTGTAAAAAGTGTGATTCTTCTTTAGGAGATGCTAGGATGATATCATTGATCAGTCAGAGTCATAAGAGAGATTTCAGGGTTTGAAACCCCTCTCTCACACCAAGGTGTAGGTTGTAACATCTCAAAATTTTATAAATAAAGTTACCATTGTGATTAAATTAAATTCCCTATTACGTAATGTGGTTATAAAAAAATGAACTACTTTATTTATGTTGGACCATTATAAGTTATTTCTTTTTAGATTTAGAATATTTTTATGCATCATAACCATTGATAATATAGTTTTTGTATATTTTCCATTAAGATTTCTATATAAAGGGTTGTAAAAAAGTCCAATTGACACAGATAGAAGGAGATATGGCCTCTACCAGTAGTATTGTACCCTATGAAGCACAATTATTAGAGATTCAGAGGAAAATAGAATCATTAGGCTTTACCCTTGACTGTGACCAAGACAAGATTCAACAACTGAAGCAGGAGAAAAATTATTTATTGGAAAATTCAAGCTCATCAAGATCACGGACCAAAATATGTTTTTAGAACCACCCTATAAAAGTATCATGATCGCACACGTTACCCTTAGGTAATTCACTGGTGTAATAATGGTATATGTATCTAAACCCCAAAATTATGAATTCTTATATTTTTATTTTAAATAAAATAATGATTATTTTTATCTTTTATTAATTTATTATGGTTAAATAATAATTTTAATAAAAATTAGATCTTGATATGATAAAACACAAATTCTATTTTTTGAGAAATATATAGTTTCAATCAAGAATCTATATTTTAATGAGTTAAATAATTTTTAAAAAAAATATATTTTAATAAAAGATTATTATTAAATAATTTTTATTAAATTTAAATTGTAATATAATTTTACAAAGTTAGGAATAATTTTATAAGGGTTAGAAAACTATCATTGTCAAAAAATCAGTATTTTTCAATAAATTTGGATTTGTGATTTAAAAAATTAAATTCCAATACTCATATAATTATTTGGATAAAATAAATATTATTTTTAAAATCATCACCTCTAAATTAGGCAACGGTGATTCTTTTCATAATTTTCAAATACAACTAATTTTTTTTGGTCAAAATTAAATACGGTATAAATATGTTGTGTGTATTATCGCATTAGAATGGTCTAAAAGTGATGTAATATTTGTTATAAAAGGTATCCATGAAGAAATTTATATTTTCCATTTAAAATATTTCATTTTTTATGTTATTTGATAAATTTTATAAATCCTTAATGAATCCTCCAAAATCTATATTATATTTTAGCATTTTAAAATTAATTCTTTATAAACAAGACTCACTTCCACATAACCAAGGGTATTATTTTAAGGATCTATGTTATTAAACATTAATAATAATTAAAAACACACCAATTTTATAGAAACTATGGTAAGAAACCATGGTATGTTTTGTGGTTTTGATTACATTATCATATAGAGTCCAAAACCTAAATTTGAAAAATAATAAAGAATTCTCCTATATTTTGATAAAAAAAACCCACCCAATATCTCGATCCTCTTAACTAAAATACATTGAGAACAAAATTTCTCTTCCATTTCATATCTATATCCCTTCCAAGTTTCCCCCAAACTCTCAAGAATCTCCTATCAGGAGTTTAAAAGCACCCTCTCAAGCTATAGCATCCACTCCTTCTCCTCTTTATTCAAGAACCCCTTTATGTTATGACTTTTGTTTTACATTTTCTCAAGTTGGTATATGTTCTCACACATCCCTCTTACTTACCATGTGATTTAAAAGTGATTATATTCTCATTTATCTCTCATTAATCCCTCACATGAATCATTATGTACCCTCATTATGCTGCCAAATTTTTCCTACGATTTTTCCATGTAAAACTTTTTTATTATGAATTCCCATCTCCATTTACACTCAATTTTATTCACCTATATGTACTATACTAAATTTTTTAGGGAAATACATGTATTAAACTGACACTCCTTAATCATGTGATTAAATGTGATTAAATATTTCCCTGTGTTGAATGATCTATATACAACACATTATAATATTCATACTATATTGGGTGCACCCAGATTAGGCTATAATGTGTTGAGTAATGATTTACTCTCATAAGACACCATATATTGGATTAAGGAATAAACCAAATAAATTATGGAACTTTTCCACTATGTGATGTTTTATTTGAATTTATCTTTAAATTATGTTTATGACATGATTTTTTTTGTAACCATATTTCAATGTAGCCTTTATGCTATCGGGATTATATCATGCATAGTTGTTCATGATTATAATTATCACCCCTCTTATATTACCTTTATATGCTACTTTTATCACATATTTTTCTTTACCTTATGTTATTAACTTTTTATTCCCTTAGTAAGATTTATATATCAACCCTTTCTTATGTACATCCCAAGGTTATCTCATGCAGTTTTAGAATAATGATGGAATTTTAAGAGCATGTTAATGTAGTTTTCTACAAAACATTTTTTTCCATTTTCTAAAGGCCGGTTTTAGGGTTGTCGATACCCACTACATAAATTAACCACTGCCAATTCACTACTTCAAACCATCCGGTTCAACATCAAAATTCAAAATTCAAATTCCCAAAATAGAAATCATGAGACTCCTCGAGCCGTGCACCAACCTTGGTACTGTGCACCTATCTTCTCACATGTCCACATCAACCATTGAACCGCGTATTGATCTGGAATCCTTCTCCACGTGCCACCATTCATAGCAGTACACCAATGGAACCATCCGCCGTCATCGTCGCCAAAGCCTGATCTCTTCATCAAACGCTCGGATGAGATTCACCATCATCCGTCGTCACCACCGTCGACATTTCAGTTCCAAAAATCCAACTCGCCATAGTCCATGAACAACCAGGCTGAAAACATCCAGTAAAACACAAAGACATTCCAGCAGAAAAATGGAACTCAACCAGGTAAAACACCCATTTCCGCCACCACAACCACCAAAGGAGGCCAAAACGGAACCTTAGGCACACAACTGTTGCAGAAGGTGACCCCCATGAGACTCACCACAAGACGTTGATGTGCTACCAAGAAGGAACCCAGAACGCTCCGAAGAGTGTGCCGGTGAAACTGAACCAGTCTTACGCCCGTAGTTCCGACCAGCAGCACCGCAGAAGCCCATAGCGCATCGCCACTGGAGGAGCTACAAAACCATCGCAAAGGGCACCAGAGGCATCCGAAGAAGACAACCACAGGGAGGGGATGGCGACAGGATGAACCCTAGCCTAGCAATCCCTTCAAGCACGAACGATACCCCCAAGATAAAACCTTCATCACTGATAAAAACATCATAATGAGAAAGGAAACAAGGGCATCCCCTCCTCGTGCTGCTCCAGATTCGTCGTCAACCTTTAATGGAAACAAGCCTCGTCTACCTGCCGACCGAGTTGAATGACACACTAAGTCGACCAGTCCGTCGAGACGATCCATAGAAGGGACTCAGGAAGAAAATGTCAGAGAGGGAAGGATCACAAAATCGAGGGAAACCCTAGACGCCACGAAAGGGGAGAATCGACGCCGCTCAAGGGCCCTTAAGGTAGTTTTCAATAATGTTGTTTTCTCCATGTTTCAAGCTGAGGTGTTATGTACATAATTTACCAAATAAAATAGGCTTCATGATATTATGGGATTGTTTAAGGTTTACCATTATATAATAAATCCCGAAATAATGTGTAATCAAATATGGGTTGTCATAGTCGGTATCAAATGAAATTCTAGTTATTTTTTGGGACTATGATTATAAAACTTAGGAAAAAGTATTAGTGATAAGACTAAATAAAAGAAACAATCAATAAATTTTGTTTAAGTATACATTAACTAGTTTCTAAAAAAAATACATCCATGTTTGGATACTACAAGTGGATGTGGCATTGAGACGTACGTACTTAGGGATAATAACCCCAAAAGGATGCATTTAGATGGACATGATCCTCATTTGGTGCACGACAATGGACCTTTATAAAAACCTAGTTTAACAGAGTTAGGGGATATAATTTTTTAAACTCACATTCTCATTATGAACCATTATTAAGGGAATAAAAATTCAAATAATATTTTATATTGTGAAATAGATAATAGATAAATTAGATTAGATTCTATAAATTACTAGGTTAAGGAATATATATCATTTATTAGTTGTCCTTATAATTTTCATAGTTTCTATTTTAAGTGTTTCATAATTTTAAAAATTATCATCCCTAAATTTCCCTTTTATTCAAGTTAGTGACTATAAATATGAGAAATTGAGTCAAAAATAAATGTGATGGGAAATGTGATGACTTCCCAAATGATATTACAAATCTAATGGTAGTAGAAATCACAAACTTCATAACAAATATTTCTTAATTAGATTAAGTTTTGAACTGAAACTTGAATCTGAAGGGATTCCCAAATCCCCCTAAGAAATAGAAAGCTATAATTTATACCTTTATGTGACAAATGCCTCTAACTTTTGGTATATATCAGGATCCCTTAATCATAGAATAATAGATCACCTCCATTGAGAATATATTCTCTATCATTCAATGCTCTGAGAAAGAGAAGGTCATGTTGTATTTTTATCTTAGTGGTGGAAGCTGGTTAATGGAGGAGGATGGATAAAAATATTAATCCTAAAGAGGATATTGAAGCGATGGAGTGGATATAATTATAGAAAAAAAATTTAAAATATTTTTCTTCCAATCTTTGACTAAAAATAGAGAGGGAATTCCATAGCCTCAAGAAAAAGGATGATGAATTCATCTAGGAATATGAGTAAAACTTTACAATACTTGCAAGATGTGACTTTGTCTTTTTGGATACCCCTGAATGTAAATTTTACCACTTCTCTGGTGGGTTGAATCTGAGTATATGAAAATCCTTATCCATTCGATACATTGATAGCTATGAGAAAATTGTTCAATGTTCCCTAAAATTTAAAATTAAGATTAGTGAATCTCAAGGTTTTCATGAGGATAAGAAGTGGAAAATGGGGTTTCATTATGGTTGTAATATAGAGAAATATAATAGTGGAAAGATATCCCAACATCCCACTTTTCAAAAGTGTGGGAAGAAGCATCCTGAAAATTGCCTAAAGGGGGTGAGTAAATACTTTAGATGTGGAAAGGGATCCTAGCTAGTGATTTTTAATGAGAGAAACCCACCAATGTGATGATAGAAAGGAATTCTCCAGTCAACTCTCAGCTACTGGTATAATATTTCAATTTCAAGGAATATGGGAATTATACAAGCCAATGGTTATTGGAGAAAATCAACTCCAACAACCTCCAAGGAAGAAAGGGAGAGTTGATTCCATCATAACTACTGCGGTGGATATCAAAAATAAAGTGGTGAAAGGTAAAATATTTATTCATTAAAGGATAGAGAACATGCTTTTTTATTATAGTTCCACACATTCTTTTGTATCATGTAAATTTAGTATAATTATTCAAACACCACCACAAATCATAGAAGTAGATCTAATGGTGAAAACAGAAAAAGGGGGAAATATTGAATTTGAAGTATATAAGTCCCCCTATCAAATTTTGTGGGATTAATTTCCCATTGAACCTTTTTATACTTCCTTTAGAATAATTTGATACAATTTTGGGCATGTATTTTCCTTCCATATATAGATCCAACATAAATTTCTAAGAGAATGAAATCACCCTCGGTATTATGAATCTCCCTCTGATTATTTACCAGTAAAAGAATGAGTATGAATCTCCTTGGGTATCACCATCTCAATCATGGATATTTTTATTGCATGAGAAATAATGTCTAGATCAAATTATTGACTCTAAGTAAAAGATCATCTTTGAAGACATACCCATTATGAGGGAATACACAGATGTGTTTCCTAGAGAATTGTATAGTCTTCCTCTTATTTATGAGGTTGAGCTAACTATCAATCTTATACCTGGAGAATTACCAACATCCAAGACATTGTATATAATTTATGTTCTTGAACATGAGGAGTTGAAGAAGAAAATATAGAATAATCTAGTAAAGGGTTCATATTCCCACATATTTCACCATGGGGAGCACTAGTCCTCTTCGTCAAGAAGAAGTATGGGTAAATGCTCTTATGCATTGTGTAACACCCCAAGATTTTCTAAGATATCCTATTTTTAATTTCTTTAATTTCTTGTGTTGTACGCTACACCAATATTAGCTTGCGCTATATGAAAAATTGTATTATCTTGCAGTATATGAAACAATATTCTTGGCTTATGTTGCACACAATTTCAAGTTCTTTTGATAGAATTTATTTCACGCAATACTGAGTAAATATTTATTCAATGTATAAATGAACTAAGTTTGGATTATGTTATACAAATCACCAAAGGAAGCTTACACTACATGCAACATTGACTTGTCTTGCATTACACACAAGAGCAAACTTCCTTGATAGCTTGTGTTGTACGCGATATTGAATTTCACTAAACAATGATATATTATTAAAATATTATTATTTAATGGGATATAAACTAGCCTTTATGAATAGTATTAACCACATTTTGAATTTTATATAATTGGAATTAATCTTACACATTTTCTAGAACACAATATGGAAAATTAATCAATTTTTCAGATAAAAGAAATATTTTTTCAAAAAATTTAGTTTTAATGCCTTTTGATAGTGAACCCATTTTAAATCTAGTTTTTGATACGTCTATAAGTTAAATTTGACAAAATAAACTTCTCATTTGAAATTGGGATATAAAATTTTACTTTTGATGAATTTTTAATATTTTTCTGGTAACTTTCATGTTTTGATGAATAGTGAAAATATGCTAAATTTTAATTGAAAACAACTTTTTTCATATAAATAATTTATAAGATTAAAATATATTATTGAATGATTTTAATGTATAAATAGAATATATTTTTATATTTTAAGACAATTTAATTCATTTTAATTAATTTTACATTGAATTCATATGTAAAAACATTTCAATCTTTTGCAACGTTTTACCTTTTAAACAAAAACCCTTTTTTTCAACAATGAGATTAATTTTAAATTAATTAACACTACATATGTGTTTTTAATTTTGAAAAATGGATTCCATATTTGTAATATTTAGGTACAAATTATGTTAATGGGATACTATGATTTTTTGGGCCTTATGAATAGTAACATTGGTAATTATTTTTATTACCATGGTTAAAGGTAAATCGGGTAATTAAGGGTGACAATATGATTATAAAATTAGCCAAAAACCTGATAAAATTCTATTATAAGAATAAAAGTCTACCCATATCACCTAATTGTTGGAATATATTCATTTAATGGAATTTTTTCAATGAAAATGATGTAATTATTATTAAAACCAAAGAAAGTGACAACATATCATGCTCTTATATCTTATAAGTGTAATAATTTTAGTTTAGTGATAAACGTCATAAAACTTAAAAATTAAATAGTAAATATAAATATAATTAAATTATATACATCATTTTAATTTATTTATAATTTTTATAGATTAATTAATTATCATTAATGATGATACAATAGTGATGTAAAAATTATTTTATTAATAGAAATATCAAATAAATAGTTTTAAAAATGTTAAAAGAAATACATATGAAATAATTAAAGTGATAAACTAATTTTATAGGGGATTATGACATGATCGGAGTGTATTAAATTTTTTTTTCTAAATTATTTTTTATAAGGATTTTATTTATAGTCAAATAAATGAATAGTTTCAAAATTGACTCTTGATATTTTATAAAAATAACATTTTATTAAATTATTTAAAAATCATAAAAATATTTAAAAAATTAAAAAGTGATAATTATAATATCTAAAATGTAATAAAATAACTATTTATAGTCAATTAACACCATATATGTAAATATTTATAACAATTAAACATTTAGAATGTTATTACCATAATTAAAATTAAATAGAATAACTAAGTGTTAATTAAAATGATAATGATTAAACTAACATAAAAACTAGTATAAAATTTATTTTTTAATGGTATTACAAACTTCTATCATCTAATATTTTAAATTGGGACATTTTTTAGAATTTTAAGTGGGGTTCGATTTTATTATAAATTAATATTTTTGAGGTTTCCAAAAGTTCCCCTAACCTCAATTATAAAAGGAAACCTTCTCCCTATAATATTCACTCCATTTTGAGCCTTCATGATCGGACAAATCCTAACCATTTCTCTTATAAACTTCCCTAGTTACATTCTATAGGTTCATGTCTTCTCAAAAGACCAAATTTATGGCCCTAATATGTAATTTAAAAGAGGCACGTCGAGGAAGAGGTAATCTATTCAACAGATTCTTTCAAATTTCTTTCTTCTTCTACTTTCTCTTCATTATTTGTTTCATTATAAATTAATAACATATGTATCACTCATATAATTATATGTTATTATAAATATAAAATAACCCTATTTCATCTTCTATCCATCCTACGAAAAATGAAATCACCGTACGCGCGTATGTACGACTTACCGTCTCCAAGCCGTGGTGTAATCTTTTTTTTCACCACTAACTTATTTGGATGGATATAATGTTGGAAATAATAATTATATATATGATTATTATAAAATTATACTAATTATGAGATATTATAAACCATACACTTAAATACCATTCAATAATTATGGGAAAGATATTTTCGCCCGTGCGTACGTACGGCTTACCGTCTCCACGATGTGATGTGATTCATTATACATAATCTTCTTCAAAACATTATTATATAAATGAATTGGATGAATAAATATGATATATATTATACTAATATAATTATTTAAATGATATAACTATAACTTAAAAATATAAATAATAACTTATTTGACAAAACATGCATAATAACATAAAGCAGTTAATACCCGAATAACGAGTAACAATGAAATGTTACTTACAAATGGATGAAAATATGGCCATAAATGTTACCATAAAAATGATTATTATTATTAAATAAATCATTAATATTATTTAAATCATTATATAGGAGGTTTGGATACATATGAATCATATCATACCTAAGGTAAGGGATAATTTTTCCAATCTCGTTTTAATCCGAGATTGTTTATTTGTAAGTATTTACTTGGGTTATATTTATCATTCATGTTCCTATTTTCTAAAAATGTTTCCATAAAATGTTTAATATTATTCCATGTATGTTTAAATTTATTTTTACCCATTTTTTAATTTTACTAGGTGGTATGGAAGGAATCTTTCTTTTGTTTACATATAAGGTACTTTTTGACTTTTCTAGTAAAAGTATGAGGAGAATGTTTTTTTAACTTATAAGGCATGAATGGATTTTTACATATTTATAACACCTTATTTCCATGAATCTTCCTCTAAACGTTTACAATTGTATTTTCAACTAAATTATTTTATTTTAAAATTGAACAACATTTTGAGAAAATAAAAAAATGAAGAAGAAAGGATATTTTTCTCAAGAATTAAGTTAAATTGTTTTATCAAAATTATCTTCCATATAAGATCACATAGGTTTATGTTTCTATCCTTGTTATTAAAGTTATCTGATTGTTTTTATGATGGAATTTTATTTATTAAATACATTTGTTTTATATTGATTATGATGGAATGATGTTTAAAAACCCCATTTGATTTCATGGGTTATGTTGTGGTGAATGTTTTTATGTTTTTGTGAAACACGTAAGAATGGTTTCATTATGAGATGGGTGGGACCTATATATCACACTAATAAATTGGGTAAAGATTTATATATCATGACATAGACATGAATATAAAATCAAGTAAATTGGGTTCAGTAATACATGGCTAGAACGGTAATAAAAACTGGTTCAGTAATGGACTTTGTCCACTATGATGGTCTTAGAAACCATGCCTTTGATTATATGGAATGCATGTTATGTGCTTGTTAGTTTTCCACAATTATATATTTTATTCCAATGCTATCATATCATGGTTAATATCCTATTATGATCTATTCTTTATGTACTACCAAGTTTTATTTCATGACTCAATATTTTGATTGTTTAACCTCAATGTTAATTTTTTTATCTTAAAATATTTATGGTTTGTTTTATGATCTCCGTGTTAACCCTTACTGAGAATTTAAGCTCACCCTTTTTATGTTTTCTTTTCCCCAGGATATAGATAAAGTTTTTAGGTGGGAAAACAAAAATGGAAAGATATTTATGGGAGAATATGAAGATATGTCACCAAGTTAGAAGATTATGTTCCATGTTTCCCAAGGAAATAAACTAATACGGTCTTTGGGCATTATTTTTTGTCATGTATTAAGTATTCCTCAAAAGTAATATAATGTCTATATACATCAAGATTGGGTCTCTATGAATTGATTATCAGGATCTAAACAAGATCTTGATAAATAAAAAGTATTCATTTCAAAATATTTATGACTTGTTTGATCAACTATGTGGATCTTAGTATTTCTATATGGTTGATCTTCGGTCGAGATACTATTAAGTAAAGGTGGGTAATTAGGATATCCCCAAGACTGATTTTCATACAAGGTAAGATCACTATGTGTTCATAGTGATTCAATTTTGACTCACTAATTCTCCATATATCTTTATATACTTGATGAATAGAGTCTTTGGGGATTACCTTGACAAATTTATGGAATTATTTATAGATGATATTCTCATCTACTCTAAAATAAAGGATGCACAAGTGGAGTATCTGAATATTGTACTAAAGTCCTTCTGGAAAGAAAATATATATGATAAGTAAAATAAATGAGAATTATAGTTGGAAAAATTAACATTCTTGGTTCATGTTATCACCATTAAAGGGATACTTATGGACCCTTCAAAAATGTAGTGAATTTAAGGACAGACCATAAAAAACTACGTGACAAATATATGTAGTTTTCTTGATTATTTGGGTACTATCGTTGATTTTTTAGAATTTTACCATGATTAACAATCCCATTAACCATGATAATAAAGAATGGGGTAATATTTTATTGTAATTAATAATGTGAAGAAATTTTTAAAGATCTAAAGAAGAGGGGTATCACTGAACCTATTCTTACATTTCCCACCAGTGGGGTAGGATTTGTAATCTATAGTGATGAATACAAAAAAGGGATTGGGTTGTATACTCATTAAAGATGAAAAATTAATAGCCAATGTATCCTATCAATTAAAGATCCATGAGAAGAACTACCCAACTCATGATCTAGAATTGGATGTAGTGACCTTTTCATTAATTATTCAGTGGAATTATCTCTATAGGGAGAAGTGAGACATATATGTGGATCATAAAATCCTCAAGTGAATATTCACACAAAATAAGATTAATATGCACTAATAAAGTTGGATAAATATGATCAAGGGTTATTTTTTAATCCATTACCATCCTAGTAAAGAAAATAAATTGGTAGATGCACTAAGTAGAAAGGATACTACAAACCCTATCCTTGATGAGGATTGTAAGGGATCCAGTCTTCTTAAACGTATAAAGGATTGATATTGGAATAATAAAAGGATCATCATCCTACCTTCCCCAAATAACTTCCCAAACATCCATTCTTGATAAGATCAAGGAGGCCCAAAAAGATGATGAGGTTCCATATAACATGGTAGTGAATATTCTATAGTTTTATATTGTTGAATATTGAGTTATAAGGTTTGGAACACAGATATGTTACCCATATAAAATATAATTGAATTGGGAACTTATATATGAGGCACACCAATCATCCTTCTCTATTCATCTAGGAAGAACTAATATATATAAATATCTGAATAAAAATTTCTAGTGGGTTAACATAAAGAGAGAGATAGATTATGGATTTTTTATCTTGATTCTTGGAATACCAACAAGTCAATGTGAAATGATAGAATTAAAAGTGTATGATAAAACCATTTCCAATACTAGTATAGAAATAGTAAAACATAATCATGGACTTCATCATTAAACTCCCCAGAACCCTTAAAAGAAATAATGCAATCTAGGTGGTAGTTAATCACCATACAGATTTGAAACATTTCATTATTATACCACTCAAAAATTATAAAATCATAACATTTTATTTGATATATTATGTCACACAAAACATTGAGTTTAAACAACCAATGAAATAATTTTAAAAAAAAAAATTAATCTCTTCGGTAACTTGTGGAATACACAACTCCGAGCCTAAATGAACTGTAATAGAGTTTAGCGTTATAACCTAAATATTAAATTAAAAGGTAATAATATTAAAAAAAATTATAAAAATCACGGTTATCTATTATATATAAATAAAATAAGAATAATTTAAATGAAAAATAATTTTTTTCTAAAAAACTGAATTTTTTTTAAAAGGCGATTTAGTAACCCTTTGCATACATAATTTAATAATAATTTTTACCAATTTTAGAAAATTTATTTGATAAAATTAACTTTATTTATGAAAAAATCATATAAAAAATATCTTAGGTTTATCTTTTGGGATTTTTTATTAAATTTATCATTTTTTTTATGAATACTGAAAAATACTGATTTTTATTGAAAACTGCTTTTTATTTAAATAATTAACAAGTTTAAATTGAATTTTAAATTGGATTTAAAGTAAAATTAGTTCAATTATATTATAATTTAACTATTTTAGTTCATTTTAATCAATTTCATATTGAATTTTTATATTAACATATTCTATACTTATGAGAATTTTCTCTTTGAAAACCAGCTTGTTCGCCTCATCTACTGGTATGATTTTAAGTTGGATTATACTAATTTTGTTAATTGAATTTTGAAAATGGATTTCATATTTATAATTATCAAAATTTATAACATATAAAAATTTATAATTATTTTTTTACCATTATGAATAGAAAAATAAGTAAAAATTAATTATTGTGGCTAAGGTAAAAACCGATATAACAGGGGTTAAACTAAGATGATAAGGGTTAAAATGACCAAAAAACTTGTACAAAACCCATTATATGGAAATATGTGGACCTTATAATCTATAATGTCAGATAATTACCCATTTTGGGGTATTTTTATATGATAAAAATTTGGTTTTAACTGATTCTTTTCAAAAAAATCCATGTGTGTCCTCTCCCCCACTTATAAAAGTCCACCCTCTCTCCTCACCTCTTCACACTTCCAAAGAACTTTGGTTAAGTAAATACATACACAATAACTTAATTTTTTCCCTAACAATATCTTATATACCTTGGTTTTATTTCAAATATAACCTAGGATGTATTTTGATGCAAATATAAAGAATTTTCCTGACTAAGAGGTAACATTCTTAAACAAATGTTTTTATTTTGTTTCTTTATCCACATACTTAAAATATTATTAAACCTTCATTATCTAATAACCTTAGTATATTAAATAAAAAGATATTTTATTATGTTAAGGTAATTACCTATATCCATCCCCTCATCCATCAAATGGGAAACTAAACTATTAATCATGTGTATGGCAAACTACCACCTCGCGAACTGATGTAATTTGATTTCCATAACCACCTTAAAAGTCTCAATGTAATGAAGAATACAACACATTTATATGATAATAATTATGTTATTATACTTTTGTAATTATAATATCACATATACCTTCTAACTTTCTATTTCATTTAAAATATGATAACGACGCTTATGCATATGTATGACCTACTAAATAATAACTTTCATGATAGAACACACATGAGAAAATAAGGCAATTAACACCCAAAAGAATGAAAATAATTAAATATTAATAACCAATGGGTGATAAGATGTCATAAGATTATCATTTATGGTATTATAAATATTAATATGGTTCTTTTATAAATTAATAACATTCTTAAAACTATTATACTTTAGGTTAAATCATTTTCAACCAAAAGGAATCCTGTTGTAGGGGACATCGTCTTAGTTTATATTCATTAAGGCATATTGTAATGTTATTTGCCTAATTTATTTTATATATTGTATATATTTACCATTTTCCATTTAATATCATTAATACTTAATTATTCTTGGTATTTTAAGTTTTACTTTAAATCATTCCATCTAAGTAGATTTGACTTGAAAAGTACCGAGTGGTAAATAATTCCATAACTCAATTTATTTTCATTATATTATATTAATTATTCATTGTCTTTGACATTCTAAGATTATGTTTCTAAATAATTTTTAATATATTATGTTTTATTTCCACTTGTTTTATATGTATTCAATTTTGATACAGATATTCAATTCACTGATTAATTCTCACTTCCACTTTATGATCTTTGTAAGGGTTTATTTTACAATTTAATTTCAATCATGCTTGTTTATACTTGAATTTACATTGAAGAAAATTATTCAATAATTTTATAATAAAACCCTTCCATTTTATTTTTCTAAGGTTATTCATGGTTTTTTCATATAATAGTTCCATTTTTTCCACTCTTTGGTTCTTAAAATGATTGAGATATGTTTTTTAATAAAATATTAGTTTATTTCTCTCTTTGGTCGATAATCCATTTTCTTTCAAAACCATGTTTTTAGAAAATAATTTAAAAAATGTTTTAATATTCTTCAAATAATTTATTAAATACATTTTTATGCATGTTTTACTTTTTACACAATGGTTTGAAAGGAATCTTATTTTCACTTTCTGAATGATAATATTTTTACCCTTTTACAAGAGTGTGAAAGAAATATTTTTATAACTTATATGGAATGTATGAAATTTCCTATGGTCAATACATCACATTTATTTGAAGATTAATTTACAAGTTTAAATGATAATTTTTAAAATAAATTTTTGTCCTAATATTTTGGAAATATTTAGTTCTGAAAATTTATTTTCAATATTAAAAGATTATTTTACCCAAAAATCATTTTTAAAGATATTTTTGTGGTATTTATATTCATCAGAAACAAAAAAAAATTATTTTACTTATACTACACTGGGGATGTGTTGTATGTATTTCATTCTTATTCTTTTTATAGAGGGTTTATTATTATTTTGACTATGTATCATATTAACATTCACTTCCTTGATTCATTTGGGTAGTTCTCAAATTTCCCTTGATTTATTTACTTTACTGTGATCATTGAACATTAAATTTCCTCTAAATATCCATATTATTTATAATGTATATACATATTTATTAGATTATATATCATTTTTACATATTATAGTTTATTTTTAAAGTAATATGATTGACTGGATAAATTATTGTTAAAAAGTATTCTTTACTTAGTATAGAAATTTTTTGATAAGGCATATTATTTATGTATTAAATTGATTATTTAATATAATAGGAATAATTTGGATATAAATATGTGAGTTTTTATTGGATATGGATATCCCCACAATGCATCATTAGTCTCATGAGATGAATCAGCTGGTTATACTTAGTTAAATGGATTTATAGTGTATAGTTATCCATCAATTTTAAACTATCTTGAGGAAGTCCTTGAAAGTATTAGTATCATGATGAAGGAGATCATGACATCAAATAATTAATAATTTAATTCATTAAGAATCCATTTATTGTTATATATTATTTTTTTTCAATGATATTCCCTCTGGATTAATTTCATTTTAGATTATTGATTAAATAGAATGCTTTTTCCGTTATTTTCCTTACCAAATTGATTATGTAGTTTCAAGTTATTATAGTAATTTTTTTTATTAAATGGAATGTATTTTTAGTTATTTACCTTTACATGTTGATTATTCTATATAAATTATTTAAATGGAATGTGTTATCAGTTATTTATCTTTCTATGATTATGCTTATTGACTCGCGATAGCTTCCATTGTGCTTAAACCTTACTTTACATATGAGCTCACCCATATTTTATTTCCTTTCCTATGAATCTATAAAGTGTACAAAGAATGACATGAAAATATATTCTATAGAGAATAATTATATTCTTGAAAAAATATATTTTTTTTAATTTTTATTTTAAAATGAAATATGGGAATCTTGTAAGTAACTAGTTTACCAAGACTACAAAACTATTTGGTCCTTCAGGATGAAATTCCATTTATTTTATGCCAATGTAATAAAGTATACATCCTATCGAAGTTACTAGGGTTAGGGTTAATATAGTTGGTATCATTAAAATTTTAATAAAATCCTTGTGAACTATATTTAGTATAACATTGATTGGGGAAAATAACCTTATGTTAGAAATTGAGGATAAGTATAGAAGGATATTCTAAAATTTTGGTAAGGTATATATTTTGTGGTTTTCCTAGAAATAAATCCCTATCTGGATACTAAAAGTGTACGTGGTTATAGAAAATATGTAACTATGGGTAATTACACTAAAAAAGGTGTATTGGGATTTAATCGATCATCGACCAGTGCACAACAATGGGACTTAATGTGCACCTAGTTTGACACTCTGAGGGGATATTCTTAGGATAATTTACATTTTCCCTATAAACTATTATGAAGAATTTGAATAGATGATTACAATAAATGAACTAGGTTAAAATTAAGGTTTCTTATATTGAAAATAATGTTCCATGATTTAGATATCCTATAAATTATAATATGGTTTTCCCAATTCGATTATTGTTCCTCACGCTATACTTTTTGGTTTTAGTCCATGGTTAAAACCCAAAAAAAATTATTAACATTTAATATAAATGAAAATTTTGTGACTATAAGAAATCAAATGAGATGATGATAGGAGTGAAAGATTTTGTGGTTATTCCAAATCCGTTATCCTGAAATATGATTAACAACCTATAACTTAACAAACTCCTGAACTTTCCAAAGAAGAGAAGGATAGATTTCATGAATAGATTGAGTGATGGAGACCACGGAGGAAAGAAGGATTGATTTATATCCTGTAATAAATTTGAAAAGAGGCACCTAGTAAAGTGTCTAAAAGTAATGGAAAAATATTTTTATGTGCATAAAATAAGTTAATAAAGAAATAAATTTCAGAGGAAAAATGAATAGTATGGTGGAAGAAAATAAATTTCATACAAGCGGTCCACATATAGTTAATTTTCTTAATTGTAGGTACCTTGGACATTATCTGAGTCAATACCCACTTCTAAAGGATAACCCATAGACCAAGGATGGACTTACGTTCAAATAAAAGTGATGAAGTATTTATTTATTTGTATTTAAGAATTAAATTATATAATTATTTTTACCAAGGGTATTTTTGTGATAAGAATTATAAAACATATAGTGGTTTTGTTAGATTTCAGAATCATACATGTTTTCATTAACTCAAGAGTTATGGATACCATCATAATTTTTGAGTATAAGGTTGATCATAAGTTCAAATTCTTAAACACCCTATTTAAAATTTTACATGGTAGGAATGTCATATGATTAAGGTTATTTTTGAAAAAAAAATATGGGAATATAACATATTTGTTTAGTATATAAAAGTTTTATTTAATGAAGAAAGCCTTTAAATTTTTTGTAATAAAGATTCAAGGTATTATAAACATTTAAGTTTTATCATATCTTTGATGTTTCAGTAATTAAGGGTTATCACAATTTTAGAATTTTATGGCAATTGTATTAATATAATTTTAGAAA
Organism: Viscum album; assembly: GCA_963277665.1. Classification (NCBI taxonomy): domain Eukaryota; kingdom Viridiplantae; phylum Streptophyta; class Magnoliopsida; order Santalales; family Viscaceae; genus Viscum; species Viscum album. The sequence continues at coordinate 1,135,518,978 of OY728164.1, read as the reverse complement.
AAGGATAACCCATGTGTTAGGTGAAAACCATTCACATCTAGCAAGGCTATGAAGATTCAACCCACAATAGAAGTATGATAAGGTTTTAATTCCTACCACTTTCCTGCATGATGTCCTAGTTAATACATTATTATTTTTAGATAAAATATTTGATGAATAAATATTAATGATGAACCAATGGTGTTAATTTTGAGGTTTAGATATTATTTTATTATATTGGATAATTGGCACTAAATATATTATTTATTGTAAAATAGTTATAGATATATGGAAAGACTTTTCACTCTTTTATGGATTTTATGATTTGATAAAAGTTAATTTTAGTGCTTCAAAAATAAAATAAATTCATTTTTGGATATTGATTTATTGTAGTAAGTAGATAATTATAAATTGATAGAATCACATCCAAAGGAATAAATTGTGCATGTGAAATAAAAATATATCAAGTAATTATATATCCTTATATTCATTGATAGTCAAACAATTTATTAACATTAGGGAATGAATCTAAAAATATATATATCTTACTAACTTTATATCTGCTGAATTAAAAGGTCTATTAAATCATTATAGAATTATGGTTTTTAGGTCCTTAACTTTATATTGATCGTTGAATTTTTGTTTATCAGTGACCTCTATCATTCTCTATAATTATTTACATTTTTATTCAATATAAATATATTCACTTTCCATTAATTTTTAACTAATTAGAAACCTTTTTATGTGTTATTACATATGAACATTTTACTTCCCTTTATCTATTATTAAGAGGATGATTTATTAAACCTTTTACAATGTGGGTTTTCAACAAAAAAAATCAAATATAAATCTCCTAATTTTAGAGTGTAAGATCAAATTGTAAGGATGAAATTTATTTAAGGTGGGGAGAATGTAACACCATGAAATTATATTATAAGAACATTATTTTTGATAGTGTATGTGACATGCAACACCAAGCTTAAACAATACATGAAATATTTTTTTCAATATAATATCTTTGATAGCTTGTAGAACCCAAAACCCTGACTCTAAATGAACTATAATATATTATACTACTACAACATAGCTATTAAATTTTCAATTATGGATAGTAAAACATCAATATTGGAAATTGTGGTTATATATTAATTATAAATAAAATAATAATCATTTAAAATAAAAATAAATGTTTCTAAAAAACTGTATTTTTTCTAAAAGACAGTTTAGTCATGATTTACACACCTAATTTAAAATTAATTTTTACCAATTTTAGAAAAATTATTTGATAAAATTAACATGATTTTTAAAATAATAATATCAAAATTATATTAGGGTTATATTGTGTGATTTGTTTTTTTTTTTTTTGAAATGTTTCATTTTTGGATGAATAGTGAAAATATTGATTTTTATCGAAACTGCCCTTTTGTTTAAATAATGTAAAATGTTAAAATAAATTTTAAATTGGTTATAAAAGAAAAATTAGTTAAATTATATTTAAATTTAACAATTTTATTTAATTGGAATAAATTTCATATTGAATTTTCATTTTAAAACATTTTATACTTATTAAAAAAATTTCTTTGAAAACTTGCTTTTCACCACATATGTGGGTATAATTTTAAGTTTTCTTCTGAGATTTGTATGAATTTAATTTGTAAAAATGGATTCAATATTTTTAATATTCTTAATTTATAAAATATAATAATTTAAACTTAATTTTTTACCATAATGAATAATAAAAGCAGTAAAAATTAATTATTGTGGTTAAGGTAAAAACTAATTTTCCGAGGGTTAAACTTAGAATTTAAGGGTTAAAATGGACAAAAAATTTATCCAAAACACATTTTAGGGAAATATTTTAACCTTATCACATATAAGGATCACAAATGACCTATTTTTTAGGATTTTTACATGATAAAAATGTGGGTGTAATTGATTCTTTTCAAAAATTCCATATATGTCCTCTCCCCCACTATTCACACTTCTAAATCAATTTAGATAGAAAATTATTCCATCCCAAAAAAATTAATTTATCCCTTAAAAAAATTCTAGATCCCTTTTATCATAAATCCAAACTATGAAGGATTTTGGTGAAAACCTAAATAATATTTCTAAATAAGTTGTAATGTTATTAAAAGTGTGGTTTTATTTTATTTCTTCTTCCACATCCTTAAAATATTGTTAAACCATGATTATATAAAAAAATCAGTATATTAAATATATTTATATTTTATTATGTTAAGGTAATAACCTATATCTATCTCATCTTCCATCAAATAGGAAATGAAATCATTAAACGTGTGTACGGAGGACTATCACCTTGTGAACTGGTGTAATTATTTTTCCATCATCAAACTTGTGTATGGAGGACTATCACATATACCTTCTTATTTTCCATACCTTTTAAAATACGATAATGTTGCTAGTGAGTGTGTACTTACGTCCTACCATCTTCACAAAGAAATGTGATCCATTATCTATGTTCAAAATTCAATAAAGATTATAAAAATATATATAATGAGTAAATAATATATTTATAATTATAATATCATTATGTGGATGATGGATATATATCATATACCCCAGAACATGAACTTTCATGATAGAACATGCACGAGAAAATAAAGAAATTAACACATGAAACAATGAAAATAAGGAATGATTAATAACTAATGGGTAATAATATTTTATAATAGGATCATATATGATATTATAAATATGAATAATTTTATTTTATAAATTAATAGCATGCTTAAAACGATTATAAAAGATTTCAACTCATGTTCCACATAAAGGAAGCATGAGGTAAGGGAATTCATCTCAATTTCTCATCATTGAGAAATATTGTAATGTTTTTCAACTAATTTATTTTATATGGTTTATGTACTACCAATTTTTCATTTAATATAATGAATAATTCATGATTCAATTTATTTTTTAGTTTTATTCTGAATTATTTTATATAAGGGTATTTGATAAGAAATTTACCAAGTGGTAAATATTTTCATAACTCAATTTTTTTATTGGGTTATATTACTTATTCATTGAATTCGACATTCAAATATTATTTATATAAATACTTTTTACTATATTATATTTTATATCCATTTTTTTATGTTTATTTTACTTGGATACACATAATCAATTAATTGATTAATTCTCACTTCAACATTATGACCATTGTAAGGGTTTATTTCACAATATAATTTTAATTGGGCTCATTTGTAATTGAATTTCCATTGAAGTAATTATTAGATAATTTTATAAAAAAACCCATTAAATTTTATTATCCTTTGTTTATTTGGGATTTTTTCATATAATAGTACTATTTTTACACAATTTGGTACTTAAAATGTTTGATAAATTTTTTTTAATAAAATATGACTTCATTTCTCTCTTCGGTTGTTAATCATTTTTCTTCAAAATAATTGTTTTTAGAAAATGTTTTAACATTTACAATTTATTTATTAAATAAATTTTTACCCATGTCTAATTTTTTTCAAAAAAAATTAATGTTATCTTCTCATCGCTTTCTAAAAGAGGATCATTTTACCCTTTTTACAATAGTGTGGAAGAAATGTTTTTCTAAACTTATATGGAATGTATAAAATTTACTACTATCCTAACCTCCCATTTCATTGAAAATTTATTTAAAAGTTTAAAAGAAAATTTTTAATATAATATTTTTTCCCTAATATTATAGATTTTTTTAGTTTAAAAAAGTTATTTTCAAAGTTAAAATGATATTTTCTTCAAGAATGTTTTATAAATATTTTTATGGTATTTTTATTCATCAATGACAAAAAACCTTTATTTTACTTATAATCCACTAGGGATATGTTTTATTTATATTATCAATATATTTATCTGGATGGTTTATGATTATTTTGACCAATGATATTATTGACATTAACTTCATTGATTTATTTTTGTATTCATTAACTTTTGCTTAAATTATTCACTTTCTGATGATCATTAGACATTAAATTTCCCCAAAATATCCATATTATTTATCATGTATATTCTTATTTCATTAACTATATATCATCTATACATACATTATTTTATTTTTAACATTATATGATTGATTGGGGAAATTATTGTTAATATGTATTCCTTACTCGATAGAGAAATTTGTTGACAAGGAATATTTTTCAGAAATTAAATCGATTATTAAATATATGAGGAATGATTTAGATATGAAGTTATGGTTGGGTCCTAGTTATATATATCCCCTAGATGCATCTTAGTCTCATGAAATGAATTAGTTGGTTATTATTATTTAAATGGGATTCTTATGTATACTTACCTACTAGTTTTAAACTATCTTGATGAAGGTATTGACAGTAGAGGTTTCATGATGCCTGAGATCATGATGTCCAATAATTAATCATTTTCTTCATTGATATTTAATTTATTATTATCCCTAATATTTTCACAATAATATTATCTATGGATGAATTTAATTCTCAGTTTATTGATTAAATGACATGTGTTTTCAGTTATTTACCTTTCCATATTGATTTTTCCTTAACTAGTTATAATTGTTATGTTATTGATTAAATGGAATGTGTTTTTAGTTATTTATCATTTTATATTTATTATGATAGTCAAATTATTTAAATTTTATGTGTTCAGTAATTTACCTTGCTATTATTGTGATTATTGATTCATGATATGTTCTATTATACTTAACCATTAATGATATTTTGAGGTCACCCTTATTTTGTTTCCATTTTTGAGAATCCAAGAAGTGTACTAATATTGATATGCAGAGATATGATAAACGAAATAATGATATTCTCATAAAAAAAATATGTGGTGATTTTTGTTTTTAAATATAATATAGGAATAATTTATGTATCTATTTTACTTATACTACTAAATTATCTATTCCTTTAGGATACGATTCCTTGTATCTTATAAAAATGTGATAAACTAGACATTGGCTCTAGGTTACTAGGGTTCAGGTTTTTATAATATAAATCAAGGAAGATTCCTCTCTTGATAAACATGACAAGATATACATAAGGTGAGTGGTGAGACTGTATGGAGTTCCACTCCCTGTTTTATATGATTTAGATCCAAGGTTTTCCACAAGGTTTTGCATAAGCCTTCAACAATCATTGGATACATAATTGAACTCCAGCACTGCTAATTAACCTCAGATAGATGGTTAGTTTGAAAAGAATCAAACTATGGAGGATATTATGAGATCAAGTTAAATAGATTTCCAAAGATTTTGGTACTATAATCTTACCCTAGAGGAGTTATCATATGATAATACTTTACATTCTAACATTAAAATGGAACCCTATGAGGCCATGTATGGGAAGAGTTGTTGGACTCCAACATTCAAGGATTAAGTTGGAGAGAGGAAGTGGAAGGGACCTGATCTTATCTAATAAATGATAGAGAATGTTTGGTTCAATTAGTATGAAATGAAATTTACACAAATTCGATAGAAAATCTATGTATAAAATTATCAATGAGACCTAGAGTTTGACTTAGGAGATAAAGTGTTCCTTTGTATATCACTGTGGAATAAATTTCTGAGGTTTAGGGATAAGGTAAATCTTAGTCTGAGATACATCGGGGCCTTTGAGATCCTTGATTGCATCAAAGAGGTGGCCTATAAACTATAAATCCCACCTAACATATCTCATGTACATGGTGTGTTCCAGGTATCCCTCTTGAGAAATTAAATACCATATGTAACATCTCGAAACTGGATTCCACTCAATAGTTCCCTAATCCTAGTTGGCTACATGGCCTCAAGCGCATCTCCCCAAATGCCAGATCCTGACGACTAGTAGTGAGGGCCTAGGTGAATCAATGAGGGGACTATGCCCTCATTACTATAGTATAAAAAAGTAGAAGTCAAAAACATTCAATAGTAGAAGAGAATAAATAATAAGACAGCTAAAAAGTAAGACAAGAAAGGAATACATATCACCAAATCATTTTTTTCATAAAAACCACTTTCATGGATAAAGTGAGAACCTCACAATTTCAAAATACAACAGTCTAACGGGCCAAGTGATCACAACATCATAATTCAAAATACCAAAAACCAGACCAAACATTCAAGTAGAAAAATATTAGATATTAAAAATGAAAACACTCAAACAAACACCAAACCCAAGGGTCCTAGACCCATTATCCACCCATGACAGCCAGTCAAATAGTTATCCACCATCATAGCCCGGTACACCACCATCGGCAACATCACATTCAAACACCTCCTTATCCAATGACCAAAGAAAATCCCACTGAATACTATCCCACCATAGAATCCATTACAAAAATACCACAACATCATTGCTTCACCATCATCACCACTATAAACATCGATGATCGACACCACACCCGAACAAAAATACCAAAATTCAGAAAATGAAATAAAATATTCACCAAGTGAGCAAAAAATGGATCAAGATCTCACAGAAGAAATAGAACAAACCTTCATCAATTATACAAGGAAGAAACATAAATAATATCAAACAAATCAGTAAATTCCTTCATAAGAGAACATATAAACATCTCATGCCTGGATCACTGACGGTCGCTGAACAAAATCCCCAAATCGTATAGTTCCACCACTCCAGATCTGACTAAGAGAGAATCAGAGGAACACAAGGAAAGAATATGGTATTGAGTGGTTGTGGGCTTCAATCACAGGAATCATTAATGAAGAGAAAACCCAATAACTGACATAACAACAGAAATCCGACTCTGGGATCACTGTAAACCCATCGATCGCCAAACCAAATAACCCAAACCCTCTTTTTTCCACTGCTCCAACTCTGACAAGGAGAGTCACATGAGAACGTGAGGACAGAGCTAGTTCTGAGAGGTTGAGGGCTTTCACATCAAGTATCCTTCTATGGTAAGAAAAAAGTGTCGTGGAAGAAACATTTAGGTAAAGAAGAAAACCTAAGGAAGAAATAACCACCAGGAAGAGGAGAAAAAGAAAATTAAGAATATAATCATAGTGGAGGAATGCTGAACATTAAAGGAGAAGAAAGGGAGGTCCATATCCATTGATGAGGGCCACGAAAACCATAGGAGGAGAATCTGAAATGAGAATGTTTGATACATGTATCTAGAAAACATCTGTAATAGTACATGTAAATATAATACAACATAAGTGTACAAAAAGAACAAAATACCAAAAATTCCTAGTATTATCGCAATCCTCAGCTTGGTCCCACGCTCTCATGCTTTAAAGAAACTATCAACAATCTATACTGGGGTGATTTCCTCTATAATCACCTATAACAATATAATCTATTTGGGTCCTTAAGGAGGCTCGAACTGGGTGTGATATATAAATCCAATAGGTTTCCACCCAATGATCTATACAGTTCTAAATAGTGATATGCAACATGCTACCAAGTGTAAGTAAAGCAGTAACATAAGTGTGAATTCCCATGACATAAGTCTTTTATAACAAGTAATATTGAACAGCCTCTCAAGGATCCCTTCAACAAGTGATAGCTCCTAATAAGAAAGTTATAAGTAAATTAAATAAGTAACATGGCCTCACCATTCATCCATCCATAATAAAAACCCATGGGAATTCCATATAAATAAGTGTATCAAAAACCCATGGCCACATCATATAGTGAAACCATAACAGAAACCCACAGCCTAGCTATATAAAGAATTGAATACCATAAAGGTCCAGACCCAATATGTCGAAGACTAAGGCATCCTCATCAAGTACTAGGAGAATCTTGATGGAAACTCAGTCTAGGAACTGGTTGGATTCCTAGGAGTATGTCTACCAATATGTCCTACGTGTGTCCAAGAAATCCAGATCAACAGGTTTTTGAATCCTAAGGCATCCCATAGAATCAATACCCAAGGGGAATAATCAACCCAAGGCATCCACTACTACATTCTAGATCTATTTAGATCCATCCATGGCATCTATCAATTCATTCATTCATTTCATACAATTTAAACATTTCCATTCCATGTGAGTATACCCACTAACATCACTAACTGCATCACATGAGTATACCCACTCATGTGTTCCAAATCAAATTTATCTTATCACATTGGTATAGCCACCAATTCATCACCATTTGAAATTAAACACATCACATGATACCCAGTCAGATATCACATTTTTTCTAATAAACCATTCAAGAAATTTAAAAATAACCAATGAGTCTACTCACTCATTTAACCAATTACATTTAATCTATTTTAATCAATATATTTATGGAATGACATTTTAACTCAAGGAAAGGAGGCAGGACAACTCCTAAGTAATCCATTCCATTATATTTAAGTATAATTGGGATTCCTCTAACTAGGAAAGCACAATAATTCACCCCTTGGGTGGATTAACAAGTTATAACTAAGTAATTTCCAAAACGTGCACCCCATTGGTGACCTTGATTCAGGTCACGGGTCCCAACACACCACAACAGAACCTAAGGAAGTCCTCACTAGGTCTTATTACATATACTACAAGTAACCCTCTCAAAAATGGGTCGCACCAGAATGTCTGATGGGAGACATAACGACCAATCTCTCAAAAAAGAACCAAAATCCCAAAGAAAAGTATATAATTCCTGCCTTATATCAGTATTATACTTCTCATCCAGTATCAAGTCTTGATTCATCTTGGTTTGGAAGAAATCTGAAGAATGGATGAAGAATGAAAAAGTATGGCATATGAGCCTAAATACAAATAGCAAAGTCATTGTTTTTAATAATCAAGAATGCCTAAAAACGAATTGAGTACATACTGATGTAGTTCCAACATGACTGATGGTGAAATAATCGGATTTAGGATGACTTCTAGATCTGAAAAACCATAATAGATGGTTTTTGGCTTAAAAAAGATGGAGAAAATGCTTTTGTGCATAAAAGAGAGGATACTACCTCTTTTAAAAAAAACATCAAGAAATTACACCACGTGTAATGTTCTATTTTCCCTTACTAAGTAAAATACCATACACGTCATGAAAGGTCCTTTCTAGACCATTATATGTCATGAAATGGGATTTCATGATGTGTATCCACATTTCATGTCATGTAATCAGCCTGTAATCATTCCACCTCCTTCCTGGATCTTCTTTCCCAAGAACAACCAACTGGCCCATGGCCCAACTTATGGTCTAATTCAAAAATGAAAGGTAAACCAACATATAATAAGAAATGAAAAGATTCTTAACTCAATAAAAATATGTGATCTTACACCAGAACCCTCATTTTTACTAAATCCATAGGTGGTACCATTAAAGAATGATCTTTCATATGATGAGTAGCCAGTGAAGATCTTAGATCATAGAGGAAAGTATCTGTGGAATATGACAACTCACTCTATCAAAGTGTTACTATAGAACCACAAGTTTGAGGAAGTGACATGGGAACTAGACTAGGTGATGAAATAGAAGAACCCTCATCAATTTTAGTGTAGGGAATGAAAAAAATTAGGGTGAAATTCTTAAAGTGGAGAAGAATTGAAAGACCCAAAATTTTATAAATAAATTTCACTTTATGATTAAATTAAATTCCCTACTATGTAATGTGGTTATAGAAAACACATGCATTAATTTTTTTATTTTTGATCATTATAAGTTATGTATTTTTTAATTTAAAAAAAATATTCATCATAACCATTGATAATATAGAAATTGTCCAGTGACCATTAAGACTATTATATAAAGAGTTATGATAAAGTCTAATTGACATGGATGGAAGGATCAAGGGCATTGACTAGTAGGATTGTACTCTATAAATCTCATTTATCAGAGATTATCAGGTAAATAGAATCAGAAGGATTTTCCATTGACCAATACCAAACTGATATTTGAAAAATGAAGGATGGTAGAAACTGTTTATGGGAAAAAATAAGGCACTTCAAAGTCATATCCCAAACCATGTTCACCAAACCACCCCATGAAAATCTCATGATCGCTCACCTTACCCTTTAGGGAATTCACTGGTGTAATAGAGTGTTATTTATATAGAGCCTAATAGTATGAATATGTATATTTTTATTTTAAATAAAATAATTATTATACTTATATATTATTATTTATAATGATTAAATAATAAATTTGATAGAAAATATTTTTTGATATGACAAAACACAAATTGTATTATGGGGAAATATATAGCTTCAATCAAGACACTCTATTTTATTGAATTCAATAATTTTTTAAATAAATTATATTTTAATAAAATATTATTATGAAATGATTTTTATTAAATGTAAATTATAATATAATTCCATGAAGTCAAAAATAATTTTATAAGGGTCGGAAAACTATGAGTGTCAAAAAAATAAGTAGTTTTCAATGAATTTGGATTTTTTATTTAAAAGTATAAATTATAAAATTTATAGAATTATTTTGATAAAATAACTATTATTTTTTAATTATCAAATCAAAATTATCCAATAGTTATTTTTTCATAATTTTCAGAGATAGCCAAAATTGTTGCCAAAATTAAATACTGTATAAATACAAGGTGTCTATTATGGCATCATAATTACCCAAAATTGATGAAATATATTTCATAAAAGTTTTCCCTGATAAAATATATATTTCCCATTTATTATATTTCATTTTTTAGGTTATTTAAATAAATTATAAATCCTTAATGAATCCTCTAAAATTTATATTATATTTTAATGTTTTAAAATCAATTTTTAAAAACATGACTCAGAAACATGACACTAAGGGTATTATTTTAATGATATAGGTTTTTAAAAATATAAAATAATTAATACTGCTCAAATTTTGAATAAAACATGGTTGAAAACCATGGTAGGGTTTGTGGTTTCAATTACATTATCATATAGAGTCCAAAACCTAAATTTGGAAATTAATAAAAAATTATCCCCACTTTTTCTATTTAAACCCTCCCAAACTCCCATTAATCATCACTAAAAAATATTGTAGAATGATATTAGTCTTCCATTATCTCTCTATATCCCTAACAAGGTTCCCTCAATCTCTAAAGAATCACCTCCCAATCTTTTATAATCACCCTCTTAAGATAGGGGATTCTCTCCTTCTTTTTATTCAAGAACCTCCATTATGTTATGCCTTTTTATCTTTTTTTCATGTTTTTATATATTCTCACACATCCATCATAGCTAAATTATGATTTCTGAGTTATTATATACCCCTTTATCTCTCATTAATCCCTCCCATGAATCATTATGTACCCCCGTTATGCTCCTAAATTTATCCTATGATTTTTCTATACCAAACTTTTGTATTGTGAAAACCCATCTCCATTTCTAATCAAGGGTATTCACTTAGATGTAATTATCCTTAATTGATTGGGTAATTCCTTGTATGTAACCTACAATCCTTAATAGTGGTATTAAATGTTATGAAATATGTCATTATGTTTAATGATCTATTTTAAACTCATGATCAAGTACATATTATGATGGGTGTGCCCAGATAGCACTCTATTGCATTGGGTAATTTTTTTAGTCACATGAGATTTCATGTATGGGATTTGTTAGTAAGCCTAATACATTATGGTACTCTATCCACCATGTGATATTTTCATAGTAGTTAGACTTGACTTAGGTTTATGACAATATTTTCATTGTCTCTATAATCCCATGTTGACTTTATGCTACCATGATTATCTCACGCCTCATTATTCTATATTTTTATTATCACCCCTATTATGTTTCTTTTATATACCTCTTGTCTCAAATGTACTAATTTACCTTATTATATGATTTTTTTCATTCCCTTACTAGGATTTATAGCTCATCCCCTTCTTAATTATTTCCCTAGGTTATCCTGTGAAGTTTTATGAGAATGATGAGCATGTTAAAGAAGTTTTCAATACTTTTTTTATATATATGTGAAAATTTGATGTGATATGTACCTATTTTCTCAAATTAATTAGGCTTAATGGTCTTCTTAGATTATTTTTTGTGTAAATTTATCTAATAAATCATGAAATAAAGTGTAATAAAATATGGGTTATCATAAGGGTCCCCTAATATATTTAAATAGGTTGAGTGAAACCCCCTGGTACACTATGGTGTAGGTCCTCTATCTATCAATTGGTACTCTCCTGATGCACCAGAACTCAGGTCCTCTATCTATAGATTTTTACCCTTGTAACCAATAAGGTGTGGGTCCTCTATCTACTCTATAGAAACCCACATGACTTTCCAGTGTGTGTTTCCTCTATTCAGTGAGTGGAATGCCTATGTCATACTAGGGCATGGGTCCTTAATTGGAGATAGTGACTCATTAGGATATAGAGTGCAATGGAATGGTTTGTGTCCTCCATGTAGTTTTTCTAGTATGGTTACATGATATTTTGGTGATAAAAGATGGAAAATTAGAGTTGTATGTGACTTATCATTCTTAGTTGTGTTGTAGAGATAGATATCCCCTTTCCCTCTCATTTAGGTTTCCTATGATTATATATGGTGGGTTTTTTCCCCTATTTATATTGGTTGAGCTAACAATTTTTATATCTCTCTATTAATCCTTTTTTGGTTTTTTAGTCATCTTACATGGTATGTATATAATCACGCCTTCATGGGATTAACCTGAACATTTCATGTCTTATGTTGATTATAGGAAGATTAGTGGTGACATTAGTAGAGCATATAGGTACTTGGGTGCATTGACTATGTTTGGTGGTCGGTCTTAGAGATAAATATTTTGGCTCTATTTAGTTTTTCTTTATCTAATTATTGTCAAGTTGTGACCTCATTACTAGTCCAGCATGTATTTTCCCCCTTTACACTTTGGTTTATATTTTTTTAATCTAATCTATTCCCTAGAGGTTATTTCATGCATTTTTATCATCTATATGTTTTAGTATTTTATTATTACTTCAAACTTTTGTATGGAGATGGTTGCGTGAATGTGTATAATTACTTTAGGTTAAGGACTACTATTTTATTTTACACTTTCTTGACTCTTGTTTTCATCCCCTATATTATTGGAGGTAGGCTTGGAGTGTCACATGTGGTTCTCTACTGACTAGGAAGTTCCCATTAGGTCAATTCGTGAAATAAATCACTTCATAATCATGTTTATCCATTGATTAGTGCATGTTCTTGTTTAGGTCACTTTAACCACCTATATTAATGATGCTATAAATTTTCATCAAGGATAAATATAGAAAATTTATTACTAGTAATATTATATATTGATAATAAAATAATTATTTGTTTAGTTTTGTAGTGGTAATATTAATATCTAACTAATTCTTAATATACCACCTTTCATTCATAAAATATTTACCAAAACAAGCTCATCGTGGATTCCATTATCATAAACCATACCCATTACTTCTAGAAAATGAAAATGGGACTTCATAAATAATTGAAATATAGGGATTCCATTTCCTTTATAAATCTTGTAATAATGAACTTTTTATTAAATAATTAAGATTGATATTCCCATTATCAAATTCCAAGGAAATGAACAAAATTATTAACATATGATGATGAAAATAAACTATAATTATTTTATGTGTGGAGAATTATTATAAATTAAGTTTATAAAAATTTAAATAGATGAATAAGTATTTAAAATAAGTGATTAAGATATTTATTTTTATTATAAAAGATATTAGAGTATGTCCAACCAAGCAGGAATCCATGGTCAGGGTTTGTTGTCCCAAATTTCCATCTTTGAGACATGTTTTGAATCATGAAACTATATTCATTTATATGGTGTATATATATAATATTTAACATATTATATCATTAATATATATATACTCATGGTATTTTAATTTCCTTATAAATTTCATTTTTTCAATGGGTTTCGATTTAAAGTCATAAGGGGTTTTATTTGAAATCATTGCTTTAAAGGTTTTGAAGTGTTTTACCCAACTCTTTCTCTTACATGTATATATATTTTTTTATATTGTTTTAATAATGTTTTTATATACAATTTAACAATTTTTAAATTTCATATTCCATTATCTTTTACTTTATTTACCAAATTTATGAAGGAATCTTTTTAACATTTTTCATATGAGTAAATATTGAATATCTTTACAAAAGTGTGAAAGGAATGTTTTTTCACATTAACCACATGATTTAATTTTCCTTATATAATGAACATTATTAGTTATTAATATTACTTTCTAGGTTACCATATTTTTTAAAATAAAATTATATTCCCATCATTTTTTAAATTCTTTATTTTAAAAAGTTATCAAAAGAAAAGGATATTTCCTCTTGATTTCAAGGAAACTTACTAATGTATTTATAAGGTTGTTTTTATCTATATAATAATAATTAAAGTATTCTTATGTTACACTAGGGATATTTATTAATGATACCATCCAACTTATTTATTTTCATGGATTATGATTATTCTATTCTATTTATTGACCATGGGAAATAATAACATTATGTATTCTAGCTTTCCAATATAGATATTTATTGATTGTTAAATCATATTGATTATGTATTGTATTGTATTTTATTTCTTTAATTATTATCATATTATGAATTCATTGGAATTATTTAGTAATTATTAGTTCCTAGAATTATATATCTTTTCAATGCATCGGTATGTCTCATGAAAAAACTAGTATGGGTATTTGGTGTATACCTTACCTATTTACACATGATGTCTTGGATTGAGGCATTTATTATAAGAGTAATATATCTAAAATTATTCATTTTATCACTATAAAACCAATTATTATTTTCTATATGATTATTTATATTATTATTTCATCCCTATATATATTCCTCTTTCAAGATATTAGCTATATGCCCTATTTTATTGTTATTTATTTCTACCATATTATTAATTTCTTGTTAATTATATGATATTTTTCAGTGTAGTTATTGTGTTAATTAGGATAATAACTCACTAATTTATTTTATTTTTTATTCCCAAGGTTCCTAAAAGTGAACTCTTAATTATTTCAAGGTTATACTAGAAGAGATAATAAAATTATCATTGTAAATTTTAGTTGTACTTCATTTGTTCAAATGAAATGTGATAATTGTGTAAGTATCTAGTCACCTAAGACTACTAAATTATTGGATCATATGGTATGTAAAATTTTATTCTCTATACCAATTTAATAAATTAATCACTAGATCTAGGTTACTGTATTTGGTTTTTTTATAAACAATAATTCTCATCAGCTATAATAAATTGTCACCAACTATTTGCAACATCATAAAAATTTATAAACGCGTATGAATCAACCATTTATAATAAATTTCCTTTTTTAAAAATCAGTATATATATTAGTTTAATCCTTATCATCATCCCAAATAAATAAAAATCATGTTACTTCTACATTATATAAAAATTAAAGGAGAGTTATCGAATCAACTACCTCAATTGAAGCTCCAAAACCACTATGAAAGAAAACGGTAGGGAAGAGATGATCACCAGACTAAAATACCATAAAGGAATCCTCAAAATTATTGAGAATATAAATCTTCATAAAAACCATGAACCATATCCACCAAAAAGGACCCCAAAATGAAGTAAAATCCTCCTTGGACGATGGATAGTGAAAAATAATCAAGAGGGGGAGAAGGGAAAACTCACCTCAGATCATCACTAGTCAATATCCCAATAACAATGGATAATGAAAATAAATGTAAACTTAAATACCTTTAAGGAAACAAAACTCATACCCAAGGTTTTATAAAAAAAATGAAACTAAAATACATTAAGGTGGAATTTTATATTGATTCTGACACATGAAATCAAGGTTTCACGAAATGATAGATCATAGTTATTCCAAGATGGGGTTAATTTCACAAATTATTTGGAATTATCAGCACGAATCACCCTTTACCCCCTCCCCCCCCCCATTTTAATCTCATTTAATATCCTTTAAATTTATTCACTACTGGGAATGGGGTTTATCCCCATAAATATATTCCTATGGTTTTATAAACCGTGGGAATAGGTTGTTTTTATTTATCTTTACCCACCATTTTATTAAAACTGTGGGTATTAAACATCCATCCTGCCCGAAGTATCGGCCTACTCCTCACTCGGCGCTCCCCCCATTCAACCCTACCTCCCCGACCCTTGACTCCCGGCCTTGTCCTCCCCTCCCCGACCACCGCCTCCCGGCCCTCTCCTCCCCTCTCCGACTCCCCTCCCCGGCCTCTGCCTACCGGCTCCGCATCCCGGCTCTGCCTCCCGACTCTGCATCCCTGCTCCGCATCCCAGCTCCCGACCTGGACCTCCTGGCCTTCGCCTCCGCCTCGACATCTCTTAAACAAGGTAATTTTACTTGTGATGATCCATTAATGTTATGGGAGGATATCGATGATTCTTGGTTGATTATAGGGGTTACCATGTGTAATGATTAACCTCTAGGATTTGAAGTTGTAGATACTGGTTGATTTAAGTGTCACATAGATATCTATAGATTAGTAAAATTGGAAATTATTTATGATAGAGTTGGGGTTATCATAAATATCAACTTATATATATTATGCATTCTAACAGTCCTCATGTCCGAATACATATCTTCATAAATTAATAACAAGACAAATAAATATATTATAATTAATGATAAAAATTAAAATATGTGAAAATTTATGTTAGTTATAGGATGGAGATACTGGTGTGGTACTCTATATGTGGAATGTGAATTTGTAAATGGTTCTCTATCAACAGTTAGGTGTGGAATAATAAAATATTCTCTTATAAGATTTAATTTCATGGGTGATAGAAGATCTAAAAATGGGGTTATAGATGATGATAGAGCAGAAATTTTTTGATCCATACATGATGTAGTAATATGTTTGAAATGACACAAAAATTCACTCATCTTATGTTATAAAACTCTCATCTTTCCCAAATTTATATTTCAATACATTATTTTTTTTTAAAATAATTTATTATAATTTGATGATAAAATTATATATATTATTAATATATTACTTATCACTAAATGAGATAAATAATAATTTTTTCAATGGCCATTCATGTTTATTATATCTCCTTCAATGGTCTCCATATCCCAGTGTAAATATGGATCACATAGAACCGCTATGTTCTTAACATGTTTTTAATGAAAAATTTATTTATAACTATTTCAACATGATCCATCATGAATACATCCATTTTGAAATTAACTAAACAACATTCTATTTAGATGCTAAATAAGCATTGAAAAATTATAAAATAATAGCTTGTGGGGACAGTATAGAAGCCTAACATGTTTTACTTGGTTATATTTATAAAATTAAATTTTGAAATTAGATTAATTAAAATAAACACATATCAAATTAGGTCTCATGAATATGACCAAACTAATCACACTTCAATAATAAATATCTCAACCAATGACTATATATAAAATCAATGATGTTTTATCATTGCAAAAATTAATATAAAACATAAATATAAGGTTAAAAAGTTTGATAGATTGTGTTGACCTATTTTGAACAACCTAAATAATGAGAAATTAACATTCATTTGTATTTAAAAATAAATAATTCATTATTGTATTGAGTGGTACAATAACATTTTAGTTGAATGCATTTGGAAAATCATGCTCAATTAATTGTTTAATCATGCTAGACTATATAAGACACATTATGATCATATAGAGTGCTTTATCTTAAAATACCATTTATAATTTATTTTTAACATAATTATATGAGTACATACATAATTCTTAAACCAATCATGGAATTATTCATAATTAACATACTAAATTTTATGACCAGTAACACATGGAAATCATCTTCAAATCTTGATAATGTATGTTCCATAAATTATGAAAAACAATTAGTTAAATAATTTTTTTTAACTTAATTTTTTTTACTATGTATTAACGTAACATTTCAATGTTATATTTAAAGGTGAATTGAACAACATGTAATGGTTTAGAGCATTATTTTTTAATCTAAGCAACCAAACCATTTACATAGAATTTAATCAGTCCTAGAGATTTAAATATAATTTATCATTTGTTTGTTGTTATTCTTATTATTTCTAGATATTATTTATTATCCTTGCAAAGGAAATAGATCTTGGATTTCTTATCTAGGTTTAGGATTTACAATGATATCCAATGTGATCCTTTCTAGATTTACATGGAAAATAAATATGGAAAGATGGTTTATCCTGATCATTCTTATTATTTCTACTTATTCAATCATGGACTCCTCTTGTCATTAAATATGTTTTGCTAGCTACTAATATGCATTGATTAATTTAATAATAAAATTGATTGTAATGAATTTTTTAAATATGATTTACATTGTTGATTGAATGATAATTTTTTTCCTGTTATAGAATGGATAGAAGCTGGATGTATCGTACCGATCGGATTTCAA
Organism: Viscum album; assembly: GCA_963277665.1. NCBI lineage: Eukaryota > Viridiplantae > Streptophyta > Magnoliopsida > Santalales > Viscaceae > Viscum > Viscum album. Next base: position 1,135,500,686 of record OY728164.1, on the reverse strand, counting down.
CCGAGTTTCAAAGTAATTTGGAGAATTTTTTAGATTTTGAATTTAACAACGCGTCAGATGGAGGATGTATACAGTGTCCCTGCTATAATTTTTTTGGAAGACCATGGTTAAGACGAGAAGAAGTTAGTTACCATTTAACGAAATTTGGATTTCAAGATGAATATAATGTTTGGTTTCACCATGGTGAGATGAGTCAATCTTCGACTGTTCATAAACGAAATGAACGAAGTGACATGGAGAATTTGATATTTGATCGGTTTCCATATGTGCATCATTCTGAGAGAGATAACATGCCGGTGAAAGAAGAAAATGATATCAGTACACATGAGGAAAATGTTGAAGACGATGATGTTGAGAGAGTAAAAAATTTATTGGATGATGCCAGAACTCCAGTATATCAAGAATTTACTAAAATGACCAAGTTGGAATTTTTAATGCGGTTATACCATGGAAAAACCATATATGGGATTTCTAATACCGCCATTGATTATATTCTTACATTTTTGAAGGACTTGCTTCCCGATGGTGCAGATATTCCCTCCAATCATTACATGGTATGGAAGTTTATAAAGCATCTTGGATTTGCTACTAATAAAGTCCATGCTTGTCTAAAAGATTGCAGTTTATATTTGGAGGAAACAGCTGACCGTAATGACTGTAAAGAATGTGGTACATCTTGATGGAAGACAAATGCAGATGGAACACCATCTCGTGTGCCACATAAAGTCATGTGGCACTTTCCATTGATTCCCAGACCTCAAAATCTATTCATGTCTCTAGAAATATTAGTTAATATGCGATGGCATGATGTTGAGAGAATTAAAGGTAATGATGAGCTGGTCCATCCTGCAGATGGATTATCATGGCGAACATTTGATGCACAACATCCTGATTTTGTAGCTGAGGTGCGTAATGTCATATTAGGCCTATCATGTGATGGTTTTAATCCGTTTGGTCAGACGCTTACTGCTCATAGCATGTGGCCGGTTTTTATTCATGTTTATAATCTTCATCCATGGATGTGTATGAAAAAACCTTTCACTTTCTTGAGTATACTGATATCTGGACCTTCGGATCCTGGTAATGATATAGATGTCTACTTGTAGCATTTAATAAAAGAGTTGAAATAACTTTGGGATTTAGGTGTGCAGACATTTGATGCTTCTTCAAAGAATACATTTCAGATGTGTTCTTCCCTTCTATGGACCATAAATGATTTCCCTGCCTATGCAATGATTTCTGGGTGGATCACGAATGGAAAACTATCATGTCTCGTTTATATGAAGAATACATGATCGAGAAGGCATAAATATCGTCGTAGTTTTAGTTTCATGGGGCATTGCCGATTCTTTCCAATGGATCATCAATACAGGAAGAATCATTGGAGGTTTGATAATAATGTTGACACTGATGAACCACCTCAATGTATGTCAGGAAGTGATGTGCTTGATGAATTGAAAGATTTAAGCTTTTCATTAGGGAAAGGTCAGTTGAAATCTCGAAAGAGGAAGAATGATGATACTGAAGTCACTTACAATTATAAAAAGAGAAGTATTTTTTTTGTGTGTTTCTATATTGGTCTACTAATTTGTTATGTCATTGTTTAGACGTAATGCATATTGAGAAAAATATATGTGAAATGTTGCTTTCAATTATTTTGAATATTAAGGGGAAGACCAAATATGACCTCTGATCTCGTCGGGATTTATTGGATTGGCGTATTCGACCAGAACTACATCCTGTTTGTATCGGTGAAAACAAATGGAAAGTTCCATGTGCTTCTTATGTGATGACACTGGCAGAGAAAGATCGATTTCTGGAAATATTGGAGAATATCAAGGTTCCAGATGGCTATTCCAGCAACATATCTAAACGAGGCAACAGAAGACATTTGAAATTGAAATCCCTAAAAACTCATGATTATCACATCTTGCTTCATTAATTGATTCCAATAGCAATTCGGCATTTTCTATCCAATAATGTAAGAGTGGCAGTGATTCATTTGTGATATTTTTTTAGAGACCTTTGTGCTAAAAGGTTATCCAAATCATTGTTGATAAAAAAGAAGCAAGAGGCTCCTTTAATTCTGTGTGAGTTGGAAAAAAAATTTCCTCCATCCTTTTTCACTTACATGTTTCATTTAACAGTTCATCTTCCAACTGAGACACTTCTTGGGGGACCAGTCGCTTTTCTGTGGATGTATCCCACTGAAATAAATATGTGCACTTTGAAATCATATGTCCGAAATAAGAATTATCCTGAAGGTTCCATTGTGAGGAGTTATCTGGCCCAATAATGTATGTATTTTTGTTCAATGTATTAGTCTGATGTGAGCACAAGACATAATCGACCAATGAGAGATGAAGATGAGCAGTATGAGGAAATTCAGCCCTCATTTCCATCTCTTCCCCAAATAGGTGGAATTTTCGGGTCATATACATTGGTTACATTGAGCTTTGAAGAGCGGAATATGGCACATCGTACAGTCTTGTTTAATTGTGGTTTGTTTGATGCCTATATCAAGTAAGTAATTTGAATATATATATGTTATCTCAGACGATATCATATCACATATACCTTATACTTTTATTGTCATTTTATGTAGAGAACATAAACAAATTATAAGTAGAGTTCATCGGTCTTTGTCATTGATAAGGAGAGAGGATATGCATAGCCAAGAGTTCCCAGATTGGTTGAAATCAAAGGTATGACCATTACATTATATACCTTAAAATATAGATATATATTTAATTATATTACTCATATGTATTTCAGGTATTGATTTTACCTGCTGAATTCATTTCTCAAGAATTAAGAGTGTTGGCTTTTAGTCCCAATTCTTTGGTTCGTGACTGCAAATCTTTAATAATCAATGGATATAAATTTGTTACAATTGATAAAGTGGTGAAAATGAGATCACAGCATGATGGCGTTATGTTAACTGCTAGAATAGATTGTTATGCCAGTGCATTAGATAGTCGACCTTGATATGAAGATGTGTATTATTATGGACTGGTTGAGAAAATATTGTTATTGGATTACTACTCTCAAGGTCGAGTCATTATGATGAAATGTAAATGGTTTGATTCAATGACGCGACATGGTACATTTATTGATGATTTCGGATTTAGATTTATTGACATGAGTCGATTTCTGCATACTGATGAACCATACATTTTGGCATCAATGGAAAAACAAGTGTTTTATGTGAAAGATCATCTGAAACCTGATTACGGTGTCATTAATGAAGTATTCCCAAGACATATTTTTCATGATGATGGGGATGAAATTGTCACCATTGACGCCTCCATCGGTGTTAGACAAAATATTGTATTTGATGACACAAATTGTCCCATTGTGAGAGATGATGTTGAACCTGAGGTAGTGGAGGGTAATATATAAAAGCAACCATATAAATTCAGAGTTCATTCAGTTTACCTTGATGTGAGTTTCTCAGATTTGTACGAATGTAATTACTTTAATTTAGTTTTAGTTTGGAATGATATGTCTATTTTTGTATTGTTTGGTTTCGTTTCATTTAATTATATTTATTTCAATTCAGAAAACTGGGTTTAAAATGTGGTTTTAAAAATTGTATAACTTGGTTGTAAATTATCATTACTGAAAGATGTTATGACATTTTTTGTCTTCTTTGGATTCTAAGTTGTATGTATGATTTATAAAAAATGTTGCTAAAAAATATTTATTTCATTCTTATACAGATTATGAAGAAAACTACAGAAGCTCGCAAGAAAAGATTATTTGATGTTGATCCTATTAGACGCGAGCGTGAGTTGTATTCAGTAAGTATAATAATTATAATATTTATATTCCTCATTACATATAATATGAAGTTCATATTTTTGATCAAATTTATTTTAGGGATATATAACTTCAGAGATTCCTCTTCCTAGTATGGGACCAAGCAGGGATCCTCCTAGACCTAGGTGGAGCTCCCGTCTTACCACTCCCCACACTGACCCATCAGTGGACATCCCATCTACCACACATGTCCGCCCTCCGCTTGAGACCCCTGGGATGTTCCCATACATGCTATCTTCATCATCCCATTTACCCTCTTTTTCCGATTCCATGTCCACGCCGACTCGACCGATGTTCTCACCTCCACAATTTCCATATCCATTCATGTATCCCTAGACCTACTACACATATTCTGACATGTCTACGCCAAATCCTTTTCCTACCATCCATCATACACATATTGAGTCTGTTCCTTCAGTTTCCACTCCTATTCATGAAGATCAGCCGGCGTATGTTGTGGAACAGATACTTCCTTCAGAGTATGTTGATCCAACACAGTCCACGGATGCCTCACAGCCTATTCAGGAGCCTGCATCAGGTTTTTTTTTATAAATGTTTCAAATTATAGCATTTCACTTTTTTATTATTGTATTGTCACTTAACTCTTCTCTTTTCACCTCTTATGTTATTTAGTGGGATCTTCTAGTAGGCGACGTGGGCGCACTCGAATGCGGGATTCCTGGAATCGTGAAACTCAGATTATGGTGGATTACAATCCTCAAAATGAAATGGTATGTAAAAATGCTAAGGAGTGTAGAAGTTTCATGGCTACTTTAGCCAAATATCATGATATCGTTCTGGTGGAACCGGTCTCATGGAGACATATCAGTGATGACATCAAGGATAGGGCATGGGCGCAGATATGGGTACAGAAATTTTATAAATTTATATTTATATTAGTAATGTATTTATATGACTTAACATTTTCGTTGTAGAGTCGATTTAATTTTCATAAAGATGAATCTACCAAAGCTGCTAGGTTGAGTGATCTTGGAGAGTATTGGCAGTCATACAAGTATGAGTTACATATTGGTTGGAGGAGCAGAGTGGGTACTAAGTTAGATGGTGTACCCACAAACCTTGACTGTCCAAAAAGTAAATATCAAAAAATGATCGCACATTGGAAGACTGAATAGTATAAGGTACTACCCATATTTAATTGTTTTTATATAAAATTTAATTCTTATTACTTTTATTGTTTTTTGTTTCTTAGGAAGTGTCAGCGAAAAACAAAAAAAAACAAAGATGAAATGATATATCTACACCCATTGGGGCGCACTACAATGCCCGATCATGAGAAGCAGCTGGTACGTTCAATCCAATTTTTTCATTTATCATATATGGTTGTAATCGAAATTTGTGTATTTCTCATATGTAACAAGCTGAATGGGGAATTGAAGGTCCTGTACCTCGTGCCAAATTATTCTGCTTCAGTAGGAAAAGAAAAGATGGAACTGCAGTTAATTCACAAACACAAGAAAAAATTGTAAGTTTTTTTATATATATTTCAAACATTTATACGAAATTAATAATTTAATATGTGTATAATTTCAACACTCTACGTTGAAGGCCATAGATGAGGAAGCTGAAAACTTAGGGCCAAATGATCATTTGAGTCAGGTGTTAGGTGTGGAGCACCCAGGAAGAGTCCGTTGTAGACCAGGCAAAAACATTGTCCCCTCTAGGTATTGGTCATCATCGGACTCCTCTAATGCCTCTAAGGCCTCTGAGTTGGAAAGTACATGTGATGAATTAGCTGTGACAAAGAAAATAGTATTAGAGAAGCATGAAAAAAGTAAGCTAATGAATGAACATTTCGTGAAAGCTATGTCAATGTTGAGTCAGTCACTACCACCAGAGGTTTCTGCCACTTTTGATTCATGTATGGCATCAATGATCTATTTACATAATTCCTCGGGTGATTCCCATGAGGGTCCTAGTGGCGATGACGGTGGTGGTGATAGAGCTGGTGAGGATGTTTTTTATGCTTTTGTTGGTGATGAGATTGCTGATGATGATGATGATGATGATTTTGCTACTGGTGGTGATGATGCTGATGATGTTGCTGCTGATGATGATGATGCTGGACATAGGGATGATGATGATGGTGATGGGGGGGATATTAATCCTCTCCATTTTTGACTTAGCATAGAGACTTGTGTTGGAGTTTAATTTTTTTTGTATTGGTGGACTGCTTGTATGTGAATTTCTTTATGTAATGAAATGCATTTTGGATTATGTTTTCATCGGGGGTGTTATTTAAAAATTATTTAGGTAATATTCACATTCCATTTTTGTTTTTATGGTTTCGTGTGTTAATTATTATCTCTCCATCTAATCTTGGCCTTAGCAGTGGAGGGGAGGCTTGGGATGGGGGGCTGCAGTGGAGGGTTGGGGGGGCTGGGAGGGGAAGGTTGGGAGGGGGGTGCAGTGGAGGGCTGGGAGGGGAGGGGGCTGCATTCACGTAATCTATTTTTCATATACTCGACATGCAGAGTATGTTCATCAGGCGAGTATGACCATGTCCTCCACTTTGAAGCAGAAGAGCCCATCTATTGAAGGCGTTAAGAAGGTTTAGTTGATTCTGATCTTTTTCTTTAAATGTAAAGGCACTGATTGGTATGTGATCTGACAGTTATATGAATATTTGGATCTGACTAACTGATTTAGATGTTTCATATGCTGTTTTTGGTTTTCAGATTTCCTTTATCTAAATTTTTAATGTGGTTTTTTGTGTTTTAAGAAGACTCCAAACACAAAAGAAAAAGAATGTTTAGTGGGGAGGGAGGGGGAGGGGCTGGGCAGGTGGGGAGGGGGAGGGGCTGGGCAGTGGGGAGGGAGGGGGAGGGGCTGGGCAGGGGGAGGGGACGGGCAGGGGGCTGGGAAGTGGGGAGGGAGGGGGAGGGGCTGGGAAAGTGGGGAGGGGCTGGGCAGGGGGGCTGGGCAGTGGGGAGGGAGGGGGAGGGGCTGGGTAGGTGGGGAGGGGCTGGGTAGGGGGAGCGGCTGGGCAGGGGGGGCTGGGAAGTGGGGAGGGAGGGGGAGGGGCTGGGCAGGGGGGCTGGGCAGTGGGGAGGGAGGGGGAGGGGCTGGGCAGGTGGGGAGGGGGAGGGGCTGGGCAGTGGGGAGCCAGGGGGAGGGGTTGGGCAGTGGGGAGGGGCTGGGCAGGGCAGCTGGGTAGTGGGGAGGGAGGGGGAGGGGTTGGGCAGGGGGGTTGGGCAGTGGGGAGGGGCTGGGAAGGGGGGGCTGGGCAGTGGGGAGGGAGGGGGAGGGGCTGGGTAGTGGGGAAGGAGGGGGAGGGGGAGGTGGGGAGGGGGAGGGGCTGGGGGAGGAGCTGGACACAGTGTCAACTTATCCACCGTCGCTAAAGTTATGGTTTTACCACACCATTTTTTATATCATGACAAGTTTTCTTTTTACTCAACTGCATCCTCAGATATCCAATTTAACCCCAGACTCATATTTTCATAATATGATGCAGTAGGACTTCAAGTGCTCCCAGAAATGAATTTGCAGCTGATTTAGTTGATTACCATGGCGCATTAGAGGATCGACCACTCCCAGGACATCACCTTTCTTCAGCGCCTTCTGAACAATCATCAATGGGGCACTGTCTTCTAGTTGAAGGTAAACACTTCTGGTTTCTATCATTAAACCTGACATTTCTGACTATTCATTTTAGCACAAATACTCTGTTTCCTCTATGCTTCTGGCCATAATTGGTATGTGGGATGCAGAGTGAATCAACATTCTGGAAGCTGAAAGTGTTCTGGAAGGGTGCGCTGGAAACACAAAGCAAGTGCACGGGTGAGGTGGATGTTAACAAAACCGCCCAGAGCAGCCACTTCAATCGAATCTTGACCGATGTGTTTCTCACCCCGAAATAGGTATGTTCTCATAATATCGTTGAAATAATCTCCTAGACAATTTGCAGTATTTCCCTTCGCATAATACTTTTTCATACGTTATTACGCACTTCATCTTTTAATATGAATATTGATTATTTTTATTTATATATTGCAGGTGACTCACTCTACACATGAAGAGATCAAGGGAATCCTGCACTAATAAGTGCCAGATCTCTACAACAGGTATGTTTTCCTAAAATTGTGGAATTAACCTCCCTACCATGCATCATTTTTCATTTTCATTTACACGCTATATGAATGCATGTGATTGGTCGTAAAATCATGGAGTTAACCTCCCTTTAATCCAACATATGAATGCAGGTGATATTTTTTCACTATTGACTGCACTGTATATTGATTTTTTTGGGTCATGTCTAAGAGTTTCTAGACATACTTTGATTGTTCTCATCACATCATAGCGATGAACCGAAATATTGATGAATGTGCATGGGATGATGGAATGAATGCCTTCGATTTACAAGCATGGAGAAGAAACTTAAGAGATGTGTATCATTTATGTCTCAGCAAGGATTTATGAAGGTATTTTTTTCCCAACTAACTCTTCAACAGGATAGGATGTATGGGAGTTTATATTGTTTACAACTCAAGTAGTAAATGATACAGTGATAATCACATTCTTCATGAGTTTGACTGGTATTTCTTGTGTTACAATCTGTTTTTTATTACAGTGAGTTATATTACCTTAAATAAACACACCTTAAGGGAAAATATTTAGTTGGACACCCGATTTTAGATTTGTTTTCTGTTATAATCTGTTCTGTAATACAGTGAGTTGTAGTACCTTATCAAAATTTTAGGATGTTTTCTAACAGTTGAAGTACCTTACCTGGTTGGGTCTGTATCCAAATAAAACATGTCATGCATCTACATATTTCATGCAGGGAGATTCAGGGGGAGGGCTGGGTAGTGGGGAGAGAGGGGGAGAGAGGGGGAGGGGTTGGGTAGGGGGGAGGGGGAGGGGGTGGGAAGGGTGAGGGCTGTGCAGGGGGGGAGGGCTGGGCAGTGGGGAGGGAGGGGGAGGGGTTGGGCAGGGGGAGGGGGAGGGCTGGGTAGGGGGAGGACTGGGCAGGGGGGAGGGGGAGGGCTGGGTAGGGGGAGGGTTGGGTAAGGGGGGAGGGCTGGGCAGTGGGGAGGGAGGGGGAGGGGCTGGGCAGGGGGGAGGGGGAGGGCTAGGTATGTGGAGGGCTGGGCAAGGGGGAGGGGGAGGGTTGCGCAAGGGGAGGGATGGGCAGTGGGGAGGGATGGGGAGGGGGGAGGGGGGAGGGCTGGGTAGGGGGAGAGGGTGAGGGATGGGCAGGGGGAGGGCTGGGCTGGGGGGAGGGCTGGGCAGTGGGGAGAGAGGGGGAGGGGCTGGGCAGGGGGGAGGGGGAGGGCTGGGCAGGAGGAGGGATGGGCAGGGGGGGCTGGTCAGGGGGGGTGGATCAAGTATTTAACCATCAAAAAATTTAAATTAGAGAACTATCATTGAAATGGGTCAGGTTCCTATTGGAAGCTCCTGGTTCACTAGGCCTGGTGATAGAAGAAAAGGGTCTCATCCCAGTCACTCTAGAATGAATATGTTAAAACGCTAAATAAAGAACATGATGATTCTATGGAAATTCTAGAAAAATACCTTCATTTTCATGTACATGTTTGTGTACCCATATGAGACCTATGATTTTGAAACTGGAAGAGATGTACAAGTATTGATTGAAGGATAAAATGGTATTTCTATAATTGAAACGGGTGAAGTTACTTGACTCGTCGACCGATGTCTTTACTTTCAATTGACTATCAAGTTTAGAATTTATGAATATACTTGATCCTTCACTATACTACTAAGGTGTAGAACAACGAGAGTCCAAGGTCAATCCCACAAGGAACATGAGTGATCTGCAAGATCCTGACATTACTTAATTGTTAACCTGGTGATTTGTAAGCAAAAATCAGTTCAAACAGAATTTTAAAACAAGAATTTAAATGATATTTAAAGACAATTAATAAACATAGAAGTGAGATATCAATTTCAAAGGATGTTTAACAAGAGATGTCCACCTCTTTCATTCATGAATGATTCGAATAAATTGGCTGCAAGATCATTCTAAAATCACAAACTTCTCTATAGTCAAGTCCATTGATTCTGCCTAGGTTAATCAAGTTATCTTGGTCGGAGAAATAAACTAACATAACCGCATTAATACATTGTTAATATTTTCATTATTAATTGTTAACCATAAGTGAGGGTTATTTATTTTAGATTTTGAATTAAACTCATGTCTACACATTCTTTCTTTTTTGTTTTAATGTTTTCATGTTTTCATGTTTTCTAGGTTGACATGGAAGCCCTGTTACACATGGGTGATGGGGATCTTAAGGATTTGGGAATTCCAATGGTAAATGACTTATTATTCCTTCATGTTCTTTGATCATAGGTTTTTAATTTTCATTGTAGGATGCCAATATTGTTTGATGGGGGCATCTGATTTCTGTATTATATTTTTTAAAATTATTTTCTGTTTGCCTCAATTGGAGGTGACAATTTTTAACTTGACATGATATCTGGACATGACATGAGTTAAACAGGTTTGGGTTAGACATAAATTGGTTCAGGTTGTGATAGGGTTGAGGAATCTTACACAAATAACTCAACATGAGATAACATTCTATTATAATTAGAACAACAGAAGTTTTCAGAGGATGGATACGAGAAACATATGCAAGTGAATCATTTGGATCCAGCATTACTTACAATTTTTCTCTTGCCATCTCTTATTAAAGCTTCTCCAAGTCGAATTGTTAACATTAATTATGTCATAAGTTCTTTTTTCTGAACAATTCATTGTCTTTTACATATTACTTCTTAAATTGAAAGTGCAAAACTTTATGAGCATGTCCATTCTCAGTGCTTTGCTCATTTACTCGTTACATCTACATGATTTATTAGCTGATTTTTTACCGTGTTTTATTTCATTACTGATTTTTTTGCACCACAATTATGGGTTTGAGATAAATTTTTCTCTTCCTTTAAATAGATACATCATGTTTGCTTTTTCAACTCTGAAGATATGAATTTTATTTCTGGTGGAAGGAAGTTCACCAGTTTAGTGGGATACTCCAGTAGCAAGCTTGCATAGGTGCACATGCAGCAGTATGGTGTTTGGTTGTCCAATGATTTAAAGGCCTAATAAACCCTCAACTTCACTCTAAACATTTAGAAAAAGTAGGAAAATTGTTTGAATGGGATGGGAAATTGTTTTTTTAATCTGCACGATATTCTGTTTTTTTTTACAATGAAATTCAAAACAGTGTCACTATTTCATTGCAGATCATGTTTAGCAGTGTCCTCCACAAGCGGCTGCCTACTGAGTCTGGTATTAGTGTAGTTTGTGTTTCACCTGGTGTTGTACACACCAATGTGGTAAGCTTCACTGATGATTTTAAACTCTATATATATGTGATATGATAATTGTATAAAGGATACCTTCATCAAATGGGGTCAAACATTTTGAATTTATTTATGGTGGGGGGTTGATTTTCATATCATGCTGAATTCTCATGTCCAATTCTCAGTTTTATCCCTATGAATCCAGGCAAGAGATCTTCCCAAAATTGTCCATGCTCATTATCATCTGATACCCTACTTCATTTTTTGATTCCCAAGAAGGTGATCATCTTTTATTTCAACTGTACTGGTTTTCTTGAAGACACTAAATTGGTGTTCACATAAGGCCCTGTTTGGTTCCACTTCATTTATTGAATGAAATGAAATAGGATGTTTTGAGGTTTGATTACAAGTGGATGAAATGAAGGACTCAACACTTGAAATATTATCAGATCATCTCATACCATATCCTTGAACTGAACTAGACCTAACTCCTAGCTATTTCCACTGATGCGATCACATTTTGGAAGGTTTGAAGGATATGTTTAGGATTTGATGTCCTAGATTCCATCATTTCTAGGATTTGCTAAGAAACATCTTTGTAGGGAATGGGAATTTCACCCATTCTACAGTTAGGGTAAGAATGTGAGTCTTCCTCTGTTTTTTAGTCAAGATTCTTTGACTAGGTCCTCTAATTTCCATTGTATTTTCATGTTGGGATTGATATACCGGAGTAGTTATTTTCATATTATTGTTGATTTCTGATATATCTGAATGGAAGGATTGATATTTTTGTAGGTGCAGAGCGGTAGGGAGGTGGAATTGCAGCTGCCTAGGGAACAAGTATATACCCACGGTTTTCCAAACTGTGGGTACATTTCGGGAGTTTAATTCAGTATACCCACGGTTTGCAAACCATGGGTACATATGGCGAGATTTACATTATTATACCCACGGTTTGCAAATCGTGGGTACGTATGGGGATATTTAAACCAGTATACCCACGGTTTTCAAACCATGGGTATAGATGTCTATACCTACGGCTTGTTAAACCGTGGGTAATCTGAATTTTTCTTCATCTATACCCACGGTTCTATGAAAACCGTGGGTATAGCCCTATTCCGACGGCACTACAGCCAGCATTTCTTGAAACCATGGGTATATCCTATACCCACGGTTTCAAGGGCTATACCCACGGTTTAAAACCGTGGGTATAGGTGTTATTTCTAGTAGTGATTACATCAAGGAAGGTCATGATGAAAACACCATCACCACACCATAATTATAAACTGGAAGAACATCTGAAATCAACCTCTCAGTATCAATTTCATGGTAGATATGGTCGCACTATGAATCGTATATATAGAAAATATCATGAACTCTCCAAGGTAATTCACACTATGAACTAAAACTCTACATCAAGATCATAAAAACATAAAAATAAAAAATATAATAATCATAAAAATTTTGTAAGAGTCATTAAAAATTTCATAAGACTCATCTTATTAAAAGATAAGACTACTCACTTTTTAAAAAAAATTACCTTAAAACTATTTGATTCAAGGCACACTACTACTTGGCATGACTATCACCTATAAAATCATTTTCTACTATATCCAATCCTTCAAATCATGATAGAGGTGGTCATGTCATGACCAATTTCTCCCATTTATAAACTCAACTTCAATAGAACCTATATTCCTCTAATATCTTCACATCACCTATAACACCCATAAGACATAATGTGATGGGAAACAAAGTTATAGGAAATTACATCAGATACCTACCTATCAAATAATTTTTTTCAATAAGAATCAAAACCAAACCCAAAAGACAATTGGAAACCATATAAACCAAACATTCCCTATCACATATGTTTCAAATAGAATGATGTAATCACCAACACACAAAAAAACATGATAGATCAATAAACTCATAAAAATGGTACAATTTAAAATAATCTCAAAAAATTAACATCAATTAAAATATATCATCTTCAATTAAATAAACTCTGAAAATATATTTTGTTTTATAGAATGTATCTACAAATCATGCTCTGATATACATTCCTCCAAAATAACATGCATACAAATAATGTGAACCAAAGTAAATCATTCCTATGAAAAACTTTCTCTCAATAATCCTAAATCTTAACCACTCACTCCAAAATCATCATGTTATCCTATATATAAAACTATCATAAATCAATAAAATGAGAATCATAATGAAGATATCAATTAATTAAAACACATAAAAGAAGTAATTGATCGTGTACAACTACAAGGGTAGAACCAGCAAATATAGTTGCTTGACAATATTCCCCAACACCACAAAAGGACTGATAAACCAAGGAGATATATTACTCCCAAAGTCAAACCATCGCTTCCCAAGATTAAGGGAAACCCTAAAGAATAAATGATCCCCAACCACAAACAATAGAGGTCTACTCCTCTGATTCACATAAGACATATGATTATCTTTTTCCACCTTCATCCACTTAAAAATCACCAAACCCTATCTATATAATTTGTACAACATCAACTTTAAGGACTACTGAAACTTGATCATTAGTTTGGAATAACATAGAGCTATACATTCACCCATAAAAAATCTCAAATGTACCCATTCTAATGGAATAGTGGTAGTTTTTATTATAGGAAAAACCACTAAGGGTAGGTTCTTCACCCATGATGTAAAAAATCTATAAAAGAGTAATTCAATATATCCACAAATGTCTAAATGGTTTTTTCTATTTTTCCATAATTATAAGTGTGTAAATATGTGTTAAGGAATAATTGAGATCTAAAATCATATCTTAACGACTCACCAGACTTTTTTGGTAAAGTGAGAATCTCGGTCATTGATGATGGTCCCTAGTACCCCGTAAAGCCACACTATCTCATCCACAGACTACCCTACCGGAACATCCTAAACCCAAAACTCCCTGATCTCCATGAAATTATATAACCTAATAAAATGATTAAAAATCATACAAAAATAGTCATAAGTTCATTGGGATCATTGTAAACTAGTGACAAAACCCATCGAGAAATCCTATTAGTTCCACTTGGGAACATCTCTTGGGTGCAACAAACTACCTAGAACCCAAGGCACTAACTTCACCTATTGAAGGAATAAACACCATGAAAAAAACTCTTCCAAAAAAATATTCATCCCAAACCACCAAAAATGAATCCTTAAGGAATATTACATATTGGATATACCATGATTTACTTCTAAGAATGATTTATAGAACTCATAGGGAATATCCTCATGCATCCTTATTGGAATAAAATATCTCCCTTGAAGTAACATTTGTTTTAAATCATACTCTAACCATCACTAATTAAAAAATACTACACCAATGGTTTAGAACTGTTGTTATAGGCCCTGAAACCATTAGTATAGGCTATACAAACATTTTGGAGGTTCGTTAGCCTATCTTCAATCAGTATAGACCTATACCAATAGTTTTGAAAACCTTTTAGTATATAGATATGTAAATACCCTTAATTTACATGTAATTTTTTTTAAATAAATGGGAGTTTTATGAGTCCTTGAAAATTGACGGCGCATGATTCTGAGGTCCGGAGTGCCCGGAATGAATTTTTGAACTTTTGTTCGGGTACGTTCAGTAAATGTGTGAGTGGGTTTTTATAACTTTTGAACTGGTGCTTGGAATTGAAATCTGAGGGTACCGTTGAACTGGCAGTGCCAGTATTCACTTCAGAATACTTTCACCTCGACGGCAGTTGGTTGAGGGTGGAAGTTAATTTTTGGGTTTTTTGTGGAAATAATAAAATAAAATAAGCATATATTTTATTTTATTTGATATAACCACTCTATGTAGAAGTTGATAAGTGGGGACCACCAGACCTTAACCTCCCATGAGAGGTTAAGGTGGTGGGGACCACCCAAGCCTAACCTCTCATGAGAGGTTATGGTGGTGGGGACCACCCAAGGCCTAAAACCTCTTAAACTCCCCTCTTAATGAGGGAGAAACCTCTCAACTCCCTTATTAATGTGGAGGAGCCTTTTGAGCTTCCTCCAACCTTAATTTTTCCAACCCATCAAAAAATTAATTATGCAAACCTATGTAATTAATTATTCCAATTTAAATTATGCCAAAATATTCTATAATGTTGGCTAATTCATTTTTGGTGGAATTGGGGGAAACTATTGGCCAAAGGGAGAGCTCTTGGAGAAAGCTCGACAATGAAGAAATTATTCTCTGAACAAAGAATTCCGACCTCTACTTTAACCTTCTTCCTCGAGACATCCTCCAATGGTGGAAATCTTCAAAAATGAAGAATCACCTCCATCAAAGAACGTTAATCTGATGAACAAGCTCGAGATCAGAGGCGTGTGATGGGCGCGACAAACGCCAACTTTGACTTCTCTCTTCGTCATCAACAATCTAACAACTGAGTTATGGGTTTATTTCTATTTGTTTATCACTTCCTATGTACACCCCTTCTATTTATTTTACGGGTTGGGAATAATCTTTGCAGGAGGATGGGATTTTGACGTTTATGTTAATGTTCTTGATGAGCCATATGCTAAAACCCCAACGCAGAGGGTATGGGCCAAACAAATATGGTCTGACCCTTCTGAAAATCTTGTCATGTTCTTAATAATGGAGGAGGATGGAAACTATCCATGGTTCGGGCATGATAATGACAGCTGGCCCCACCACCGACTGTGACGAAGATGACAGTGCAATGGCGCCACCCCACGGCCACAGCCACCGCCCGGCTGCCTCCGCGCTGACCGTGGCCGCCACCGCCGTTCGCGGCTCCACCACCGCCCCGCGGCCGGACCGCTGCCCCACAGTCTCACGCCTCCCTCGACAAATCCTCCTTGGTCCGGCCCAAGTCACCTCGTTCCCTTGCGGTATCCCTCGGCCGATCCAACCTCGCGGCCTATCGGGCAGGACCGAGCGGGTCGGGCCGAACCCAATGGGTCGGGCCGCACTGCGGGCTGGGCCAGACCCAGCGGGTCGGGACAATTCAACCTGAACTAGGTTGGCCCAGGCCGGGTCGGGCCACATCGGTCCGATCGGGTCGGACCAGACCCGGGCCCACTACGACCCAATTACATTCTTTTGTCCATAATTTTGGCACCGGACGTCCGTTAGACGAACCGTCAGTGGAATTGGGAACCTTGGAGCAAGTTAGTCTCCTTGAGTGATACCCCACTGTGTTTTGGATTAATATGGGGAATGGTCAGGTTGGATCGAGCACAAATCCTACTGGGCCTTGGGGACTAAAAGGCTAATAACTCACAGACCGGGTGTCTGATTGACACACCGTCTGTTACGTTGAGACCCATATGACATGGTGGACCTTTAAGATACTTCTTCATGGGACTTAGTGGCAGTTAGAGTATTTTCCAGTAGCTTGTGGAGAGGATCCTCCCAGAGATGAGCGAGTATAGTATGAGAACCCAGTGGATGGCTGAGACTTGATGAGCGCTGACCATTTCGACTTGAAGTGACTTGACAGGACCTGTGGGGAGCACCTTGGTGATGCAGAAGACCCCTAGTGGGGAGTGCCTTGGCGACGAGGTAGACCCACGATACTCAACAGGAGGAGTACCTCAGCAGGCCACGAGGGGGAGCGCCATGGTGACGCGACAGACCCATGGTGGGGAGCACCTTGGTGACACGACAGAACCACAGTGGGGAGAGCCTTGGTGATGCGACATACCCACGGTACTCGACAGAAGGAGTACCTCAGCAATCCAAGGTTAGTGGGAAGCACCTCTGTGTGACGCGGCAGGCCCACTGTACACGATATAGGAGGAGTTCTTCAGCATCCAAGGTGTTCAACGTTGTGACTGGGAATGTTACTTGATACTACCCCTAGAATAAATCCTGGTGTGAGCTGAGTCAGTACCTCTATGTTTTTCTCATGATTGAGATGGATTACTTTATAACTTAGGTATTTTAAGGGCACATACCTAATTAAGGTTATCTCTTGATTTTATACTTTGTGATATATCCTTGATGGATTTTGTGAGACCTAGAGGGTCTCGGGGTCCTTACTAAGTATCTTTATACTCACCCCTGTATGGGTTATTCCCTCACCTTGTTGTATTGGATATAGATGATGGACAGCACTGAATGAGGCTGAGAGTACTAAGACTGGACGGTACCTAGAGGTGGACCATACGGCATGTCGGTACGCAGAGGAGATGGGTGGACGTGGAGTGCTGAGGAGGCGATCTGTACCTACCCTTTCGGTAGAAACCTCATAGGATGACCTAGAATCTGAATTTCCCTTTTATTTAGTTGTATTGTATCAAATTTGTACTTGTAATTTCCAGTTGGGCTTGTATTCTGGCCCTTATTACTTACTTCACTCACTCTGTTTATAGTTCAATTTACTTGTGTTCCTATCTTGATGTGTGCTTGGTTACGTGTTCTTGCAAGTTATAAAGTCAATGCCTTCCCAGTTTTAGTGAATATGCCTTCGGTGCTAGTCGCCAGCCCCTATCCTATGGAAGTAAGGCTTGGGGTAGTCACATCCCGGACCCCGAGGGATGGGTCAAGAAAAATTGGTATCAAATGAGTTTGTTCTACCTCATAACTTAGGACTCTGATCTTTATTTTTAACGGAAATAGTGTTATGTGTAGTGAGTGTGGTTTTCAGTTCATGGAGTTCGGTGTTGGTGTGGCAGCTGACGTATCCATACACCAGGACCCTGACTTCTAATTTCTAACTCAGTGCACGAAAACACTGATTACATGTGTGATTTCAAAAGTTTTCTTTGTGATATTTTGAGTCAGATCGCCAGGTATAACTTTCAGATCACCATTTATAACTTTTTAACTGTGGCACACCTATTTCTTTTCAAGATGCCTCCATGCAAACAACTGGCTAGTGTTCTAAGATTTGTACACACTGATAGCCCACCAAGCAACGAGGCCTCGGTATAGGTCCCTTTTCTAGTAGAGGTATAAGCAGAGGAACCAGCGGTACCACTCCCCATTGGGGCACTAATGCCACCGGCCCCATCAGTAGATGGTGCACACCGCTTGAGCACGTTTTATGAGTTCCATCAACTGAGGCCACCCAGATTCTGGGGAGAGACGAACCCAAAGGTGGCTGAGGATCGCCTAGAGGTTGTGGTGAGAGTCTTTCGACTAGTAGGGACACCAGACGATCTCATGGTAATCCTTGCCTCCAGTCTTCTACAGGAAGTAACAGGAAAATGGTGGAGCTTGATGCTCCAGGTTCACGATGAGGTGATGCTTCTCTAGGAAGACTTTGAGAGATAGTTTCAGGCATAGTTTTTTCCAGGGACCCTTCACGCAGTTCACATACATGATCTTCTTCATCTACAGCAGGGCTACATGACTGTGGCTTGGTACTTAGCGAGGTCCACTAACCTATCACGTTACTCCATAGATATGGTGTAGGACAATTTCTTCAGGGCTTAGACCTTCGAGTAGGGGCTCAGGCGAGAGATCAGGGCTTCGATGATCTCACTCAGCATCCCGAAATAGGTGTGGGTATTAGATAGAGCCCTCTTGGTGGAGAGTTTCCTTGCTGAGTAGTCACCAGTAGTGATACCCACTACCAATCGTCACATAGCAGAGTCTTCTATAGCTGGAAGCAGACAGATGTCACAGAGGTCCAAGAGGACCAGACCTACACGTGGACAACCGCATGACTCAGGATCGGTTGTGCAGAGCACCCGAGGAAGAGCCAGTCATGCCAGGAGCGGGCAGTGTTTCACATGTGGTGGGTAGGGTCACATGGCTCGTGACTATCTGACCTGTCATATGGATGATCAGCAGACGATCGAAGGACTTCCCATGCAGATATAGAGATTCGACCGAGGAGGTTTGTAGGGAGCAGGTGGACATGGAAGAGGAGTTTTTCGAGCAGCTAGTGGTGGGAAATGATTTGAGATGTTACCGCCTCCACCACCAGGAGGTCCATAACAACCGCAGGGAGCAGGTGGACATGGGAGACCTCATATCCAGGAAGTTGAGGCCTATGATCACATAACTCCAGAGATAATATGAGTTACGATCTGTGTATAATCCAACATAGTTTCAATACTTATAGACACAGGTTCCAGTCATTATTTTATTGCCACTTCCCTCATTTAGAGCTCGAAGATTCCAACGGAGTCGTTGGCTCAATCCTTATGGCTAGAGACTTCTACGTGAGCAGATTCGATGATTACGCACTGGTGCCAGTAGTGTGAGATTACTCTAGGAGGTGAGAGCTTTGGCTGGGATCTCCTAGTAGTAGTGTCAAGGCCTTACGATGTAATCTTGGGTATGGACTAATTATCTATAGTCCATGCTCAGATTTACTGTATTGGGCGCAAGGTGTGGTGTGTCCGCATGGATGGGACCAGGTTTACCTTCACCGGTAAGAAGGGAGCCTTTTCAGCATATGATTGACTTACCCAGAGGAGAGTGCAGCCGATAACTCATCAATTGGTTATCCTTACCCCCAAAGTTGTTGATTTAGAGAGTCTGAGCTATCCTGTAGTGGTGGACCAGTACATGGATGTTTTCCCGGATGATGTTTCGGGTCTACCTCCTCATAGAGAGGTGGACTTTTACATTGAATTGTACCCTGGGACAGCATTGATATCTACACCAGCATATCGGATGGCTCCTGCAGAGCTTCGTGATCTGTGGGTACAGTTAGAGGACTTGCAGGGGAAGCGATTCATCCAAACCAGTGTTTCTTCTTGGGCAGCCACGATTCTGTTCTCTAAGAAGGTGGATGGGAGATTGAGGCTTTGTGTTGAATATCGACTCCTGAACCAGGTGACTATGAAGAACAAGTACCCACTCCTAAGGATTGACGACCTCTTTTATTATCTGAAGGGAGCACGATGGTTCTCAAATATAAACCTCATATCAGGCTATCACTAGCTCAGAGTACGAGATGAGGATGTACAGAAGACGGCCTTCAGGTGTCGGTACGAGAATTTTGAGTTCTTGGTTATGCCATTCGGCGTGACTGAAGCTCCAGCAGTGTTCATTGGACTCATGAATAGGACCTTTCAGCCATACCTTGGTCGCTTTGTAGTGGTCTTCATTGACGACATTATGATCTACTAAACTACTGAGGAGGATCATGCCTATCATTTTCAAGTGTTACTGGACACACTCTGAGATCACCAGCTTTATGGTAAGCTCTTGAAGTGCTAGTTCTAGATCTGAGATGTTCACTTTCTGGGACATGTCATATCGGAGGCTGGAGTTGATGTAGATCCAGTGAAGATTGAGGGGGTACTTGCTTGGGAGCCACCCAGGAGTGTGACAGAGGTATGGAGTTTCCTGGGTTTGGCTGGATATTACCGGAGGTTTGTGAAAAACTTCTCTAGAGTTGCAGCACCACTATCAGCATTGACAAAGAAGGGGAAACCCTTAGTGTGGTCAGAGAGATGCTAGTAGAGTTTTCAAGAGCTGAGGCAGAGGCTAACGATTTCCCCCATCTTGAGGCTTCCAGAGGAGGGAATAGGGTACGTAGTATACTACAACGCATCAGGGACAGGACTGAGATGTGTGCTAAAGTAAGAGCGAGCAGTGATCACATATGGTTCTTGACAGCTGAGAAAACATGAGAAAAACTACGCTACCCATGACCTGGAGTTAGAAGAAGTGGTATTCTCCTTGAAGATGTGGAATCACTATCATATGGGTGAGTATTTTATAGTGTACTCTGATCATAAGAGTCTTAGGTATATCTTCTAATAGAAGTACCTGAACCTAAGACAGTGATGTTGGCTTGAGTTCTTATAGGACTATGACTTCGAGATAGTATATACTCCTAGGAAGGGGAAAGTTATAGCAGATTCACTCAGTAGGAGGTCTAGTATACAGCTGTTAGGCGAGGCAATGGAGTAGCTGACCACTTTATAGATATCCTTTGTGGATAGAGACGGAGCATCTTTTCTATAGTCTCTTATAGTCACTCCCCCACTTCTTCAGCGAGTCAGGGAGGTGCAACATGGGGACACTGACTGTGTGTCATGACATGCTCAGATATCAACAGGATAGGCACCTAATGGATTTTCTAAAATTGGGGATCACGTCTTCCTCTAAAAAGGATGTACTATGGTACTAGTGTCACATTAGGAGGAAGTGTTGAGGGAGTTCCAAACATCCCCTATAGCAGTACATCCAGGAGTGGAAAAGATGTACCAGGATCTCTGACGATAGCACTAGTGGCCAGGAATAAAGAAAGTAGTAGCAGAGTTTGTTTTACGATGCCTCACTTGTCAGCAAATGAAGGCGGAGCATCAGGTACCAGCAGGCTTGGTTCAGCCTTTAGAAGTCCCAGAGTGGAAGTAGGATGTGATGTCCATGGACTTCGTGATAGGACTTCCATGTACATCCAGGGGTCATGACTCAATTTGGGTGATCGTCGACTGAATCACCAAGTCGTCTCACTTCCTACTGATCAGAGAGCAGGGTTCAGTAGAGAGATTGGGATGCCTTTATGTGCAGGAGATTGTGTAGCTACATGGAGTACCCTCGACGATTTTCTCCGATCGTGAAACACATTTTACTTCCCAGATATGGAAGGGGTTGTAAGAGGATTTCGAGACGCATCTTTGTTTGAGCACCACCTTCCATCCTCAAATGGATGGCCAGACTGAGTAGACCATTCAGACCCTCGAGGACATGCTATGTGCATGCATCCTCGACTTTAGTCATAGTTGGGAGGATCACTTTCCTTTGGTGGAGTTTTCATACAACAATAGCTATCACTCCATCATTGGAATTCTACCATTAAAGGCGTTGTACGGGTGACCTTGAAAATCACCCTTGTGTTGGACTAACCCAGGGGAGTCAACACTAGTGGGACCAGAGATGGTACGGGCTACCACAGAGAAGGTGCAGATCATCTAGGAGCAGATGAAGACTACACAGATAAAGTAGAAGTCATATGCTGATAGGAGATGGAGACCTATGGTGTTTGAGGATGGCGACCACATCTTTCTATGGGTCTCACCCTAACGAGGTCTATGGAGATTTGGCCAAGGCGGAAAGTTATCTTTGAGATTCATCAGACCTTATCAGGTCCTCATCAGAGTTGGAGAGGTGGAATACCGCTTAGCTCTTCCACCTCAGTGGCACCGGGTGCATGACATCATCCATGTGTCCCAGCTGAGGAGATACATGCATGACCTATCACACATCATCGACCATGGAGAGATGGACATCGATGATGGGGTGACTTTTACAGAGCTTTTAGTAGATATTGAGGATCGATAAGAGCAGTTCCTTTGTGGAGGGTCGATACCTCTGGTGCCCGTTCGCTGGCAGCATGAGAACCTCCAGGAGAGAACATGGGAGCAGGAGGCTCAGTTGCGTGCTCAGTACCCCCACTTGTTTACCTAGTTTGAGTTGTGGATTACGGGGACGTAGAGCCCTGAGCTGGGAAGAATGTAAAGACCCAGAATTTCCATGTAATTTTTTTTAAATAAATGGGAATTTTACGAGTCTGTGAAAATTAACGGTACATGATTCCAAGGCCAGAAGTGCTCGGAATGCATTTATGAACTTTTGTTCGGGTAAATTTAGTAAACGTGTGAGCAGGTTTTTCTAACTTTTGAATAGGTTCTCGGAATTAATATCTGAGGGCATCGTTGAAGTCGCAGCACTGGTATTCGCTTAAGAATACTTTCACCTCAATGGCAGTTATTCAAGGGTGGAAGTTAATTTTTGGGTTTTTCATTTAAATAATAAAATAAAATAAGCACATATTTTATTTTATTTGTTGTAACCACTCCATGTAGAATTTGAGAAGTGGGGACCACCAGACCTTAACCTCTCATGAGATGTTATGGTGGTGGGGACCACCTGAGCCTAACCTCCCATGAGAGGTTATGGTGGTGGGGACCACCCAAGGCCTAAACCTCTTGAACTCCCCTCTTAATGAGGGAGAAACCTCTCAACTCCCTCATTAATGTGGAGGATCCTTTTGAACTTCCTCTAACCTTAATTGTGCCAACCCATAAAACAATTAATTAGGCCAACATATGTGATTAATTATTCTAATTTGAATTATGCCAACATAATCTATAATGTTGGATAATTCTTTTTTTGGTGGAATTAGGGGAAACTATTGGAAAAAGGGAGAGCTCTTAGAGAAATCTCACCAACGAAGAACTTATTCTCCGAACGAAGAATGTCGACCTTGACTTTGACCTTCTTCCTCAAGACATCCTCCAATGGTGGACATCTTCAAAAACAAAGAATAACCTCCATCGAAGAATGTTATTCTGATTAATGAGCTTAGGATCGGAGGCGTGTGATGGGCACGATGAATGCCGACTTTGACTTCTCTCTTCATCGTCAACAATCGAACAACCGAGGTAGGGGTTTATTTCTCTTTGTTTATCACATACCATGTACACCCCTTCTATTTCTTTTGTGGGTTGGGAACAATCATTGCGGGAGCATGGGATTTTGACGTTCATGTTAATGTTCTTGATGAGCCATATGCCACCACCCTAATGCGGAGCGTATGGGCCAAACCAACATGCTCGACCCTTCCACAAATCTTGTGGTGTTCTTCGCGATGGAGGAGGATGGAAACCAACTATCATTGGGGCACAAGAACGGTGTCTAGCACCACCACCGGCCACGACGAAGATGACGGCGCAACGGCGTCGCCCTGCAGCCGCCACCGCCGCCCCGCAACCTCCACACCGACTGCGGCCACCGCCACCGTATGTGGCTCCATCTCCACCCCACGGCCAGACTGTCGCCCCATGGCTGGACCACCACCCCATGGCTGTATTGACTCCTCACAGACGGATCGCCGCCCCATGGCCGGACTGACTCCCCGCGGCCAGACCGTCACCCCGTGGCCGGACTGCCATCCCATGGTCTCGCGCCGCCCTCGGTCGAGCCATGTCGGGTAAGGCTGAGCCGCTCCATGCCCTCACGGTATCCCTTGGCTGAGCCGCCCTCACAGCACCCTCACGACCTGCCGGGCCGGACCCAGCGGGCCATGCCGAACCCAATGGGTCGGGCCAAAATACGGGCCAAGATAGAACTAGTAGATCGGGTCGGGTCGACCCGAACTAGGTCAGCCCAGGCTGGGTTGGGTCGAGTCGGTCCGACCGGGTCGGACCGAACCCAGGCCCACTACAACCCAATTACATTCTTTTAGTAATAACTTTGGCACCGGGAATCCATTAGATGAACCATCATAGGAATTGGAAACATTGGAGAGAGTTGGTCCCCTTGATTAATACCCCATTATGTTTTGTATTAAGATGGGGAACGGTCAGGTTGGATCGAGCACGAATCCAACCAGGCCCCGGGACTAAAAGGCTAATAACTCACAGACCGGGCTTTCGATTGATGTGTCGTATGTTAAGTTGAGACCCCTATGACATGTCGGACCTTTGAGATACTTCTTTTTGGGACTTCGTGGAAGTTTAAGTATCAAACAGTAGCTTGTGGAGAAGATCCTCCCGGAGACAAGCGAGCATAGTGCGGGAACCCAGTGGTTGGATGATACTTGATGACTACTGACCATTTCTACTCGGAGTGACTCGATAGGACCAGTGGGGAGCACCTTGGTGATGCAGAAGACCCACGGTGGGGAGAGCCTTGGTGACGTGGCAGACCCATGGTACCCGACAGGAGGAGTACCTCAGCAGGCTACGAGGGGGAGCTCCTTGGTGATGTGGCAGACCCATGGTACTCAACAAAAGGAGTACCTCAGCAGTCCAAGGTTAGTGGGAAGTGCCTCTATGTGATGCGGTAGGTCCACTATACTCGATAGCGGAGGAGTTCTCTAGTAGTTAAGGTGTTCGACGTTGTGACTGGGAATGTTACTTGATACTACCCCTAGAATAAATCCTTGTATGAGTTGAGTCATTACCTCTGTGTTTTCTTCATGATTGAGATGGATTACTTGATAACTTAGGTATATGTATGGAAATATACCTAAGTAAGGTTATCTATTGATTTAATACTTTTTGATTTATCCTTGATGGGTTTTGTGAGACCTAGAGGGTATCAGGGTCCCTACTGAGTATCCTTATACTCACCCCTACACGGGCTATGCCTGCACCTTGTTGCGTTGGATGTAGATGACGGACAGCACTGACTGAGGCTGAGAGTATCAGGACTGGACGGTACCTCAAGGTGGACCATACAGCGTGTCAGTACGTAGAGGATATGAGTGGATGTGGAGTACTGAGGAGGTGATATGTACTTACCCTTTAGGTAGTAACCTCGGAGGACGACGCAGCAGCTGACTTTCCCTTTTCTTTAGTTGTATTTTATCACAATTGTACTTGTACTTTCCAGTTGGGCCTGTATTTTTTCCCCATTTACTTACTGCACTCACTCAGTTTACAATTCAGTTTACTTGTGTTTCTATCTTGTTGTGTGCTTGGTTACGTGTGCTTGCAGGTTATAAAGGCAATGCCTTCTCAGTTTTAGGGAACACGCCTTCGGTGCTAGTCGCCAGCCCCTGGTCTATGGAAGGTGGGCTTGAGGTAGTCATGACATGGGCCTCGGGGGACGGGTCATGACAAGCTATACCCACAGTTTTCAAAAATTTTGGTATAGGTCTATACTAATGTTTTCGAAACTATTGGTATAGGTAATGTAAAAAAAACAACTTGGCTGGATTTGATCCCAGAACCTCCGACTTATATTTTAACAACCTAACCACTAAGCTACAATAACTTTTGTGAATATAATATGATAAATATATGTACGTCTAATAAAATTTAATTTACATTTTTATGTATTAAATGTTATTTGATAAATTAATATGTAAAAAATCCGAATACCTATACCATTGGTTTTGGAAATCGTTGGTATAGGTATATTGAATTTTGGGACCTATACCAACTATTTTTTCAGAAAAATTGATATAGGTTCTTATTATGTAATATATACTAATTTTTTGATAGACCACTGGTATATCTATGACCTATACCAACATTGTTTTACAACCGTTGGTATAGGGCCTTATTGTGGAAGTTATACCAATGGTTTTGGACAAAATGTTGGTATAGCTATGACATATACAAACAGTTTGGCCAAAATCGTTGGTATAGGATCTTAGTATAGAATATATGGAAATGGTTTTACAAAATCCATTAGTATATAAAGCTTCT
Source organism: Viscum album (assembly GCA_963277665.1). NCBI lineage: Eukaryota > Viridiplantae > Streptophyta > Magnoliopsida > Santalales > Viscaceae > Viscum > Viscum album. The sequence goes on along the minus strand of OY728164.1, from coordinate 1,135,474,442 downwards.
ATAATAATTTTTTCTTCAAAACTATTGGTATAATGTCTTATTATGGAACTTATACCTACGGTTTTGGAAAAACTATTGGTATATGTCCAATTTCTAATACTGAATCCCTTTGTAGCATAAATATGGATGACACTATCAACCTTAAAATTAAACTCCCAATATCCCCATTGAGACTCTACTGTTTTATAAAGTATGGTTTCACTATAGTCGGATATATGAAATCTATATGACCAGCCTCCTTCGTATCAAGATGCATCGCTGCAAGATCCTATGTCACTCCCCAATCACTCCAAGACTCCAAAACAATATCTCTTTATGAATTCCAACTCATAAAATATATAACCACATTCATTTTTTTCATATTTTATGAGATATAAATTAAATAGTCCTACAAGAACTTTATCCACTGCTATTGATGAAGATTTAGATCCCCTTGACACAATATACCTTTGTATTTTGTTCTCTCTGAAGACCACAAAGCACTCCCTAATTAGGTGATTCCACCATATCATTGGATAATATACCACTGTCTCCATTTTGGGATCACATTTTCCATAATTATGCTCATGGGACATAACTAACTTGACCTATATGAGATCACGACCCTCTATTTCATTAAGAAGGATCCAAAACTAAGATGATAAGTATCACAAAAAATCTCTAACATTACTACCACCTCTAGAAGATGAAGAATGGGATAAATAATAAACCTCTCCTTTGTGTGGTAAACATATAACTGACATTTATCATTAGATAAAATTTCTGGTCTTTTCTGGTCAAGGATTTCAATAGGGTTGTGATCTAAGAGAAATTGAGTAGTAACCTTTGATAGTAGCCTCTAAGGAAAATGAAACTATAAGACTTTGTGATATTATTGGGTGATTCCTAATAAATAACCACTTTTATATTTAAAGTATCAACTTTTACTCCCTACTGAGACACCCCGATCTTAATAAAATATACCCCATGCATCCCAAAATTACACTTGCAAAAATTCTATTAGAAATAGTTGTGCCAAGTACTTGTCAAATAGACCAAATATGCTTGACATTATCCTCATATGACTTCAAGTATAAGATAATTTAATCAGTGAACACTACTATGAATAGATCTAGGAACTCATAGAACATGGAGTCCATGATTCCCATGAAAATGGATAGGGAATTCATGATATTGAATGACATTACTATGAACTTGAAGTTCCCATAACTACATGTGAAAATGTTCTTCAGAATAACCTCCTACTTAACCCTCAAATTATGGAACCCATATCGAAAAAAAATCATTGAAAACTAGCTAAACCCCTTAAAATAATCAAATAGATCATTTATCATTGAAAGGGGATAATGGATCTTTATTATCGTTTGATTTCACCACTGGTAGTATATAGAAAACCTCATACAACCATTAGTTTTCCTGGAAAATAATATCGAAGCACACCCTGATGATACACGAGGACAAGTAAATCCCTTATACATAAAATTATCAATTTGGATCATTAAATCCCATTGCTCATAAGTTACTATTTGGTATATTTTCTTCAAAATTAGAGAGTAATGAATCTATAACTTTATCATGTACTTTATATCATTTTTAGTGTGTAGGCATAGTATATGTATGGGAAAAATATCTAAAAACTCTTCGTTGACTCTAGGAAATTATATTGCATGCACCTCTAAATAATCCAATGATAGTTTTTATAACTGAGATAACAATGACTCTAATCACCTACGACCCATCTAATAATCTATCTAACTAATGAATACTATATGCTTTCCCTCACTATCATAGAACACAACTATCCTTTCGAAACACTTGATGACTATACACATGGAAAACAACCAAATGATAAAATAGATTAATCCATATGGTTGAATCTACAGTAATAAGAAATCCACACATGACTAATGTTTCCCCATTATCAGATCACAACCCCAACACATATCAATAATACTTATTTTACCTCTAAATATTGTAGTCAACAGCGAGGGAATTTGAACAATCTCTAATGTGAGTCCTAAATAATGGACCAAGGAGGGTTAAATAGAGTAGCGGGATGGAATTTGATAAAACACTATTTTTTTGAATATTTTATTTATAATAAATGACATAATTTTCTCACATTACGCTAAATATATCTATTTATGAAATATTTGGGATTAGATCATTCATTTCAAAATTTGATGAAAATTCTAGTTTTACCCTTTTAAAATGCACTGTAGTATTTCATACATAAATATTCAATATGAATTATTTAAACTTAAAATTTTGTAAAAGTGTTACTAACTTAATTTTATACAACTTTTATTCATGACACTAGAGCTAAATAGTGCATTTGGATGTAGTAAATGGGTTATTATGTCAATGGTGGGTAGGACACGCGAGATTGGACATCACTTTAGTGTTTAGGCCATATCTTCTACATCCTTGCATGGATTGAGCCTAAATTTTGAGAGAGGATCAAAAACCCAATTTCTTGGATATTTTATTTCTATAAGGATATAAATTCACACTTTTTGGTGGTCAATAAGGTGGTGTAAGTGTGATTAAAATATTTGGAAGAATATTATCATTCACACTTGAAACCACTTTTAACCTATCCTCCCCTCCACTCTATAAATATGTATTTTTCGCATTTTTAAGAATTTTGACATTAATTAAAAAGTTGAGGGTAGAGTAGAAGAGGTTAAACTTCAATTTTCCAAGAAATTAAATAAGGGTATCTCTTGAAGCAAGGATCCCTTCGTCAAAGTTATCTTCTTCTTTCTCATGTTGTAATGTTTGTGTTTTCATGATAAACTTATTTGTTCTTATTTTATTTATTATCTTTTATTCTATTATTTTTAATTTTATTATTCTCTTAATATTCCTATTTTTTTTTCTGGAATTCAATAATGGAGATGATATTGGGTTCTACTCTTTCAATCCTTTTCTCATGCAAAACATCTTCACGATGACCACACCGCCCATGGAAGAGTAGTTTTCTTAGTGATCAGTCTATCTTCTACCCTCTTCATTTAATTATTTTGAATCATTGAGCTTTTTTAATTCACTTAATATAATACATGAATTGAGTTTTTTAATTATAAGAAACTAAGAAAGAAATTTAACAATTAACACAAAAACACGCGAGATCGAGTATTGTGTAAATTGTGAGAGAGCAACTTAATCAGTAAAACAAGACCACACGGGATAAATTTATAGAGTTAAAATATAATTCCTAATCTTAATTCATCCTCATTTTCTATAATGGACATGTGCCTTAATTTACCACTGACCATAATCTATCTTTATAACATCAATCAAAGCAGGGTGTTGCGATTGCATGTTGTGAAAATTGCCTAGGGTTTAATTCTCTTTATATTTTTGGTAAAGTAAATTCTTGTAGGGTTCACGGGTTAAAAAATTAAGGGATAATAATTAAGTGAATATTAATTTAAATAATAATGATTAATAAGTAAATTAATGGGTAGATTTAGATCAATTATATATTTTAAATATTTTCTAAAAAACATATTCTTGTTGTGTCTTTTTAATCGAACTTCATTTCAAAAATAAAAAACAAAAATATTATACAATATTATTCCAGAAAACTTCTTCTAGTTTTATGAACGTTAAAAATACCCCATGTCCTTTCAAGTATTTTTATTAATCCCTTTTATTTTATTTTTAAAATATCTTTAATAAGTTGTCAAAATTACTTCCTCCTTTGAGAGACGATCTTGGTCAGCCACTCTGCTGCACCTAAGTACCCAAAAAATCACTAATCATTTGAGGTCACCTATGACAGTGCCTTTCAAATTGGCATTTTTGTTGTGGAGGCAAGTAATTATTTCAACTAATTATAGATATTTATTTTATTTTACATTTTATTCTCTTTCTCTCTTTTTTTATTCTTTCTTTACCCAATCTGAATTCTTTCTTCTTCTTTTATTTTCTTCTACTTCTTTTTGGACTATCAACTCAAAATTATCATTTTTATTTTACTATGGTCCACTTTCCTTCTTTTCATTTTCATTTTATTTATGACATGAATTAATCCCGAGGATATTTTATATCTTGACCATGAGATTGAACATAGCATTTGATCTCGAATCAGATATTCTCATTCTATGAGAAGTTTCAGCATTCAACCAGTTGGAGAATTCCTCCACTCCAAGAACATTGAAATTGGAAACAATTATAAGTACAACATTAAACAAGAACCAATGGATAAATAAAATTAAAATGAACTTAATATAACCATTTTATAATTGGTTTCACCTGATATTAATTATCAACCAAATTGCATTGCATACCCAAACCTTGAATTAGACTTTGAACTAAAATTTGGGTTAATTCACCTGCATCCAAAATTTCATGGCTTCTCTAGTGAGGATCTCAATAAACACCTTAAATAATTTAATGTGGTTTTCTCAACCCTAAAACCAAGAAATGAATCTGAAAACCAAATCAAACTAAGAGAATTACCATTCTCACTTGATCGAGCTGTGAAAGATTGGATGTCTTATTTACAACCCGAATATGTAACTTGTTAAAAAGTTTTGAAAAGTCTTTTCTTGTAGAGATTTTTTCCAGCATCAAGGACCACTTCCATTCATAAGGAGATCTTTGGGATCAATAAGGAATAAGGGGATTCAATGTATGAGTATTGGGAGTGATTCAAGAAGTTGTGTGCAAGATGCCCACATCACCAAATCAGTGAGAAACTCATCATCCAGTACTTCTATGAAGGACTCACACCTATAGAGAGAAGAATGGTGGATGTAGAGGCTGGAGGATCATTGGTAGACAATACATGAGTAGATACACGTTTGTTGATCAACAAGATGGAACAAAACTCTCAATAATTTGGAGATCGAGGTACACCACATGTTTGAGGAGTACATCAGGTAAGTACTTCTTCTCTTGAAAGTCATTTTATTGATACCAAGTTGGAAGAATTGAGAACTATGGTGAGGAAAATTAATTTGTCTTAAAAGACATCCCAACCCACTCCTTCAAGTCCTTATGGCATTTACACTACGACAAGTCACCCAACTGATTGTTTCCCGCAACTATAAGAGAAGGAGGATCGCTCGGCAGTATTCTCAATGAGACCATATCAACAGCAACAACAGACATATCCCCAAAAGAATTTTGATTCCTTTGCATCAGCATATAACCAAGGTTGGAAGGATCAATCTTACATGAGGTATGGATCTGGAGAACAAAAAAGGCCCCCTTTTCAACAAAACTTCCAGCAGCCTCCGCCTTACTAACATGGTTTCAAACAACCCCAAAAGATATTTAAAGCCCAAGCATCAACAAGCCAAAAATAAGGTAATCCCCCACCCAAGGTGGATTCTAAAACTGGTGACCTTTTGAGGTAAATTGTTCTCAATCAATAGAATGATTTGAAGAGTCAAGGTTCAGAGCTGAGGGGGTTGAAGACACAAATGAGCCAAATTACCACTTCCCTCCATGAACTGGTAAGTAAGAACTCCAGAAATCTTCCTTCCCAACTTACTCCAAATCCCAAGGGAAATGTTAGTGACATCACATTGAGAAGTGGGAAGAAAACAACTGATACATCTACACCTATTGTTCCACCATGATTCACCTCAACTCTAAAGAATCCCCATTCAAAACTGGTTGATGAGAAACCCAAGGATAAATATAAAGGTAATAAAAAGATTGATGATGTTCTTCATAAACCCCTTCCATTTTCAAACAGAGTTTTATAAAAAAAAATGGCTGAAGAGGTGATGCAAAAAAAAAATTGGATACATTCAAGCATGTGGAGATCAACATCCCTTTACTTGAATCCATTAAGAAAACCCAAGGTATGCCAAATTTTTAAAAGAAATGTGTACCAATCTAAGAGGGATTAAGTGAAATGAGAGGATAAATCATGGAAGGAATGTTTTATCACTCATTACACCAACTCTAGCGATGTCAAAAAAGTTCAAGGATCCTAGTACATTCACCATCCCATGCACCATAGGGGAGTTACACTTTTATGATGATTTATGTGATCTAGGAGCTTCTATAAATGTGATTCCTCACTCTGTATTCTCTTCTTTATAGGTTGGTAATTTGAAACCAATGAGAGTAGTGGTGTAGTTGGTAAAGAGAGCTACAGTATATTCAGTGGGAGTCCTTGAGGATGTACTTGTCTAGGTAAGAGACATGATCTTTCTAGTAGATTTCTGTTGGAACCATGGTAATATATGCATTATTTGTAGTATGATTTGTGTTTTTTGTCAATCCTCAATGGAAGTTCAGAATATGTACCAGAAAAGAGATCACACAGTTCAAGCAGACAACAGTATTGAAGGTGACGCTGTTTCCCAGTGTTTGCCAAATATTTGGGCCTGAAAATCGACAAATGGAGAAAAGTGTTTTTGGAAAAGAGACTTGCGCACTGTGTACTTGATGAAGAGGAAACTTGTGCACCATATGTTTTTCAGGATCAGAACATTGGGAAATGGAAAAGGGATAAGGGTCGCGCAAGTTTTGGGCTGGTCGCGCAAGTGACCTGCGCTCCGTGAAGAGACTTGCACGCCGATGCCTAGGAGGACTAGAAACTTGCGTGCCTATTGTTTTTCAATATCATAACTTAAAAATATGGAAAAGGAAACAAGGTCACTCAATTATTAGTGTGGTTTTGAAAGTGAGTAGCGTGACAGAGGCTAGGGAGGATGAGCTGCGCACTGGAACCTGCGCGTCGAGGGAAGACTTGCGCGCCACCGCGCAGGGGGTCCAGTTTGCCTATAAATAGAGGACCAACCATCCTCATTTGTAACAAAGTTCAAGACTTAGAGATTTGTCAAGATCTTGTCGCACAAGTGGTTGAGTCGTGCAAGTGTTTGTTGGGTCGTGCAAGTAGAGGTTGTGCGCCGATAGTTGGCTGCACGACCAAGGCAGTTGGGGAGATAAAGGTGCAACGTCGTGCAAGTTTGGTGTTGAAGGAGGTAGTATTGCACAAGTAGTTTGATGTCACCTATGCGCCGAATTTGTACCCCTCAAGTGACTTGAGCACTGGGATTGAAACTTGCGCACTGGGCTTGGAGAAGCGCGCTAGGGTTGTTAAAGTACATCTATCTTTTTGAAGCTGCATGAAAGCTGGAAGATTTCCTGGTACCCTCATCGCAAAGTGATATTCGTCTTCTGGTGAGAGTTGGACTTCAATAGAGCATCTACATACAATAGAGGATGCATTCTTATGCAATGATGAAGAGACCTTCACGTCTATAAACTGAGCGTGACTTCACCAAGGGCAGTGAGCCAGGGGGAGTCAACGGGAGTGACCCGAGGGAAGTAGTGAGCTATCCTTGAACCTTTGTAAAGGCAGTGAGCCTGGGATAGAGTGATTGTTCCCAAACCTTTGTAATACACAGCTAGTGAAGATTAGTGGAATTTGGTATGAACAAAAACTTGTTGTCATATGCCCCTTGTATGTATCCCTTAGTGATGAACCAAGTAAAAAGTGTTGTGTATTCTCTGTGCATGTGAATGTTTGCTTTCTGATCATATTCATCATACAGGTTCAACAAGTTCCTACCAATGTGGGAACAAGATCCACAACTTTAAGAAGAAAAATTTTTCACCCTGATTCACCCCTCCCCTCTCAGGGTGTCCCGGGGTCCTTCAAGTGGTATCAGAGGGTAAAGGTTGCTGGTGTTGAATATGTCCTTTATCGTCATGGAGAATACAGTCAATGTCAGGGGAGTCCCTCACTTCGATGGAAGTAATTTCAAGATCTGTAAGAACAAAATGAGATCTCATCTAAGATATCTTGGAATTTAAGTTCTCTTTTCTACTTTTCAAGGAATACAAGTCATTGGTCCAACAGGCCTGGCTATGACTGAAACAGACAGGAAAATTCTTGATGCAGATGCTAAAGCACAAAATGCACTCACTGCACCCCTTTCTGATCAGATCTACCTAAAGGTGATGAATTTCACCTCAGAAAAATCCATGTGGGATAAACTTGATAATATATATGAAGGAGATATCAAAGTGAAGGAGGCGAAACTACAAGTGCTGCACAATCAGTTTGATGATCTGAAGATGCATCCAGATGAGAATGCAGACTCATTCTTAAATCTAATTATTGAAGTGGTTAGAGAAATTCGGGGTCTAGGTGAAGAAATCAAATACATTGATATTTTAAAGAAAATATTAAGAATACTTCCACATTTGTATAATGAAAAGGTATCAGCCCTTGAGGAAAGAGATCTTTCCAAACTTTCTCTGGATGATCTACTGAGCAGCTTGGTAGCATATGAAATGAGAGTCAAACTAGAAGATGCTACGACTCGTGTGAGAAAGGAAATGGAATTCAAGGCCATGGATAAACATAAAATCTCAAAAGATAGTAGCGGTGAAGATGACGAAGAAAAAGAAATTTTTTCTCTCATTGCAAAGAAGTTCCAGAAGGGGAAAGGGAAATTCAAAGGGAAGTTACCTCTCGCATGTTTTCATTGTGGAAAAGTTGGGCACATTACCTCTTAGTGCTTAATAAATGTCAATGATGAAGATAGTGAAGATGAAAGCTTTGAGAAGCCTCAGAGAAGGTTCTTCAAAAAGGAAGACTTCAAATCTGGAAAGAAAATGCAAAGGAAGATTTTTGTCTGTGAAGAGGAAGAAGATGATAATGAATTTTGTGATTAAGAAGAACCAGAATTCAAAACTAGGAACCATGCTTCCATGATGGCCACTGTTGAAAAGTTAGAAGATACTGGTGGAGAAAAACAACTGAGAACTTGTGTAGATCTTGAGATGCAACTTAAGGATACGGTTAGTAAGCTTGAGATTAAATGTAAGAGTTGCAATAAGTGGAAATCAACTGTAGAAGAATCAACTGAATAGGTTGATCAACTTGAAGCTGAAATTGAATGAGTGGAAGAATTTGTGAAGGTACAGCCTAAAATAATTTAAAGCAATTATGATGTAGTGGATCTAAAGCTGAGAATTTAAGAGCAGGAAAAGTTCATCAATGACCTCACCTCCAGACTTGATGAAAAATCCAAGACTACTGAGGGTCTTGAGGAAGAAGTTGTTACTCTAAGGAGTAAACTTGAGACTGAATCAATTCCAAAATAATTGAGGAAGAAAATACAGTTTGGAAGATTCTCAGATGCAGAATTACTAGCAAGAGCCAAGTGTGGTTCAGATGGGGTTGGAAAAATCTTGAGTGATCAAAGACCCGCTGGCATGGGAAAGAGTGTAATTGGCTGTGAGGTTGAGACATCAACAGCTGGAAGTGAAAATATCCAAAAGAAAGATAAGATGAAAGTTGAACATGTTGAAACATTGCCTAAAGTGCCGAAAAAGAAACCCTAAATCCAAAATAAAAGGAGAACTGAAAATTATCCTCAAACATTCAGAAATGATAGACAGTCTAAGTATTCTCCCAAGGAAGAAGGTATGAGGAGAAATTCAAGTGAGAAGACATTTCCCCTCATGAAATGTTAGTTCTGTGGCTATCTGGGCCATACCATGTCTTATTGTGAAGAGGCAAGAAGCTATCTGAATGGAGAAGATATAGAAGTTCAACAAAGGAGAACAAATTCATATACTAATTCTTATAGAAGAAACAATTTCTATGGATATTGTTATCGTTGTTCTAACTTTGCCATAAGGATGCTAATTTCAGGTAGAGATGGTACATGGACACCTCATACCAAAGTTCAAGACAAGTCAAGTCTCATCAGCAAGACAGTGTTTCTCTTTCAAAAAGGTTTTCTCCTCTAAAAGAAGATTTCGACTATAAAGAACCTGGATATGTGGAAGAGATAATTGAAAGGCCATCAGTACTATATACTCAATCCAATGTCTCATTTAAGGAAAGGAAGAAGATTGAGAAATCTAACCTTGCAGAGGTGGCCCTCAAAGCTACAAAGAACAACAGTATCTGGATTCTGGATAGCGGTTGTTCATATCATATGACAGGTAATGTTGTCCTGCTAACGGATATCAAAAGTAAGGTTGATGGTATAGTACGATTTGGTAATGATGGAGCTCTAAAAATCAAAGGGAGTAGAAGTACCGAATTAGATAATGGAGAACTAAAGAAGATAGAAGTCCTTTACGTAGATGGCCTACGTCATAATCTCCTCAGTGTGAGTCAACTCTGTGACTCAGGAATTATAGTTACTTTTAATCATAAAGGCTGCACTATCAAGGGAAAGATAGGAAATTCACTTATGAAAGGATGCAGAACAGAAGGCAACTTGTATCAGGTTGATAGTGAAGAAAATGTATGTTACATGACTGTTGAAGAAGAAAACAATTTGTGGCATTGGTGACTGGGACACATCAATCAAAAAGACATGGATAAAATATCAAAATTGATAATTGTCAGGGAAATTCCCAACCTGAAGCGTGGGCGTGAAAAATCTTGTGATTCTTGCATTCGTGGGAAGCTGGTCTACAGTTCATATCGGCCAAATAATAAAAGGGCATCTCACCTTCTTGATATGATTCATACAGATTTACGTGGGCCGATAAATATTGTTGGAACTCATGGAGAAAGGTACTTCGTCCTTTTCATAGATGATTATAGTAGAATGGAATGTACGATGGTCATTCACAAGAAACAACAAGTCCTTGACTGCATGAAAACGTATCGGTGAATCACCGAGAATGATACTGGACGAACAATCAAAGTGTTGCGATCTAACAATGGAGGAGAATACATGCTCATTGAATTTGAAAATTATCTGGAGAAGCATGGGATACAGCATGAGGTAGCTGCTATGAGAACTCCACAACAAAATGGATTTGTTGAATGTAGGAATCGATAGGTGAACAACATGGAATGAACTATGATGATTGAGAGTCGTATTCCATGACATTACTGGAAAGAGGTTGTTCAAGCTGCAGTGTACATTCAGAATCGAACAGGAATTTATATGGGTGAGACGAAGACACCATATGAATTGTGGAATGGACGGAATCCCTCTTTAAAATACTTTCGTGTCTTTGGAATTAAATTATTCTTTAGGAACAAAGAAGGAAATCAAGGGAAGTATGGCGACAATGCAGATGAAGGAATTTTCCTCGGTTACTCAATGAACAGCAAAGCCTACAAATGTTTCAACAAGCATTTAGGAAGGATTGTGGAAAGCAGTGAGGTTAATATAATTGAAGAGAAAACCACAAATGATTCAAGGACTTCATATGCTGATGTGATAGAAAGTCAGGAAGTAAGTGAAAGTGAATAAAATACAAATGAAGAAATAGAGGAAGTTGTACAAAACACTCAGTAGTCACATCATGATTTTGACTCAGAAGAAGAATCTGAAGAAGAAACGGTGGCTGAAGAGAATGCTATTGAACCTCGCAGAAGAAATCTAAGAGCTGATATTGATCCATCCAACATAATTGGGGACATGAGTGCACCCACTCAAACAATAAGGATGATGAATAACACGCAATCTGCATTTCTATCAGTTGTAGAGCCATCCTCATTCAAAGAAGCTTCAAATGATGAATCTTGGGTGAAAGCCATGAATGATGAATTAGATTAGATTGACAAGAATCGGACATGGGATCTTGTCTAGAGACCTAAAGGTTACAATGTTATTGGTAACAAATGGATCTTCAAAAATAAGTTTGATGAGCATGGAAGTGTCATCATAAACAAGGCACCACTGGTATCTAAAGGATAATCCCAGATTAAAGGCATTGATGTTGAAGAAACCTTTGCTCCAGTGTCTAGACTGGAGTCAATCAGGATTTTACTTGCCATGGCACTCCAAAGAGGATATAAATTATATCAAATGGATGTCAAGACATCATTCTTGAATGGTGTACTTGAAGAAGAAGTCTACATTGAACAACCAATGGGCTTTGTTTTGGGTACTGATGAAACAAAGGTCTGCAAACTGAATAAAGCTCTATATGGTTTGAAGCAGGCACCACGGGTGTGGTACTCATGGCTGGATTCATATCTCAAGAAGCTAGAATTCAAAATAGGGGGAGTATATCACAATCTCTATGTGAATAATTCTCCAAAAGATCAATTCATGGTTCTAGTCTATGTTGATGATATCATATTTGGTGGCAGCAGGTAGAAATCAGTGAACAAATTTATCAACCACATGAAATCAGAATTTGAAATGTCTATGATTGGGGATATCACATATTTCATGGGGATTCTGGTGATTCAAAAGAAGGAATACACTTTCATTTCTTAGGAAAAGTATGCAAGAGAGCTGCTCAAGAAGTTTAATATGCAAGACTCCAAACCAATGTCAACTCCGATTAGAGTTGGAACTAAACTTGGAAAGCATGAGTATGGGGACTCTGTTGATCCCACCATGTACAGGAGGATCATTGGGAGCCTACTGTACCTGATAGCGACACGTCCAGATATTTTCTTTTCCACATGCCTTGTGGTAGGCTTTCAGAGTAATCCAAAGGAGGAATATATGGTGGCAGTAAAAATAACCATGAGGTACATTCAAGGTACACATAACTTCAGGTTATTTTTTACTGCAGGCAAGGACAGTAAATTATCATCTTTTTCTGATGTTGACTGGGCTGGTGATGTAGTAGACAAAAATTCCACTAGTGGTGGAGCCTTCTATATTGGGAAGAAATGTGTTGGCTGGTTGAGCAAGAAACAAGAAAGTACTTCTCTTAGTACTCCTGAAGCTGAGTATATCTCTACCACAAAGGCATGCACTCAACTACTATGGATGAAGCAACAATTAACAGATATTGGTGATGAGGTAAAGCAACCAATGGTGATTTACTATGATAACAAGAGCGCAATTGATCTTACGAAGAATCTTGTTCAGCATTCCCGTACGAAACATAATGAAATCAGGTATCACTTTATCAAATAAAAAGTTGAACAAGGGGTGATTAAAATGGATCATGTGGGAACTGATGAGCAAGTGGCTTAAATCCTGACCAAGCCACTGTCTGCGGCAGTGTTTGAGAAGCATCGGTTGAACCTCGGTGTTCATCCACCTCCCAGTTCATAAGGAGGTTACGCAATACCCCTCTCCCCAATTATGATAACTGTTTTTATCTGTTTATGGATGTGATGCAGGTTTTTGGGGTAGATACTATCTAGGGGGAGTATGGTTTGAGTTGAAAAATGAACAAATTACCAGGTGTCGGGTTTATTGTCAATGGGGGAGAAAGGAATAAATTTAGGAATGTTCATGCATATAATGCTCCTGTGACACAATGTGAATTCAGGGTCACTGATAGGATGAGAAGGATAAGAAGGAATTCATCAATCATGTAATGATTCTTGAGAATCATTGAGAATTCCAAAACACTGGAACCCAATTCAAGCTTCCTCTCTTGTTTTCTACACCGAGAATTTCTCACGTAGACTTAGAGTGTTGGCTGAGTTGATTCTTGCATTTTTGGTTTGCACATGGATGAAGATCTATTGAATTTATTTTCTGATTTCTAACAAACCCAAAGGGAGAGATTATTGGAATCATGGTCTTCTATGAATGATTTGGAGTATGATTTGTGTTTTTTTTCAATCCTCAGTGGAATTTCAGAATGTGTACTAGAAAATAGATCATACAGTTCAAGCAGACAATAGTATTGAAGGTGGCTCCATTTCCCGGTGTTTCCCAAATTTTTGGGCCTGAAAATCGACAAATGGAGAAAAGTGTTTTTGGAAAAGAGACTTGCGCGCCATGTACTTGATAAAGAGGAAACTTGTTCACCATATGTTTTTCAAGATCAGAACATGGGGAAATGGCAAAGGGATAAGGGTCGCGCAAGTTTTGGGATGGTCGCGCAAGTGACCTGCGCGCCGTGAAGAGACTTGCACATCGATGCCTAGGAGGACTGGAAACTTGCGTGCTTATTTTTTTTCAAGATCATAACTTCAAAATATGGCAAAGGAAAGAAGGTCGCACAAGTATTAGTGTGGTCATGCAAGTGAGTAGCGCGACAGAGGCTAGGGAGGATGAGTTGTGTGCCAGAACCTGCGCGTCGATGGAAGACTTGCACGCCACCGCGCAGGGGGTCCAGTTTGCCTATAAATAGAGGACCACCCCTCCTCATTTGTAATGAAGTTCAAGAATTATAGATTTTTAGAGCTCTCTTCATGCAAGTGGTTGAGTCGCGCAAGTTTTTGTTGAGTCGCGCAAGTAGAGGCTGTGTGCCGATAGTTGGCTGCGCGACCAAGGAAGTTGGGGAGTTAAAGGTGAAACTTTGCGAAAGTTTGGTTTTGAAGGAGGTAGTGTCGTGCAAGTATTTTGGTGTCACCTGCGTGCTGATTTTGTACCGCACAAGTGACTTGCACGCCAGGATTGAAACTTGCGCACCGGGCTTGGAGAAGCGTGCCAGGGTTTTTAAAGTAGATCTTTCCTTTTGAAGCTGCACAAAAGCTGGAAGATCGCCTGGTACCCTCAGCGCAAAGTGAGATTCGTATTCAGGTGAGAGTTGGACTTCAAAAGAGCATCTACATACAACATAGGATGCATTCTTATGCAATTATTAAGAGACTTCACGTCTATAAACTGAGCGTAACTTCACCAAGGGCAGTGAGCTAGGGGGAGTCAACGGGAGTGACCCGAGGGAAGCAGTGAGCTATCCCTGAACCTTTGTAAAGGCAGTGAGCCTGGGAGAAAGTGACTGTGCTCAAACATTTTTAATCCACAGCTAGTGAATATTAGTGTAATTAGGAACGACCGACAACTTGTCGGCATATGCTCCTTGGACGTAGCCCTTAGTGGTGAACCAAGTAAAAAGTGTTGTGTCTTCTCTGTGCATGTGAATGTTTGCATTCTGATCATATTCATCATACAGGTTCAACAAGTTCCTATAAATGTGGGAACAAAATCCACAACTTTAAGAAGAAAATTTTGTCACCCTAATTCACCCCTCCCCTCTCAGGGTGTCCCGGGGTCCTTCAATTTCTTCATGGTTAAAATGGAGGATGATCAGTTAAGTTCACATGCTCCCATTATCTTAGGTAGACCCATCCTCAAAACTGAAAAAAAAACTATCATAAATGTCAATGAGGTTACACTTTCCATGGATTTTGGGGATGATGTTGTGATATTTAATATTATGGACTTCATGAAGTAACCCTCAGAGGACCATTATGCATTTTTTATCTCCCATTTTGAACCACCAAATAAAAACCCCATGGAATTATATTGTCCTATGCTTAGTGAGATTATGAGTATTGGTTCTATTTTGATTTCTAATAGTACTTCCACGCCTATTTTGAATGCACCATACTCTCTTAGATTTGATTTTGAAATAGATTCATATTTTTATTTTGATCATGTTAAATCTGATTATGACATGGATGTAGAGTATGCTGATGGATTTGATTCTTTATTCTCTGATTTTGATGATGTATATTCTGATATTGATGTTCATTGTGCACATATTTCAGTTCCTTCAATTTATCCATCCATACATCACCCCCCCAACATTTTAACTCAATCCATTACCACCAAAACTAAAATACTCATTCTTATTAAGTGGTGAGAAATTACCTATTATAATTCCTAAAAAACTATCTTTTAAACATAAAGAAAAACTTTTGAACCTTTTGAGGGAGAACATCAGGGAAATTGGGTGGACCTTGGGTGACATATCAGGTATTATTCTCTCCATTTTCATGCATAGGATTATTTTGGAGGATGGGGATAAACTGATTAGGCATCCACAAAGGAGACTCAATCCAACACTTTTGGAGGTTGTTAAAAAAGAGGTTGAAAAATTGCTCGAGGCGGGTATAATCTATCCCATTTCATATTCCTAGTGGGTGAGTCCTATTAAGGGTGTTCCTAAGAAAAGTGGTGTTACTATTGTTAAAAATGATAAAGAGGAGTTAATTATGATGAGGGTACTGAAATTTGGTGTGTGTGTACTGATTATAGGAAACTAAATCAGTCCACTCACAAGGACCATTTCCCCCTCCCATTTATTGATTAGATACTTGAGAGACTAGCTGGGAAAACACACTATTGTTTCTTGGATGAATTTTCTGGGTATTTTTAGGTTCCTATTGCTCCATAGGATCAGGATAAGACAACATTCACTTGTCCATTTGGTACGTTTTATTAACGGAGGATGCCATTTGGACTTTGCAACTCCCTGGGTACCTTTCAGAGATGCATGGTGAGTATTTTTTATGATTTTATTGAGACTTGAAGGGAGGTATTCATGGATGATTTTATAGTGTATGGGTATTAATTTGATGATTGTATCTCTAGTTTGGGAAAGGTTTTGAATCATTGTATTTGTAGGATTGAAATATAATATGAGATGCTCAAAATACAAGAGGGGGGTGAATTGTATACTTTAAAAATTCCTTTGAAACCTTTAAAATTAGTTGAGAAACTATAGTTTCCTTAAGAAAAGGAAAGGGCTAAGTTTAACAAAGTTAAACTAAGTAAATTCACAACACCTCTAACACCGAACTAAACTTGGAAAGAAATTCCAAAAGTAGGTTCCGGAAATATGGTTCCGGAAATTGAAACTTAACAAAAGTTACAATATGAGATTCTACCTTAAAGCGTATAGAATCTAAATGAATCAGAGTAAGTAAGGAAGTATAAGAAAGTTATACTTTCCTTAAGATACAAATTGCAGCGGAATAAAGACAAGTAGTAAAACTACTAGTATCAAGATAATAGTCTTTTAACCCAAAGAGAAGGGTATCCAACAACCTTGGATAAAGGTCCCTTGATTTATACTTTCAAGAAAGTCTGTCTTACCCACACCAGGGTAAGCCCTCGATACAAAGATCGGAGTCTCTGTCTTGCTATCCCCACAAGCCCTCAACTTCAAGGTAGTTGGCAACCTCTGTCTTTCTCAGCAAGAAAGCCCTCGATCTTTAAGGTAGTCGGCACCTCTGTCTTCCTATCCCCGGAAGCCCTCGAATGTAATCACCAACATTCGGAGTCGCACGAAGCTTTGAGAGTTAATAAGAGACTCTCTCTCTAGAAATCACTTCAACAGCATGTAAGCACTTTTTCAGCAATCAGCTATTAGCCATCAGCTTCGAGCTCTTTCAAATGAGCTCCTATTTATAGGTAAGGTCGGCTCCTCTCCAACGGTCATATTTTCCTTAAAGTTCGGAGGGACCTGTACACGTGTCACTTAGACAACGGTTAGTTTATAACAAAATGGACGACATCGTTTTATAACAAAGTGAGTGTAACAGAAAGTACGACATCATTTTAAACTCTAACATAAAGGTTCGGAATAGAAACTTCGGAGTGAAGGTTCGGAATGAATAAATTCAGAGTGTATAAAACAATGATAATCAGATTCTGTTTAACAGGTGAATTCGGAATGAGAATTCGGAATAGGAATTCGTCATCAGAAATCGTAATGAGAATTCATCATCAGAATTCGTAATGAGAATT
Organism: Viscum album; assembly: GCA_963277665.1. Classification (NCBI taxonomy): domain Eukaryota; kingdom Viridiplantae; phylum Streptophyta; class Magnoliopsida; order Santalales; family Viscaceae; genus Viscum; species Viscum album. The sequence goes on along the minus strand of OY728164.1, from coordinate 1,135,457,079 downwards.
CATCATCAGAATTCGTAATGAGAATTCATCATCAGAATTCGTAATGAGAATTCATCATCAGAATTCGTAATGATAATTCTTTATCAGAATTCGTAATGAGATTTCGGAATGAGATTTCTTCATTAGAATTCGTAATGGGAATTCTTCATTGGAATTTTTAATGAGAATTCAGAATGAAATTTCTTCATTAGAATTCGTAATGGGAATTCTTCATTGGAATTCGTAATGAGAATTCTTCATTGGAATTCGTAATGATAATTCTTCATTGGAATTCGTAATGATAATTCTTCTTCAGAATTCGTATCCTGAATCTGGAATAGAACTTAGTCAGAGTTCATATCCGGAATTCGGAATGAAACTTCCTTATAGTTCTTGTCCAGAATACGAACCCTAAAACAGAATGCTTTATATCAAAGTTTCAATGATTCCGAGAAAATGAATCCGAAACTCATAATTAAGAAAAATATGGATGAAAATATGATAAGGATAATTTTTCTTATAAAAGCGATTTTCCTTAAGAAAGAAATTTTCCTTATAAAATCAATTTTCCTTAAGAAAGCAATTTTCCTTAAAGATAAGGTGTTTGTGATTTTCAAAACAAGAAGGAATGGAAAAGTCATAAGGAAAACCTTATTGACTCAACAATCTCCCCCTTTTTGGAAAGCACAAACATCCTTACAAAAAAGCTATTCCAAGAAGAAAGAAACACATTAAAGCTTATCTCCCTTGGTTTAAGGATATAGATGAATACGACTAACTCCCCCTTAGGCTTTGAAACTCTAAGGATCGTATTCATATTTCCGAAGTGATGTTTCATAAGAAGGTCTTCTTTAAGAAAAACTCCCCCTTAAACAAACTCTTATTATAGTTCTTTTTCCTTGGGTATTTTTCTTTCTCCCCATTTGATAAAATCTTATTAGAGTTCCTCTTTTTCTTAAGGATCTTTTCCTTCTCCCCCTTTGTGATTTTCAAAAAGAATTGGAGGGAATGGAAAAACTTAACAAAGTACCTGAAAAATTAGTAATGACAACAATAGAAACAACAAGTACAACCTTCATTAAAATTGGAATCTCGACAACAAAGGAAAAAAATACAACAAAAAGATCGGATTGGTTATTTCGGATCTTTCTCCTTTGACATTAGCCCCTTAAGAATCGTCTTGATCTTCTTTAAGTCTTTGTGATCTTCCTCTGCTTGCTTCTCTAAGACGACTATTCTTGCTGACTGAGCTTCAATTATTTCTTCCTGAGCCTTCAACTTTTCTTCCTGAGCTTTCATCTTCTCTTCCTGAGCCTTCATCCTTTCTTCAAACTTGATCCGATAATCCCTTTCAAATTTCCAACTTTGATTAACGGAATTGAGATTTCCATTCAGATCTCTCACTTCCTGAATCCGAAAGTTCTTTTCCTCTGTCAATTTCTCTTCGAAGGATGCAGTCAGCTCATTAATCTTCTTGTCTTCGGTCTCAAAGGCATCCTTAACATTATCTTGAAACTCATCAAGCAACCTCATCTCTTCCACATTCTTCTTCGACCAGCTTGTCATCCTCTTACAAGATCTTTTATGAGCTTCGTAACCAACAAAGAAAGTTTTGAACTGAGCTTCAATCTCAACACACTTATCCATAACCATCGATACGGAGTCGGTTTTCTGATTCAACGCATGTTGGAGCATCTGGCATCGTGAATCAATGCTTGAGAAGGTCGGAATGGTTCCTACCAACTTCTTCAAAGACTGAACAACAAAATCATGCCCCAACGAAGATGACTCCGAATCTGAAATCACTTCAACAGCATGTAAGCACTTTTTCAGCAATCATCTATTAGCCATCAGCTTCGAGCTCTTTCAAATGAGCTCCTATTTATAGGTAAGGTCGGCTCCTCTCCAACGGTCATATTTTCCTTAAAGTTCGGAGGGACCTGTACACGTGTCACTTAGACAACGGTTAGTTTATAACAAAATGGACGACATCGTTTTATAACAAAGTGAGTGTAACAGAAAGTACGACATCGTTTTAAACTCTAACATAAAGGTTCGGAATAGAAACTTCGGAGTGAAGGTTCGGAATGAATAAATTCAGAGTGTATAAAACAATGATAATCAGATTCTGTTTAACAGGTGAATTCGGAATGAGAATTCGGAATAGGAATTCGTCATCAGAAATCGTAATGAGAATTCATCATCAGAATTCGTAATGAGAATTCATCATCAGAATTCGTAATGAGAATTCATCATCAGAATTCGTAATGAGATTTCATCATCAGAATTCGTAATGAGAATTCTTTATCAGAATTCATAATGAGATTTCGGAATGAGATTTCTTCATTAGAATTCGTAATGGGAATTCTTCATTGGAATTCGTAATGAGAATTCGGAATGAAATTTCTTCATTAGAATTCGTAATGGGAATTCTTCATTGGAATTCGTAATGAGAATTCTTCATTGGAATTCGTAATGAGAATTCTTCATTGGAATTCGTAATGAGAATTCTTCTTCAGAATTCGTAATGAGAATTCTTCTTCAGAATTCGTATCCTGAATCTGGAATAGAACTTAGTCAGATTTCATATCCGGAATTCGGAATGAAACTTCCTTATAGTTATTGTCCAGAATCCGAACCCTAAAACAGAATGCTTTATATCAAAGTTTCAATGATTCCGAGAAAATGAATCTGAAACTCATACTTAAGAAAAATATGGATGAAAATATGATAAGGATAATTTTTCTTATAAAAGCGATTTTCCTTAAGAAAGAAATTTTCCTTATAAAAGCAATTTTCCTTAAGAAAGCAATTTTCCTTAAAGATAAGGTGTTTGTGATTTTCAAAACAAGAAGGAATGGAAAAGTCATAAGGAAAACCTTATTGACTCAACAGTATTGAGAAGAATTTGGTCTTGAACTTTGAAAAGTTTCATTTCATGTTATAGAATGGCATTGTCTTAGGTCATGTAGTATTAAAACATGGGATAGATGTTGATAGATCTATGGTAGATATTATTCTATCCCTACCCAATCCTTTATGTTTGTGTGATGTTATATCTTTACTAGGGCATGTAGGATTTTATCGGTGATTTATCAAATATTTTAGTAAGATTTCTCTTCCTTTGTCGTGATTACTTCAAAAGGATTCTAATTTTTTGTCTGATGATTCATGTAGGGTATCATTTGATGATCTGAAGAGGTGTATGACCACTCCACCGATCATATAGCTCCCACAATGGGACATTCTTTTTGAGTTTATGTGTGATCCATCCAACTTTGCAGTTGGAGTTGTCTTATCGCAGAGGGTGGAGGGACGTTCACATGTGATTTCCTATGCTTCGAGGACATTAGATTTAGTCCAATAAAACTACACAACCACGGAAAAGGAGATTTTTACTGTCATGTTTGTTTTAGATAAATTCTATTCATATATATTGAGCTCTAAAGTAGTTTTTTTTTACCATGAAGCTCTGAGGTACCCTTTGAAGAAGCCAGATGAAAATCCCAGACTTATCTGATGGATGATCCTTCTTAAAGAATTTGATATTGATATAAAATACAAGAAGGGGTCAGAAAACCTAGTTTCATACCCCATGATTAGTCTTACTCTTGCATGAGAGGATAACACCATAGACCAGGTACCACTTTGGGATACTTTCCCTGATGAGAATTTTTATTCCATCTCAGGTATGCATCCTTTGTATGCTGATTTAGTTAACTACCTTGTGGCATCTTAAATTCTTACAAATTTAAAGAAACATCAAGTCCAAAAGTTAAAGAGTGAGTCTAGATTTTATGTGTGGAATAATCCCTACTTATGGCGCATGTGTAGTGACCAAGTTATTAGGAGGTGTGTTCCTGATCATGAGTTTGAGTCTGTTCTGAAATTATAGAATACACTTTCTTATGGTGGACACTTTGGACCCCAATGTATAGCTAGGAAATTTTTGGACTTTGGATTATATCGGCCTAGTTTATTCCTTGATGCTCATGTGTTTTGTAAGTTGTTCTCACATTTCCAATACATTGGTAATATTTCTAGGATACATGAGATACCCCAACAACCCATATTATTCTGTGAGATTTTTTATGTATGGGTCATCGATTTTATGGGTCTTTTTTCTAGTTCATTTGGGTTTTTCTATATTTTGTATTTTGTTGATTATTTGAGAAAATGGGTGGAGGATAAGGCCACTATGACTGATTATTCTCATGTTGTTGTGGACTTTGTCAAAACACAAATTTTTTTCATGTTTAGAGTACCGAAGGCCATTATCAGTGACCAAGGGAAACACTTCTACAATCAGAATATGGCCTCTTTTCTTCAGAATTATGGGGTGAAACACAAAACATCAACACCATGCCACCCTCAAACAAATGGCCAGGCTGAGGTTTCAAATAGGGAGTTGAAAAAAAAAATTGGATAAAACTATGCAGCCGAATAGGAAATATTTGAGCAAGTGCTTGGATGATGCGCTTTGGGATTATAGGACAGCATAAAATACACCCATTGGTATGTCCCCATTTTGTATTGTTTTTGGGAAATTGTGTCATCTCCCTATTGAAGTTGAGCACCGGGCTTATTGGGCTATAAAGAAATGCAACATGGATTTGGAACAAGCTGGAATCCAAAGGAAGTTGAAAATTCAAGAGCTTGTGGTGATTCGATTGTCTTCATATAAGAACTCAAGGCTCTACAAAGAAAGATCAAAATAATCTCATGATATAATGATCCAACAAAGGTAGTTTCATGTTGGAGAGAAAGTCCTTATCTACATTTCACTACTTAATTTGATGTTTGGTAAGTTGCGTTCCAAATGGTTAGATCTTTATGTTGCGAATAATGTTTTTCCTTATGGTGTAGTGGAGATCACACAAGAGGACGTATGAAGGATCTTTGCAGTCAATGGGAAATGTTTAAAGAAATACATTAAGGGACTTCCTAATGATGTAGTGGATTTCATCACATTGCATGACCCCATCATCACTTGAGCATATCAGGTTGTTCCTAACCCTTTCACTTTTTTATTTTTTGTCCTATTTAAAATTATACATTTCATGTGCATATTTCATCATATGGGGTCACATTGAGGACAATGCAATATTTTAAGTGTGGGAGAGGGGACCTTTAGTTTAGTAATTTCAATTTTTTTCCAATGTTTCAATGATTTTCAAAAAAAATATGTGGTTTTTAAATTTTTTGTGTTTATTATTCATTTTTTTGTGTTTTTGAAAATTTTGAGCTAAAATGATTCTCATCACCATTTTTGAAATCCATATCAATAAGTGAAACAATTTATCCCATGAAACTAAGCTTAAATGAATGCTGAAAATGAATTTTTTTCAAGTTCAAATATTTAGTAATTTCATGAAAAGTACTATTTTGAATCTCATGCCACATCTCATTATATTTATATTTGAAATAAATTTTTTATGAGGCATCTAAACCATTATTTTTATATTCTTTACATTTACCTCACTTCTTGAGAGAACTAAATCATATATGATTTAACCAGAATATGATTTATTCCTGTCAAAACAAGAGGCTTTTAGGTACTTATGTTTAAATGATTGAAGCATTTGTTTGGTATTAAAGCCCCTATTTCAAAGAATCCTTTTTATAATGGACTACCTTGAACATTTAATCATTTTAGCCCTTATAATCCATGAACAGCCTGTTAGGTTAGCCACATTACAAGCCAATTTTCCCTATCCAACCAACTCTTGAAGTGAAATTTCTTAATCTAGTTGAAGTTAAGTATGGGAGGAGGTGTCTTGTGTTATGCTACCACATTTTGTGATACTTTGGGTGGGAAATTAAATTCTGAAGAGATGTGTTTGATGCTAAAAAAATAATTATGTTGGAAGTTGTTCCTTTTTGGAGCTTTCATGATATGTGAAGTTGTGCCTTTCTAGAGCTTCTAATAAAGGAATAAAGTTGTGCCTATCTGGAGATTTCCAGAAAATCATGTTTGAGAAGATTGAAATTTTTGCTGCCGAAATGTTGAATGGTGTGAACATTCCTTTAATTTTCATGATGATGAAGATTAATTGATTCTATTTGGACTAAGGAGAAGACCATATTTAAGTGAAAATTATATTAATGCAATTTTTCTTCAAAAAGATTCAAGCCCTCTTCATTCAACCTCAGAATATTTCACATCTAAATCCTACCAACCGAAATCCACAGAACAAACCTGAAAAGTCCTCATGATAAAAATGTGTCATTGACTCACATCAGGTGGTGATGTAGGAATTTATCAATCTTATGGTTACCCTTTTATGAGTTTTTATGAGAAATACATTGCTAAAAACTTGACTTTTTTGTGATAAGAGAAAATTCAAGTGAGGTAAGTGTTTTGTGCATGGGAGGATAAATGAAGTGGAAATATATTGAATGATATAAATGGAGAACTTGAAATAATATTTTTTTATAAGGCATGATAATTTTTGTTTCTTGGTGTGGATTTTTTGTATCTTAAGGATATGTGTTTTAATTTTTTTTTTGATTTGATATTAATGTTTACTTGTCACAATTTTTCGGAATACATGATATGAGGTTTTTCCCAGGGGAACAAAAGGGTAAGTGTCTGGGAGTTGATAAAACACTATTTTTTGAATATTTTATTGATAATAAATTAAATAATTTCCTCACATTGTGCTAAATATGTTTATTTATGAAATATTTTGGATTATATTATTCATTTGAAAATTTGATGAAAATTCAAGTTTTACCATTTTAAAATTCACTGTAGTATTTCGAACATACATATTTTAATATAAATTATTTGAACTTAAAATTTTTTAACAGTGTTCCTCATTTAATTTTATACAACTTTTATTAACGACACCAGAGCTAAAAAGTGCATTTGGATTGAGTAAATGAGCCATTGATTCAATGGTGGGCTGGAAACGCGAGATTGGACATCACTTTAGTGTTTGGGCCATATCTTCTACATCCTTGCATGGATTGAGCCAAAATTTAAGATGGAATATAAAACCCAATTTTGAATATATTATCCTTCTAGAAGGATAGATAATTCACCCGTTTTGGTGGTCAAGAAGGTGGTTCAAGTGGGATTAAAATATTTAACAGAATCTTCCCATTCACACTTCAAACCACTTTTAACCTAGACTCCCCTCCAGTCTATAAATATGTATTTTTATCATTTTTAAGGGTTGGGACGTGAATTAGTAATTTGAGTGTATAGGATAAGAGGTTCTACTCCAATTATCTAAGAAATTAAATAAGCGTAGCTCTTGAATCAAGGATCCCTTTGTCGAAGCCCACTTCTTCTTCCTCATGTTGTAAAGTTTGTGTTTTCATAATAAACTTCTTTGTTCTTATTTTATTTCCTCCCTTTTATTCTATTATTTTCAATTTTCTTCTTCTCTTAATCATCCTATTTGGGCTGGAATTCAAGAGTGGAGAAGATATTGGGTTCTACCTTTTCAAATCTTTTCTCATGAAAAACGTCTCCACGATGACCACACCGCCCATGGAAGAGTAGTTTTCTTAGTGATCGATCTATCTTATAACCTATTCATTTAATTATTTTGAATCATTGAGCTAATTTAATTAACTTAATATGATCTATGAATTTATTTTTTGAATTATAATAAACTAATCAATCAATTAAACAATTAACACAAAAACACGCGAGGTCGAGTATTGTGTAAATTATGAGAGTGCAACTTAATCAGTAAAACAAGACCACACTGGATACATTTGTAGAGTTCAAATATAATCCCGAAGATTAATTCATCCTCATTTTCAGAAATGGACATGTTCCTTAATTTACCACTGACTATAATCTATCCCTAGAACATCAATCAAAGCAGGGTGTTGCGATTGCATGTTGCAAAGATAGCCTAAGGTTTAATTCTCTTCATATTTGTGGTAAAGTTAATTATCATAGAGTTCAGGGGTTAAAAAATTAGGGGATCATAATTAAGTGGATATTAATTTAATGATAATGATTAATAAGTAAATTAATAGGTAGAGTTAGATCGATAAAATCTTTTAAATATTTTCTAAAAAACATATTCTTGTTGTGTCTTTTTAATCGAACTTCATTTCAAAAATGAAAAAACAAAAATATTATACAATCATCTTCTAGCAAACTTCTTCTAGTTTTATGAATAATAAAAAAAACCCACATCCTTTCAAGTAGTGTTATTATTCCCTTTTATGTTTTTTTAAATACCTTTAATAATTTTTCAAATTTACTTCATCCTTTAAGAGACGACCTTGGTGAGCCACTCTGCTACACCTAAGTACCCAAAAAATCACTTATCATTTGAGGGCACCCACGACAGTGCATTTTAGTCAACTTATAGGCATCTGAAGTGATATTTCTAGAATATTTATATTATTTTATTATCATATTTAGTTTTCTCTTAAACTATTATAAATTTCCAATATGTATGCACCATGTTATTTTTTAAAATAGAATTCCCAATGAGGCATATTCTATTTGGAACTTCCTAGATTAGTTGCAGGATCTCTAGTTTTGAATAGTATAATGAAAACTCCATAGGAGCCTGTTGCAATATCATACAAGAAATAAAATCCTTTTTCCCCACAACACATAAAAATAATCCAATATGTGCATGATTACAAGAAAAATAGAAGTAACCTGCATTGATGTAGTAATATTCATCTACTCTTACTACCCATTCTTCATCTCAGACTACAGTGTTGAAGAAAAAGATAGATCATGGTGACTAGTCAGTTCAGTATGATCATGTTCTAGTTCAAACACCTCTTTCTACTCCTTTCACTGCATCTGTACAAGCTCTAAATTCCCCATAGCACCCACAGTTTAAGTTTCCTCGGTAGTTTTAAGTTCTTTTTTTTGAGTAGTCATAGCCTCTAATTATTCCATCACCACACCTCCAAATCTCTTAATAGACACTACTTTGAAGTGAATCTAGGTAGACCCATTATTTTTCTATTAAAAAAATAAATAACAAACCCATGGAATTCAATGCATAATTAATTCTTTTATCAATAACATCATCATTTCTTGTATTTTTCGGTTTGAGAAATTTTCCTCTGTTCTTCCAATAAAGTGTAACCACACACCAGACACCATTTTTGAATGGATTTTTTTGTATTGATTTCATCTGTTGTGTGAGTAGAAAACTACTCCAACTATTGTGGCCATTATTCCACTGTTAATTCTCCTCCAAAAATATATGGATGAGAGCCTAAATCTACTAAGTTATCCAAAATTTTGGAAATTTCTTCAGTTATCATTATTCAATAAAGATTCTCCCTCTCTATCTAAAGCCTCTCAATGAAAGAAAAATATTATAAGTATCCAAAAGATAGAGACTGAGAAAAAATGTATATATTTATATGAAGAAATTACTATGTACATGAATTACATAATATAATAGAAGAATGAAGGATAAAGTATAATAATAAGTAAGATAAATACTCCACCAAGCGACGCCACTCCAAGAGGCTAAGGCCTAACCCTCTGAGTTCCATCACCCATTGAAAACAATTATCATATCCCCCTTACACCTAAAAACCCTCTTATTTAATGTCACAACATAATCCACAACCTACTCCCATTTAACAACCCAAAAACTTTCTAATACCATTTACAATATTTCCCCTCACAGTTATTAGAGACTTACCTTCTCCCTTACACAACACCACCCCACACTGCTCTCAAAAGATATAACATAGCCCCAAATTCCTATCACTACATAAATACATTAATTAGATTCAAGATAAATTTTAAAGGGGAGAGGGGTACCTCCATACTCCTTAAGGTGAGGATTGTAGTTTATCTTTGTGGACCAAAACTTTCTTCCAAATCTATGTAGTGGTGTTTTGTTTCATAATACCACTATTAAAAAATATTTTCTAATTATTTCTTTAGAATCCATTATAATGTTTTACTTGTACTTCTCTAAAATAGTGAGACTTATCCCACTAGTACACACTTCTTCCATCAACAGATCTTTTGTGCACTATTTACCAGGATTTTTTCTCCATGCAAGGGCTACTCCACCAACTTTATGTTCTTTATTTATTGTAGTATAAGTGAACCCACTCTAGGGGTGTGTTCAGGGGGTGTGCAAGGGGGTGTGTGAAAGGGGATATGGGTGTGTATGGGGGTGCAATAAATTTTTAAGGGGGGTGGAAGGGGGTTGTGTCGGGGGGAATGGGTGTGCGGGGGGTGTCCAACAGGTGTGGTGCAAGGGGTTTTCAGCAGGGGTGGTGCAAGGGGTGTGCAGTGGGGGTGTGAATGTATGCAGGGGGTGTGTGAAAGGGGACAAGGGGGTGAAAGGGGTGAAAGGGGGGATATGCAGGGGGTGTAAGGGGGGTTGTGTAGGGGGGTGCAAGGAGGCATGGGTGTGCAGGGGGTGTAAGGGGGGTGTCTATCCGGGGGGTGTCTGTCTGGGGGGGCTACTGTCCAGGGGGTGATGGTGGGGGTGCTATCCAGGGGGTGTCTATCTAGGGGGTTGGGGTTCTGTCTAAGGGGTGGGGTGGGGATGTTCAGGGGTGGGGGATGTTGTCTAGGGGGGTCTATCCAGTGGGTGGGGGTTGTTGTCCATGGTGGGTGTCTATCCAGGGGGTGGGGTGCAAGGGAGTGTCTAGGGGGTGGGGCCTACGTAGGGGGGTTTTAGGGGGCATGGGTGTGTAGGCGGTGCAAGGGGGTGTTCAATAGGGGTGGTGAAAGGGGGTCGAATAGGGGGTGGGGTGTGCAGGTGTGTAAGGGGTGTTTACAAGGGGACCATGGGTGCAAGGGGTGTGTAGGGGGGGCAAGGGATGTGTAAGGGGAGTGCAGGGGGGCTGTGCAGGGGGGGTGTTTGTCCAGGGGGTGGGGTGGGTTGTTGTCCAAGGGGGTGTCTATCTAGGGGGTGTTCAGGAGGGGGGTTGTCCAGGAGGGGGTGAGGGTGCAGTGGAGGTGTCCAGAAGGGGTGGTGCAGGGGTGTACAGGTGTGCAAGGGGGTGTGTGAAAGGGGATATGGGGGTGTCTAGGGGGTGAAAGGGGTGTGTAAGGGGGTGTAAGGGGGGCTATGCATTGGGGTGTAAGGGGAAAACACTGGCTGAAAGGTGATGGTTTTTTTAGGAAATGTGAAGTCCAATAGCCACGGTTTAAAACAGTGGCTATAGATGATGAGTGATTTTAGCCTATGCCATGGTTTTCAAACTATTGATACAGGACTATAGCCACAGTTCAAAACTATTGCTATAGTATTTACCCTATATCCACACCAATACCATCCACAGTTGAGTAAACTATGGCTATAACCTATATCCATAGTTTTTGGGCCTATAGACACGATTTAAAACCATGGCTATAGACTTATTTTGTAGTAGTTATTATTAGAATACACCAATATATCTTCCACAAAATCTACCAAAAACGAATCCAAATAAGGGTAGAAAACTTTGTTCATCAGTGCCATGAAAACTATTGGGACAATCATTATATTTAATGAAATAACTAGATACTCATATAGACCATCCCTACTATGAAAAGTTTTATGATGTATGTCTATAATTAAAACATGTAAAATATGATATCTGGATCTCAAATAAAGTTTTTAGAAAAATCAAGCTCATCAGAGAAGATCAAAAAGGGAATCTATCTATAGTAAGGGATACCAATTCATAAAAATTAGATAGTTTAAATTTTTATAATACACACATATCCTAAGGTTACCATCTTCCTTTTTAGAAAAAATGACTGGAGAACCCCATAGAGAAATATTGGGTTATATAAACCCCTTTTACTCCAAGTCCTCTTGCTCCCCCTTGAGCTCTTTGAACTCCATGTAGCCATTCTATAAAGAAGAAATGATACTAGTGTAGATCCTGGAACTAAATCGATTTAGAAATACACCTATATCTCAAGAGGTAAACTAGAAAATTCATCTAGGAAAATATACCTGAAATTATCAACCACTATAGGGAAGTCATCCTAATGGATACCTGATCATCTAGATACAAACTAGTAATTTGGGATTTCATCCATCGCATCCCATGATATTTTGGTCTAGATCAGATATCCTGGACATCCCATTCACCATTTTGAATAAAAACTCTTCTCTGTAGTGATGTGAAAGTCACCCTCTAGTAATATAAATCGATATAGGTTTGATAAGAAACCAGACATCCCATCATGGGTATGAGGTCAAACCCTATCAGCTCAAGGGAAAAAATATCCCACACAAAGTGACACCCAAAAATCTCCAGGGGAACTTCCTACACTGGTGTACACCCTCTCTTTTGATCCCCAATGAATTATTGAGTTTCATAACACCCTCAGTATACTGAACAATTATCCCAAGGATCTCTGCCAAAGGCACAGATATGAAACTCTATGATACACTTATATTAAAAAAATTAGATACTAGAGTAGAGGCTAATAAGATCAAACCTCTCACCAAAGATGTCCTAGTTATCTTCTCCTTAGGTGTAGGCCATAAAGAGTATATCTGGGCTGAACCATGGACTTTTGAAACAACCTATGTACTTGAAGAAAACCCACTCTACTGTCTAGGTACAACTGGTGCTCGGATGCCTTGACTATGACCACTGCCTCGACCTGAATGACCGATACTTATCTATATCCCAGCATGTCTCAAATAAGTGAAACCTTCTGCTAAACATGGAGTAAGATATGACCACCTTCCACTAACTTCTAGGGGGTCCTACAGAAACATTATACATTGAATATCCTTCCTCATGCTCGGCACTCGACTGGGTCTTGATCACACTAATTCCTTATATGTCTTTGTCTTCCACACTAATGAAATAAAATATAGCTACTAGTACTAACATCCCATCTGGTACTAACCTCATGAGAAGCCTCAAAACACCACTTCCTACCACTAGAAGATAAACCACTGTGTGGTGAGGCTAAACTTCCTTGCTCTACACCTTTATCTTCCCTCAGGTTTCACTCGGAAATAAATTCATGATTAACTATCTTAGTAATATTCATCACCCTGAACATGTTTAACTAATATTCAATGGAATTCCTAAGACCTTCCTCAAATCGTCTCACCCTTGATATCTCATTATCAAGATATATCAGCAAAAACCCATGAAGATTTGTAAATCATGCTGAATATTTCATAACAGTTATCATGCCCCACTCCAAATTCATAAACCTACAGGCCCTTTCAGCTCTCATGGTCACAAAAAAATGTAATCATAGAACCTGGTTTGGAAATCCCTATAAACCATATCTCACATCATATCATCTTGATTTAAAAGATCCCACCATCACTTTGCTACTCCTCTATGAAAATATTTCATGAGCTTCACTCTCCTCTCTGGAGTTGTCTCCAGAATCTCAAAGATCAAAAAATTAGCCTCAAAACATAACTAAATAGCCTATGGACAACCATCCATTGAAAATTTTGGGTGGATACTGCTGTTGGAACACACGCATCAGCCCTTCCATAGATGAGGAAGGTTGTGATGCTCTCTAAAAATTATGCATTTAGAGTAAAAAACCCTCATGATAGTATTCCTCAAAACCACTTTTTCATTTAACTATTAGTGCCTGTATTGGCACTATAGGAGGATTAAATGGTATCCCATGTCCCACAACCTATAGAGCATGATTTTTGTCACCCTCCTGACATATTACTAGAGTTTATCAAGGGGGGATACCACTAAAATTTCAAACACATGCCTCATAAAATATATATAATTAAAATATCACAAATAAAAAGCGTAATATAGGTCAAATAATTCCTATAAACAAACCACACCCTTCTTATAACTCCAAAATTCAGGACTGGGTAAAAAGAAATAGTCATAAACATCACTAGAGACAATGCCTACTGCCCGCTCAAAATCTGGGTCAAGGTTGATTTCTCTATTTTTACAATTAAAATTTCCATTTTAATTCATATTAATATACCATTTATATTTAAATGTTTGAACAAAATTGGTCACCACTCTCAATATACAATTTCCCATACACCTCATGAACCAAAATATGGAATTTACTTAATCCACACCATAACACGTTCCAGACCATGAGACCAATGGTCCATGACTCAACATTTTATAGTTGACTAATTATGGTGTCTACTGTAGCCTAATTAAAAAAAATGGTTTAGGTTATGGTAGGAACTATAAGTTCTAACCACATTTCTCAATTCCTTGTACAAAAAAAATATCAAATAGAAGGTATATCACACAATCCATATATCACAAAACATGTAGTCAAGAAATGCATCTTATATGGGATGGAATAATGCATGGAATGTTAATTCTTAAAGGTTTCTAAAATTATGCATGAGATGAATACCCTCATATAATTAGAAAATGGTAAAATAGATCCTCGATCATATCAATAAAAATATAAAAATTCAATTGCATCACCCAATGATAGAATCAAATCAATTGTAATAGAAAAATATAGAAAAACATGTTCTATTCCAAGAAATTTGGCTCTTTCCTGTACATGGGTTAGCTACTCCCACACATAACTCATTATCAAATTTAAATTAATTCCTAATATCCTATCTATTTTCTCAAAATATTGAATCCAAAAAATAAAATCCCATGATACAACTTTCTAAAATCCCAAATTGGATGCCACTAAATGGTGCCCCGAACCAGTAGGTCACATGGCCTCAATCACACCTCCCTATATGCTAGAGACGGTTGACTAGCAGCAATGGAAAATGGGTGTGTCTGTAGGGAGACTATGCCATTATGTTAAAGTGTATCATAGTGGTATTAATTTCAATAGTCAATAGAGGAAGCAGTAAATTTACTAGAAAGAATATAAAAATCCAAGATAGGAATAAATAAACAAATAAAAAAGTAATATCATATACATATTATGATCATGTAATGTCTCTATAAAAATATAAAAAGGTATGTAATAATCTAGTACAATAAATGTATTAAAAGGTAAAAAAAATCCCAACAGAACTATCTCTAGATATAATCATGATCCTAGATCATTCATGTTATCCCCTTCTCATAAGAAATAAGAAAATCAATCATTGAATAGTGGGAACCTACCCTAGTCCCTACCTATATCCATGAAGTCTGTTTGGGTACACAATGTGTCTTGAATAGTCTATAAGATAATAATTAGTAGGACACCACCAATGGTATATATAATATATCTATTCTATGTATAACAAGATAAGTAGTGTGAAAAGTGTACAACATGCATAGAAATATTAAAAGTAAAGTGCCCAAGGAAAATTTGACACAATTAAAGTGAAAATTTCTATCCAAATAAGTCTCCCTAAAAATAACAACCAGGCTACCATATCAAGTTCAGTGGTAAAATATAAATAAAAAATTAATGTTATCTATTCTACCAATTGTAAGTTGATACCCATACTAGGGTTATCCCTAAAATGTGAAAAAAAAATCCCCCACAGCCATGCATCACAACCAAGTGTAAAACCACTACGACGACCATTCCATATAATCTAGTATATATCATTCATCACGTTCTTGTAGTATAATCAATTCACCCATAATGGAATCATCATGTAATCAAAAGTTTCATACCACGAAGGGTCATATCCAATGTATATAAGACCAAGGCATCCTCATTGAGTCTCAAGAGAATCTCTATGGAAACTTAGTAAAGACTTGTGTGGAGTCTAAAGAGAATGTCAATAGACCATGTCCAACATGAGTCCAGGAAAATCAGATTTAATGGGTAGCAAGGACTAAGGCAGTCTATAAAATTAAGACCTATGTAGGAAATAGGTTGAAGGTTCTCGTTATCACAATCAAGATCTATGGAAGAAACATCCTTGGAATCTAATGGAATCAGGATCCAAGTTATACCAACCAAGGCATCCACTACCATTTTATCTCATCATATCATTCTGATAATTATTTCATATTTAATTACACTCCATGATTTTATCTAACTCATATCAACATATGCTATAAAATCCATTTAAATAATTAAAATAGTCCACATTATGTCAACGCATGGAAACAGAGGCATAAAATCTTTCCCAATCATTTAATTTAATTCAAATAATTATAAAGGGGATCCCTCTAACTAGGTGACCTCACACACACCCCATAGGTAGTATAAAGTAAGTCAGAAACAAAGTCTCACCTCAGGGGTTTCCTAGGTTGGAGAAACAACCTCCAAAAAACTCAAAATAACTAGTGGGAATCCCTAAAAGGTTCCAATTCATCCAATTCAATCATTTAATTAATTAAAATGGCAGCACTAGAATGTTCGACATGTGGAATAATGGAAATTATTCTTATAAAATACCAAAACTCAAGGGAAATATATAAACCACCTACCATAGGTCCGTAGTATATCACTTGTATAGTATTCATATCTGATTTAGTACAGATCTAAAGAAAAATGAAGAATAGACATAGAACCTAAAAATAGGGAATTTTAGCTTTCACCTGACTGACTTCATCGATATGGATTCAAATAAAGAATAGAATTCCATGATTAAAGAACTCACCAGCACAAATTCAATGAGACCGACATTATTTGAATCTGAATACGGAGAGAGGAATGGTGGCCAAGACTAGCTTTAGGCTTCAAAGGGAGATCCCCTTGCCTTAAGGATATCCGCTGGAGGAAAATATAAGAATGGGTTTGGGTTATTAAATAAGTAATGGAAAAAAGGTAAATTTCCATTTGATTAATAGTTTTCATGGTTTGGCCATAGGGTTAGTGAAACTGTGCACCAAACAAGCACACTTCACTACTTCAAGGGGCGCCTCACATGGTTTCATGTGCATGGTTTGACTGACTATGTACAAACCCTACAACACCCCCTACTAAAAACTATAGATCCCCTCTCATGGGCATGCACCTAAGGTTGCTCTATTTCTTCAAATCATATAACCTCCAGCATCCACACTTTCTAGCCTTGTACGGTTAGGGGTGACCATCTGACCTATCCCGCATGGTTTTTACTAACCGTTCGACCTATCTGATTTTCTAAAAAGCAGGGCTCTAGGATCCAAAAAATCCCAGAACACCTTTGATACACCTATGATCTCATTGGGCACTCAAAAAAGGCCATAAAAATTCATTTAAACTGAAAAATAAAAGATTCTTACTGTATAGGAAAACCCTAGATCTTATAAAATTACACAAAAAACTCACATAGATATCAAATAAACTATTTTAATAATTTAATCAAAGGAAAACTCCAGAACAATATGTTTTACCATGATAAAGAACCATTGTATAGAGACACCTATCTTGTCAACTATGGAGAAATTAGTCACCATAGAAAATGGTTACTATAGATAGAGAGGTTGAGATCCCCATTATCCTATAATAATAAGAACATGACAAATAATGAAGGTGTAATGCCCTGAGCCTAGAAGCCCAGAGTCAGTGCATTATTATATATCATTGGCATGATCACAAAAGATCAAGTCTCAAAAGATTGATTAGTTTAGTAGTATTATAAGTACTAGATACATTCATAAGGTTTACATTACATCATAAAATGAAAAAAATACAAAAACATTGTTTCCATAGACAACACTGAGATCCCATAGACTATCCCTACAGTTCAGTCATAATATACTTCTTCGCATCCTAGGAAAAATAAAACATAGAAAGGGGTGAGCTCAGATGCTCGGTAAGGATAACAATATAGAGGAAACTTTCATAAATAAGCATAAAAATTTAAGGCAATGTATAAGACTAAAACAAAAGCCTTTTAAACTATAACTTTAGAATAATATGGAAAAGATAAAATCAAATAATTCCATTTAATTATTCACATAGAAATTCTACTAGTTGAATAATCACATGCAATATCAATAGCCACTTTCATAATGATGGAATGAAAAATGCCAGACTTTCATAACCACATAGTCAAGGCATTGTGCTAATACTACAAATAATATTTTGTTAAGGCCTTGTTACAAGACACTAGTTTGTCTCATGAGACCTACCGATGCATCTAAGAGCTATAACAGGCTCCAACCGTCACATACTAAGTCCAATACATTCCTCATATGAAAAGGTTTAAACATAATATAAACATTCGTATTAAAACTGGCATACCAAATGTCAATACTTTATCCATAAACCATGAATGGTATGAAAATAACACATACACAGTCAAACATATCACAAAACCTTCAATACAATGTGGAAGTTTTGTATCATAATAAATCAACTTCAAATAATCTTAAAATCCATCAAAGGATGTTGACATAGATGAAATCAAAACCTTTTTTAGAGAAATATCTATTTCTATTTTGAAATAATTGAAAATTAATATAATTATAAAAGAAAACATTTATTTTGGAAATATTCTTATAAGCTTTTAAGGGAAGCTTTGATGATGATATAACGGCAGAAAATAGCCACACCCACCGTATAAGTTAAAAAAACATTCTTACCTTAATTATTTCAAAAAGGTCAGAAAGTACCTTGATGGAAAACGACAGAAAGATTCCTTTCAAACCATTTTATAAAAAGTAAATCAAGGGTATAAATGACTTTAAACCATAGTCTAGTAAATAGTGAAAATTTTTTGGAATACATTTTTAAGAAACATGGATGTGGATGATAAAGAGGTCCCAGTAGATACTTACGTAAAAACAACCTTGGATAATAAAGAGGTTGTGAAATTAACCCTTACTAATTTGGTAACTTATGAAACATACACCCCATGAAATACGTATCATATAATGAAGATGTAAATACACATAAATTAAAGTGTATTACACAAATAATACAATTAGGGGTAGTACATACACCACATAAAAGGAAATAGTGGCAATATATCATGAATCTCACAGGAATAAGAAGTGAGATGAAAACCCCTTACCACATTGTAATCAATCGAGTCGTATGACCAAAAGTTAAAAACCACCAAATTATTCATATAATAACATGAATATAAATATGATCATGATAATATATATCAAATGGAAATACAAAATACACCACATGCAATAAATTAATGGTGAACAATGGAAATCTCACGGAATTAAAAGTGAGATAAGAAACCCATTACCTTGTACTTTTCCTTGGTCAAGGTTAGGTTAACTTCCTTTATAATGGTGAAATAATAGTTATTAAATTATACAATAATCATAAACATTAATATGATATCATATATGATCTTTTAATATTTCATTGTTAATAATATTTTAGTATTATCGTCGTTACGGGTGTTAACTGATTCTTTTTCCTTTATATGATTTGTTACGTAAGTAATATTTGTTATTGATAGGATGTATCTTTTTAATATTAAAAATGATATTAAGTCTTTAAAAATTATTTTTAATCATATAAAGAAAATTAGTCTTGAATGGATACGATGGGGAATGAATCTCATCGCGTTCGTGGAGACGGTAATCCTTACGTACGCATGAGCAACAATATCATTCTTTTGATATTAAAATAATATATAATTTGATGGTATATCATATATACAGAATCATTATCATGTTATATTTATTATTTACACCAATTACACATCATTATTATACCCTTCCAAATAATAATGTATTGAATAACAATTACACCACGACGTGGAGACAGTAAGCCGTACGTATGCACCTATGGTGACATGTCATTTAAAGGATGGATAGAATAATTAATATAGTTGTACCATATTTATAATAACATCACATTATATAGAATATATTTGAGTTATTATTTTATAATGGAAACAACAAAGAATGATGAAGTGGAAGAAGAAAGAAACTTGAAAGTGGTGATGAAATATTTACCTTTTCTTCAGGTTCTTCCTTTTGATTTGATCAAAAGGGCTCCTTAGGTTGGATTTCTGACTAAAGGAAGGAATCTAGGATAAATGGATGATAGTTTAGAGGGTTTTTGGGTAGGGGTTGGCCGATCCAAATGGATTTGAAGGTGTAAATTAGAGAGAATGGGGAGTTCCCTTTTATAAGAGGGGTGAGGGGAACCTTAGGAAAAGCAAAAAATATTATTTTATAATAAAATCATTTTCGGTTTCTAATGGTTAAAAAATGAATTATTTAATGGCTAAGGTGAGGATGGGTCTAAAAACACTCAACCAATAGGTTTTAGATAGGTTTGGGTCACTATATTAACCTTATATTTTAGATTTAACTCTTAGTTAAATAGTTTGACAATTACCACGTCTCTTTGTATTTTTATATTATATACTACATATATGGCTTTTATCAGTGCTAGAAAAGTGAATTAATAGTGTTAAAGAAGTGTTGTTAATCGAGGAAAAGATAAATGGGGGGTCCCTTTTATCAGCGCTCAGAAAAGCGCTGATAAAGGGGACTTTTATCAACGCTAAAAAACGCTGATAAAAGGGGTCTTTTATCAGCGATAAAAAAAAGCACTGATAAAAGGTGTCCTTTATCAGCACTTTTTTTAGTAGTGATAAAATACCCCTTTTATCAGCGCTTTTAAAAAGCGATGATAAAATTCAAAAAAATAAAAAAAAGAATATATAATTCGGGGGGGATCCTTTACAGTGCTTGACCCCCTTTATCATCGCTAGGTGGACCACTCTTGCACGCTGCCCTTACCCACACATCCAGCACATGCCCCCTACGCTCACCTCCTTGATTCCACCAGAACTCGAACCTACGACCTCCCCTTGCACGTCTACACCTTTACCACTAAGCCATTTTTTTTCTATTTAATGATATATCAATATATATATAGTTATATTTATTCATATATTAATATAGATTCATATTAATATAAATATATTTAGTTATATTAATACATATATATTTATTCATATATTAGTATATATATATTTATTCATATATTTATTTATATATATATTTTTAGATATAATTTTTTATCCATATATTTATTTGTATAATAATATATATTTATAATATTGGTTTTAAATACATTTATAAAATATGTTTTTTATGTGTGTTTAGAAATAAATACATACATATATACAATACACACACACACACACATATATATATTTATGAATAAATACATATATATGTGTATTTGAAAATCCATAGAATGTTAAAACAACCATAACTTCTAATCAAGAAGCCTTTTTCAACTCTAAAACTAGTCAATTCGAAGAAAATGAAACAATCTTCAATATGATATGTGGTACAGGCCTAACAGACATCCAGATCAGAAGTTATACTTGTTTTAATGTTTACAAATCAGGGTATTCCGGATAAAAACTCAGTTTTGGAGGCCCTCTGGGCCTTTTGGGCTTAAAAAACGTGACAAAAGCTTTTCTTGTGTCACAGGTGCATAGATCTTGTCACAGGCTTCGATTTGATATGATGTAGAGATCAAACAGACACTCAGATCAAAATTTATGGCCGTTTGAAGTTTGAGTTACATTTTCAACTTATTTTAGATCTTTTATTCATTTCTTTGATTTTTTGTGTCTTTATTTGTTATTAAATGATTATTAATCAATGATAAATATTAAATTTTTAATTAATAATATTTTTTAAAATATTTTAAATCCATTTTTACTAAATTTCTTATATATTAAATGTAATAGTCTATTTATAATTATCTAAAATATATTTAAAAAATATATATTATATTTATATCAATATAAATATACTTATATAACAATATATTATTTTTCATGATTTTTTTAAAATATAAATTTTATCAGCATTATGAAAAAGTGCTGATAAAGGGGGGCCTTTATCAGTGCTAAAAAAGTGCTGATAAAGGGTCACTTTTAACAGTGCTTTTTTTATTACTGTTAAAGGCCCCCCTGTATCAGTGCTTTTTTAGTGCTGATAAAGGGCCCCTTTATCAGCGCTTTTTTTTAGCGCTGATAAAAGGGTAGCGCTTCCCTTGCCCGTTTTTGTAGTAATATGGTTAATAAACTTACTATATACTTACAAACGAACCCCAAGTGGTTCATTAATGATACAGCTATTATTATATAAGTCTTTTATCCGAACCTTAGATTTTTCGGAATAGAATATCAATTAATAACATAATATTTGTTTTAAAAACTCTTTTATGTCAATTTTGACACTATTTGGTATTTTGTTTTTTCTAAATTCATAACAGCATTATTACTTAGAAAAACATTCATCTAACCAACACTAACATGTCATATTTACCTATAAAATTAGTAGAATTCATAAAAAGACTTAAATTACATTTATTTAGATATTTATAATATCAAATATTTTAATATTTAATTAATTAGGTAATTACTGCATCATCATTGTGTCATAAATAAATTAAATTATTTAATGTCTAAAAAATAAAAAAAATACTATTATATAGGAAATATTTTTATCTTTATAATAAATATTTATAGTTGAATTTATCTTATGTGTAACCATATATTAAAAATGTTTTAGTTATTAAACTTTGAATTTAACACTTTTAACTCTTCTTTGAATTAAATAATAATAAATGTCCTAATCTAATCCAAGTGGACCTAAAGGATCATATTTTATTCCTAAGTTTTTTTTTTGTCTAATTAAACTTATTTAATATAATTAGGACATCTGTTAGGGTAATAATATTATCATTGTTACCTTTAATTACCCTATTTACTTTTAACCGTGGTAAATAAAAGTCAAAAGTAACTATTCACCAAAAATTATTTTCATCTTATTGAACCAAATTTTACTTACTGATATAAATCGTGTCTCTCGGATTTTTTTAATTCAACTCACAGAAGCGGTAAAATTAAGTTTTATGTAAATTTGCAAATGCTCCTAGGAGGTGGGTAAAAGACGGTAAAAAGTTCAATAAAATTTTTATATATCTAAAATTATGATAAACTGACTCAAATGAATTACATTAAACTTATATAGGTATTATGTATCTATTTTGACCTAAAATAAATTTAAATAAAATAAATAACTATGTAAATAAAAATTCGGTTTTAAACTATAACTCAGTGTTTTTCACTATTCATCAAAAATTAAAAGTTTTCAGAAAAATACCAAAAATTTACCCTAAGATAATTTCGATACTCAGAATCCAAAAATCAAGTCCATTTTAAAAGATAAAATTTATAAAATTTTAAAAAGTGGGTATTACTATTCATAGCGGCTAGTTTGATTAGTTGTGGTGTGTTAGAACTCGAAGTTGCGTACAACACACGCTATTGTATTATTCAAAGAGAAGCATATCGTGGAAGCTTGGGGTGTTACATTCTCCGCTCCTTCAAATAATTTCATCCTCAAAATTTCTAGAATATTACTGCATAAAAATATTTGGGTGGTTCTTCATCATAAGTTCATTGGGTCCCCACGTTGCCTCTTCTATCTTATGATTTCTCGATAGAACTTTTACCAGACGAGTCGTCCGATTTCTCAACACTTGTTCTATTATATCAATAACCTTGACATGCTCTTCTCAATAAGACAGATCAGGTTCTAGTTCTAATTCTTCATACGTAAGTACATGTGTTGGGTCAGGCATGTATTTTCTCAATAGTGATACGTGGAATACATAGTGAACTTTAGAGAGACTTGGAAGCATTTCCAAACAGTAAGCTACATCCCCAATTCATTATAGAATTTCAAAAGGTCTGATGTACCTGGGACTTAATTTTCCCTTCTTACCAAAACGTATAACACCCTTCCATAGATATACCTTCAATAAAACATGATCTCCTACCTGAAATTCCAAATCCTTCCTTCGGTTATCGCTATAGCTCTTCTTCCTACTTTGAGATGCTTTGATGTGGGTTTGGATTACCTTCACCTTTTCCATCATTTCCTCAACAAGTTCTAGGCCTATGAGTTTTCTTTCACCAACATCATCCCAATAGGTTGGTGTGTGATATCTCTTTCTGTATAACACTTCATATGGTGTCATCTGAATACTTGAATGGAAGCTATTGTTATAGGAAAATTCTACCAAAGGTAAATATTGATCCCACAAACCTTGAAATTCAAGTGAGCATGATATCAACATGTCTTATATGGTTTGAATAGTCCGTTCTGATTTTTCATCAGTTTGGGGGTGGTAGACAGTGCTCAAACGAAGTTCAGTATCCAGGTCTTTCTGAAGACTTTTCCAGAATCTTGATATAAAACGTGGATCACGATCAGAAACAATCGATTGGGGTACTCCATGAAGTCTCAAAACTTCATTAATATATAGTCTTTCTAGATGTTCAAGTGGTAAATCTTCTCTTATAGCAAGAAAATGTGCTGACTTGGTAAGATGATCAAAAATGACCCATATTTCATCATTCCTTATAGGAGTCTTTGGTAGCCCCGTGACAAAGTCCATCGTGATATCATCCCATTTCTACTCAGGTATGGAAAGAGGTTGCATGACTCCTCTAGGTTGTTGCCTTCCAGCTTTCACTTATTGACAAACCATACATCATGACACAAAATCAGCAATCTCCCTCTTCATGTTGTCCCACCAAAAATGTTCCTTCAAATCTCTATACATTTTGGTGCTCCCATGGTGTATAGAGAAATTGGAGCAATGATCATCATCCAACAATTCTCTTTTTAGATCAGGTATATCGGGAACACAAAGTCTCTTACCAAATTTCAAAATTCCATCATCATATACGAAGTCACTCAATCTCCCATCATTCATAGCTTTAATCTTCTTTTGAAACTATTCATCTTCAACCTGAGAACTTTTTATCCTTTCTTGTAAAGATGTTTTGTCAACCATTTGAAAAAGAATTAATGTTTCACCATCCATGGTTATTCCCATATCCATCTTTACTAGATCTATGAAAATAGTATCCCTTTCAACTCTCAGATTGTTCAAAATTCCATGATCTTTTCTACTCAAAGCATCTACCACCTTATTTTCCTTCCCCATGAGGTATTGTATAGTGCAATCGTAATCCTTGAGTAGTTCAAGCCATCGTATTTTCCTCATGTTGAGTTCTTTCTGTGATAAAATATACTTCAAACTCTTTTGATCGGTATATATCTCACATTTTTCACCATAGAGATAATGTATCCATATCTTCAAAAGAAAATATTACAGCTGCTAACTCAAGATCATGAGTGGGATAGTTTTGTTCATGAATTTTTAGCTGTCGTGATTCATAGGAAATAACCCTATCATTCTGCATAAGGACACAACCAAGTCCTTTCTTTGAATAATCACTATAAATAACAAACCCATTAAATAAATGATCAATATTACTTCTTGGGTTATGTATATAATATGTAGTATTACTCGCTAACCTTGTAAAGTTATCCTCATACTTTGCAACATTCTCATCCTCTTTTTGCTTCCGTCTCAGAAATTGTCTTACCATATCTGCTCGATGGTCACGAGGAATGTATTTTTCTAAGAAAATATCTTTAAACTCCCTCCATTCCATATTTGATACTTCATCATCTTCCTTTGTGTTTGGAATCAATGACCACCATTGATCAGCATCTCCAGTGAGACGGTAAACTGCCATGACAAATTTTTCCCTTTCACTACTCCCCAAGGTGTGGAATATTTTCTCTAAGTAATTTATCCATTGCTTAGCTACTATTGGATTTTTACCCCAATTTAATGTTGGTGTTTGATTCCTCATGAAGTGATCTAACATTGATCCTCCATGCTATGGATCAGGGTGCTCTATATGGGTAAGGTTATTATTCATAACCTGAGTGAGTTGTCCCAATATGGTGATAAGCTGATCAGCACCAGTTGTATCACCATCTCCACTATAATTATCTTGAGCAGGAGGTAAATCCCTACATGGAGTCCATGCATTGATATGGTTTCCATTCCTTCTACTAGGTTCCATTTCTAAACAATGGAATAAACTAGATTAGTTTATGAATCGAAATACATAATTCCAAACTTATAAAACACTTAACATAAACTGAGCAATTTATGGATATAATCCATAATCATAAAAATATTTTATTTGAGGAAGTATATACTCATAAACCCTTCATAATGGTTTTTAAAGAAAATGAGAATTATCCTAAGCATATCCCCCAGGAGTGTCATAACCAAGAGTGTTGCAAGGCCCATTATCGTTCACCAATTCCCATTTGATTCTAGCTCAAAGCGGTATTTTCAGGTTTTACCCCTTGGTACATTTGTGCCAGAGCTGCCTCTACCTACTCATATCCAGACAAGGATGTATTTCTTGGAAAACTCATAAAATCACTAAAACACCAAAATTCTAGGAAGTTCTTATATATTAATCCTCAAAGTCTATCTTAGATCTATGTGCTCTCATCAGAGTTTATCTAAATCTAGATTCCGAGGTTTGTACTAAACTTCCTCTGATACCAACTGTAACTCCCCGACCCTAGAATCCCAAATTTGGTGCATTATTACGTATCATTGGCATGATCACAAAAGATCAAGTCTCAAAATACCAAATAGTTTAGTAGCCTTGGAAGTACTAGACACATTTATAAGGTTTACATTACATTGTAAAATGGAAAACTACAACAACATTGTTTCCATAGACAACATTGATATCCCATAGACTATCCTTGTAGGTCAGTCATAATATAATTCATCGCATCCTGGGAAAAATAAAACATAAAAAGGGGTGAGCTTAGATGCTCAGTAAGGATAACACTATAATAGAAACTTTCATAAATAAGCATAAACATTTAAGGCAATGTATAAGACTAAACCAAAAGCCTTTTAAACTTGAACTTCAGAATAATATGGAAAAGATAAAATCAAATAATTTCATTTAATTATTCACATGGATATTCTACTAGTCTAATAGTCACATGCAATATCAATAGCCACTTTCATAATGATGGAATGAATAATTCCATACTTTCATAACCACATAGTCAAGGCCTTGTGCCAAGACTACAAATAATATTTTGTCAAGGCCTTATTCCAAGACACTAGTTTGCCTCATGAGACCTACTGATGCATCGAGGAGCTATAGCGGGCTCCACCTGTCACTTACTAAGTCCAATTCATTCCTCATATGAAAAGTTTTAAACATAACATAAACATTCGTATTAAAATTGGCATATGAAATGTCAATAATTTATCCATAAACCATGAATGGTATGAAAATAACACATCCAAAGTAAAACATTTCACAAAACCTTCAATACAATGTGTAAGTTTTATATCATAATAAATCAACTTCAAATAATCTTAAAATCCATCAAAGGATGTTGACATAGATGAAATTTAAACCTTTTTTAGAGAAATATCTCTTTCTATTTTGAAATAACTTAAAATTCATATAATTATAAAAGATAACATTTATTTTAGAAATACTATTATAAGATTGTAAGGGATGCTTTGATAATTATATAATGGCAGAAAATAGCCACACCCACCGTATAAGTTAAAAAACACTCTTACCTTAATTCTTTCGAAAAGGTTATAAAGTACCTTGTTGGAAAATGACAGAAAGATTCCTTTCAAACCATTTTATAAAAATTCAAACAAGGGTATAAATAAATTTAAACCATAGTATAGTAAATATTAAAAATGTTTTGGAATACATTTTTAAGAAACATGGATGTGGATGATAAAGACGTCCCAGTAGATACTTACGTAAAAACAACCTTGGATAATAAAGAGATTGTGAAATTAAGCCTTACTAATTTGGTAACTTACGAAACATACACCCCATGAAAGAAGTATCATACAATTAAGATGGAAATATGCATAAATTAAAGTGTATTACACAAATAATACAATTATGGGTAGTACATACACCACACAAAAGGAAATAGTGGCAATATAGCATGAATATCATAGGAATAAGAAGTGAGATGAAAACCCCTTACCACATTGTAATCAATTGAGTCATATGACCAAAAGTTAACAACCACTAAATTATTCACAAAATAACATTAATATAAAGATGATCATGATAATATATATCAAATGGCAGAACACAATACACCACATGCAATAAATTAGTGGTGAAAAATAGAAATCTCACAGAATTAAAAGTGAGATAAGAAACCCCTTACCTTGTACTTTTACTTGGTCAAGGGTAGGTTAAAATCCTTTATAATGGTTAAATAATTGTTATTAAATTATACAAGAATCATATACATTAATATGATATCATATATTATCTTTTAATATTGCTTTGTTAATAATATTTTAGTATTATCGTCATTTCGGGTGTTAACTGATTCATTTTCCTTTATATGATTTGTTACGTAAGTAATTTTTGTTCTGGAAAGGATGTATATTATTCATATTCATAATTATATTAAGTCTTTAAACATTATTTTTAATCATATAATGAAAATTAGTCTTAAATGGATACGATGGGGAATGAATCTCATCGCGTTCGTGGAGACGGTAATCCGTATGGACGCACGAGCGACAATATCATTCTTTTGATATTAAAATAATATATAATTGGATGGTATATCATATATACAGAATCATTATCATGTTATATTTATTATTTACATCAATTACATATCATTATTATACCCATACAAATAATAATGTATTGAATAACAATTACACCATGACGTGGAGACGGTAATCCGTACGTATGCACGTATGGTGACATGTCATTTAAAGGATGGATAGAATAATGAATATGGTTGTACCATATTTATAATAACATCATAGTATATAGAATATACTGGAATTATTATTTTAGAATGGAAACAACAAAGAAAGAGGAAGTGTAAGAAGAAAGGAACTTGAAAGAGGTGATGAAATATTTACCTCTTCTTCTGGTTCTTCCTTTTGATTTGATCAAAAGGGGTCCTTAGGTTGGATTTATGACTAAAGTGAGGCATTTAAGATGAAATAACGACAGTTTAGAGTGTATTTGGGTAGGGTTTGGCCGAGTCAAATGGATTTTAAGGTGTTAATTAGATAGAAGGGGGAGTTCCCTTTTATAAGAGGGGTGAGGGTCACCTTAGGAAAAGCTAGAAATATTATTTTATAATAAAATAATTTTCGGTTTCTAATGGATAAAAAATGAATTATTTAAAATATAAGGTGGTTATGGGTCTAAAACCACTAAACCAAATATATTTTATATAGGTTTGGGTCATTATATTAACCTTATCCTTTAGATTTAACTCTTAGTTAAATAGTTTGACATTTACCATGTCTCTTTGTATTTTTATATTATATGGTTAATAAAATTACTATATACTTCCAAAAAAACCCAAGTGGTTCATTAATGATACACCTATAATTATATAATTCTTTTGGATGAACCTTATTTTTTTAAGAATAGAATATCAATTAATAATATAATATTTGTTTTAAAAACTCTTTTATGTAAATTTTGACACTATTTGGTATTTTGTTTTCTCTAAATTTATAACAGAATTATTACTTCAAAAAAATTCATCTAACCAACTCTAACATGTAATATTAACCTATAAAATTATTTTAATTCTTATTAAGTCTCAAATTACAATTATTTGGATATTTATAATATCAAATATTTTAATATTTCATTAATTAGGTAATTATTGCATCATCATTGTGTCATAAATAAATTAAATTATTTAATGTCTAAAAAATATAAATAAAATTCCATTATGTATAAAATTATTTTATCTTTCTAATTAATATTTATAGGCGAATTTATCTTATGTGTAACCCTATATTAAAAATGGTTTAGTTATTAAACTTTGAATTTAACACTTTTAACTCTTCTTTGAATTAAATAATAATAAATGTCCTAATCTAATCTAAGTGAACCTAAAGGATAATATTTTATTACTAAGGTTGTTTTTGGTCGAATTACACTTATAAAAAAGAATTAGTACATGTTTTAGGGTAATAATAATATCATTTTTACCTTTAATTACCCTATTTACTTTTAACCGTCGTAAATAAAAGTCAAAAGTTACTATTCACCAAAAATTATTTTCATCTTATTGAACCACATTTTACTTACTGATATCAACCATGTCTCTCGTATTTTTGAAATTCAACTCATAGAAGTGGTAAAATTAAGTTTTATGTAAATTTGCAAATGCTCTTAGGAGGTGGGTAAAAGACGGTAAAAAGTTCAATAAAATTTTTATATATCTAAAATTATTATAAACTGACTCCAATGAATTAAATTGAACTTATATAGGTATTATGTATCTATTTTGACCTAAAATAAATTTAAATAAAATAAATAATTATTTAAATAAAAATTCGGTTTTAAACTATAACTCAGTGTTTTTCACTATTCGTCAAAAAATAGAAAGTTTTCAGAAAAATACCAAAAATTCACCCTAAGCTAATTTCAATACTATGAATCCAAAAATGAATTCCATTTTTAAAGATAAAATTTATAAAATTTTAAAAAATGGGTATTACTATTCATAACAGCTAGTTTGATTGGTTGTGATGTGTTAGAACTAGAAGTTGCGTACAACACACGCTATTATATTATTCAAAGAGAAGTGCATTGTGGAATCTTGGGGTGTTACAGAAGGGATAAACCTTAGACACTTATTTAAGAAATAATAAAATCCATTTCACATACCTAAATTAATTAGATTGGACCCCTGGAAATAAAGGGAGGGTGAATAGATTAATAGAGGGTAAATTGAGTTAATAATTCATTAAACATCTCCTATTAATGATCGCATACACCTTTATTAAGAAATATAACATCCCCTATAGAATCTTTAGCTGAATTGATCATTTTAAATTTTGAAACAACTATCACCATGAAATATTTATACCCACCATGGTCATGTTAGCCTTAATCACAACAAGCCTAGAAAACCAGACACAATGACCCTCCATGTAATGGTGTAAAAAACATTGAAATTTTGGTCGCACCACATGCATCACCATGATGTGGTGATATATATTCTAGTCATGCTTTACAGAAATACCCCTAGTTTCCAGCACTTGAGACCATGCCCCACCATGGGAGTGTTGGTCTGACCTGTGTCACACAGGTAGGTTAAATGCATAAAATAACCTACACCATGGTGTGGTCCTACCTATGGTTCACCTTAAAACACCCAAGAGTATCCCTAAGATATTGAAACTATCAATGACTTCTTGAAAACCTTTAGAACCACTAGGGAGACAAAAACCCCAAAATAAAGTACACTTGTGACCCATAAGGTGTCAAAATTATCCCCACTATGATACTTATTATCCCCAATAATCACTTAGGATTTTGGACCAATAAATAGATAAGGGAACTATTATATCATCATCACTTCACACCACCAATTTATGCATATTTCCTTTCTTCACTTCCAAAGTACATGGACCAAGAGAATATTTTTACCATACAGTATCATATTCTGATGATCCATAATCTGAAATAGTTTTTCAACCACTATGGTGTCTAGCTCAATATTGAAATCTTCCCAATATTACACATGAGAAAGGTTTGTTTGATAACTCTTTATTTGGGAAACAAGAAACACATAATGAATAAATTTCAAGAGATATGTAAATTCTAATTAGTATGTCATCTTTCCTAGATGTTTGAAGATCTCTAAATGGATAATAAACTTCAGTTCCTACTTACCCTAACTTCCAAAATAATGATGCCCCAAATGAGGAGAAACCCTATGAAAAACAAGATAACCTACCAAAAACTCCAATGATAAATGATAATGTTTTTCATTATATTTAGGATGAATTTGAGATGCAGTTAACCTCTTTCAGATCAACTACATCTTCTCCTTCATCTCTTGAACAAGACTTGGTCCAACCAAAGAGCGGTTTCCCAACTCTTCCCAATATATGATATCTACATGGATACCCTACAAAACTTTAAAATCTTCCATTTTAATAAAATCATGAAAAGTTTTTTTATTGAGAAACTCAACCTAGGGAAATGATTTTCCCATGAACCACCAAAAAAATAATGCATGTCTAAAGCATATCATCAATAATTTTAATGCATCACTCAGTCTATCCAACCATTTAATGATGATACATCATTCTTACCTTATATTGGGTATCTATTTACTCTTATAAACCATTCCAAAATTGGGATGTAAATCATGTATCTCTATTAGAACCAACAGTAGAATGCACTCCATAGATCATCACAATATCCCAAACATACAGGTTCTTGAGCTCTTCCACCTTCATTATCTTCTTAAAGGGAGGGAAATGAGAAAAAAATTGTGTCCATCAACGATCACCCAAATTGAATCTTACCCACTGGGTGTTTGTGGTAATGTGGAAATTAAGTCCATGGATATCTAGTTACACTATCAGACGATATTGGGTAAGGGTTGAAAATAACCATCAAGTCTCTAGTGCTACACCTTAATTTTCTAGAAAGTAAGGTATGGTGATATGAAGTCTATAATCAACTGCCTCATCCCCAGCCACCAATACTGACATCTCAAATCATGATACATATTAGTATCCCCATGGTTTATGTATGAACTAGACCAATATCCATTATCCCTCAATTCCTACCCCATAGTTATCAAAATGACTAATCTACCTCAGAAATAAAAGACTCTATCTAGAGTGTAAGACTAGTCTCCCAAGGTCTCCCCGCCACAAAGGATTTCACTAAAACACTATAAATTAGTATTTATTTCTTGTTCAAGCTTAATATTATCACAAAATGAAGAATTATCTTTCATAAAATATAGGTATACTTTTTTATTAGCTTCTTCCATATCCAAACATGTCTTAATAAACAAACTCATCAAAGACCATTCTTCCACTGATTCCTTTAAGTATTGACTTTGTAGCTTCCTTCTCAACACATCAGTGACTACATTCCATTTTCTATGTGTGTATTAAATATAAAAATAAAAATTATAAAAATAATCTACCCATAATCTCTATCATAGGTTTAGATCCCTCTAAGTAAAAAAGTATACTTCAAGCTCTTATGATCTAAATATATAGAAAACTACTCTCTGAAGAGATAGTGGAACCATTAATTGAGAGAATTCATCACCAAAACCAATTTGAGATCATGGGTAAGTTAATACATATCATGAGGGAGAATTTAGAGAGAACCATAAGACACAAAATACCTCCCTTACATCAGAACACATCCTAATTCCATACCTGAAGCATCAAGAAATTCATAAATCGAACCCAGTTCCTGAAGAATCAAAACTAGAGATAAATTCAAACTCATCTTCAGTTCCTCAAATAATATTTAATACTTATCATTCCATTAAAACTTAACACCCTTACAGGTCAAATATATCTTAATATATGCGAGACTGTAAAAATCTTGAACAAAATGCATTTAATGACAAGTTAATACCATGGAACTATGAATCGCAAACACATTCATGAGTTTATCACAAGATATCATCAACTGAATCCTTTCAGGATCCACTGAGATAACACTTTAATATATAAAATTGACCAAAAAATTCACTTGCTAAATCTAAAACTATCATTTAGAAACATTTCCATACAGATGATGTTCTTTTAGACTTCTAAGAATAGTATCCATATAATACCTATATTCTTCCTTAATCTTGTAATAGTCAAAAATATAAACCAAAAAAGTCATGAAATATTCAAACAACCAATGACATATATAATTCATAAAATCCATAAACACAATATGAGTGTTAGTAAGACTAAATGGAATAACCAAATACTCATAATGTCTATACATGCTCTTGAATATTGTTTTAGGAATATCATCCTCATGGAATATCTTCTGATCATATCCCAATCTAATATTAATCTTATAAAAATATTGGGATCCCCTAAATTGGTCAAATAGAACATCTATAATAGGCAAGGGATACTTCTTCTTGATAATCACCTGATTAAGATTTGGGTAACTAACACATAGCTAGAGGCATATACTTTCTTTATTTGTAAAGAGAACTGGTTAAGACTAAGGTGACATGATTAGATGAAAAAATACCTTTTCCTCAAGATCCTAAAGCATCATTTTATGTTCCTTTAACTTAGTGGGTCACACTCACTTTGGAATCCTCATTGGGAAAATATCAATGGGAAATAGAATAATGTACTTGAATAAAATTATGAGCTCATGTATGCTCAGGAACCCTTTTTGAAGGGAAAGAAACTTCAGAATATTTGTTTCCTTCATTATTGATGAAATTAAATCTATATGAAACTGACTCTAAAATTCATCCCAGGAAACCTCTACCTCCTTCCACTCTCTAAGAGACAAAATTCACCACTATATTATTGCTCCTTGAATATGGATAACTACCAATGGTACCTAGTACTATTCATTGGAATGTATCAGAATAAAGGTGATCTCTAGATCCTCTAACCAGTACTCTATATTAAAATCTATGACACTCCTTTATTACTTCACCAATATCTAATGTTATAACTTATACAACATCTTCATCCAAATATAATCCTCCGCATCCAGATCAATCATCTTGTGATCAGTTGGATCATCCTGTTGTACCATGTTAACCAATACCACACATGGATGATGACCAATGGGCATCTCTAAAAGTATAAAGAAAACAAAAAATCCTAGTAGTATGGAATTAATTTAAGGTTCATTTAAATATATCTATTTCAAATTTTCCAAAATCACCCCCAATTCAAACACAAGAAAAAACAAGTATGATGGATGTACCTATCCTAGGTTTATACTCTATAATTAACTTTACCCCACCTTGTTTGTTCATTAATCTTAAGGTCTTTATGTTAGATGATGGGGGGCTAATCAGTTGAGTCCTAGTCAGTCTCCCTTTTCACATAAAAAACTAGGTTTGATCAACACATGTTCCCTACCAGGCCTATACAATACTCACTATTAGATAACTAGAAACTCCATACTAACTCTCATACATAGCTATTATACTAATTTTTTACAACCTACCCCAATGTAGAACTCCTCCTAGTCCTACAATGAGATCAAGGGTGACTCATGAGTCCCACCTCTAATAGGCCTTGAGATGACGACTAGCACTGAGGGTATAAAATCTGAAAATGGGAGTCACTACCCTTATAAAACCTAAGTTCATATATATAAAGGAAAATACCAATAAACTGTGTTATTTAAATAAAATTCACATCCTATAATACATAAATTTTATATACAAATGTATACTTCATAATAAAATACCAAAACATATTATTGGAAGTCAATATTGACTAAAACACCAAGATCTGAGCAAGCAATGTCCTTATCAATCACTAAAATCTCCTTGGAAACCTGAAAATAGATTTATATATAGAGATTGGTGAGCCTATATTATTACTTAGTAGGATCCTCCTCAATACCTCTTATAAAAATGTATAAAAATCATATTAATGCTTCAATGAATAACCAGTACAAATAACAAGCATCTATAAGGTCAATTATCACCAAACCTCACCGAGAATCACTCACCAAATATCACATCCAAGTATAGTAACATAATAATAAGAAAATATTTTAATATATACCCTAAAACAACTTACCCACTAGTTCTTCACTCTCAAACCCCAACAATACACATTTTGTTCTCTCAACCCCTTTTGACACCATTTCACAGCACACCATATCTCATATTTCAACCATTCCACATATCACATCTACATAATCATCATCACAACCACATCATCATAATAGAACTCAAATCATCATAAACACATTCACACAACCATATATCACAACCACATATCCGTTACAGTAGGTTATCATGATTGTAAAGGATGTTAATTGCATACCCTCCAACTACCATGCATGATACCCACAATATAATATCATATCATCTATACCATACGGTATACCATTATATCATATAATAAATGTTAATCCATTAAACCCCATATTATTATAGCTACATTGATCCATCACAACCCATAATAAACCTAGAAGAGATAGTGGGGATGAGGGAGTAGTCAGTTTTTCTTTCCCTTTTTAACCTAGGTATAGAGGAAAAACTAAAACTCAAAACCTTTGGTCATCAGTGAGGTTATCCAACTCAAGTGGGGTGAATAATAAATCACAAGAAAATATAAGGGTAATAAATCTACACACAAGATAAAACAAGATAGTTCACACTGAAAAACATTATCATTCCATCACAACCACCATAATTATACCACTACACATTACCATCATTGATAATTTCTATACAGCAACTAGACCCACTTTCCACATAAAATAGCCACAATAACCATTCACAAATTCCCATTTATTCCCAACTTATAAAAATTAAAAAATTATTGTTTACCTAACACATTACATTCATTATCTCATTCAATTCCATATTTAATGAAAAATAATTCATCACTCATTCAATCCATTACCCACCCATTTCATTAAATAATATTTTGTTCACAGTATATATTTTATAAAATTAACCTAGAACCATTACTAAGATTTTCATTATCAATCACATTCCATTACTATAGGTAAACTAAAAAACATCCCCCCAAATATCACCCAACCACTAGAAATTCACCCCCTTACCATGGGCCAAGAGGATACATAATTACTATAAAACCATTACTCTCCCACATAACCAAGAATGAAATCATTCCACATTGAAAACCATATCCTCTCTTTTCAATCATTATAATGCAGTCACGGAACCTGCTGTACATTACATACCATCAACCCAAACCATACACAAAAAATCCCCCAACCAAATCCACACAAAAAAGAATTAGAAAAATTATTCTAGTATAATTCCATAATAAATTATAAAACAAATCACTTATACTACATCCTTTTTAATATAGGCTTTGATATTAATTTAACATCTCTCGCATGAGTGATACACAAAAAAAATCCAAATTTCATCCAACCTGTTAATTATAATTTTAACATGATTAACTATTTATGAAGGTTGATTCCATCATTTTAATAAAAATCACCATACAAGTATCATAGTAGAAACATTGATTCTTGAATTCCATAATAAATGTCTACCAAAAGTAATCAAAGTCATGAAAACATATAAAAACATGTGAATCACTCCATTCACATCAATTTCCTATTTGTATAATTTATTATATTCATTAGTATGATCCTTACCATACACAAATATTAATAAAAATCATGTTACATCCACATTATTCCCAAAATAAAGGATTTTTCTAAAATACCCTGACTCAATTAAATATTTACAACAACTATGTAAGAATGAGGAATTGTGAGATGATCACAATGCCAAAATCATAAAAGTGAATACTTAACAATCTATAATATAAAAATCCCCATTAAAACCATGTCCCATGGCCACCAAAATTGACCCCAAACCATGGAAATTGCCTCCCCGTATATAGGAAATGTGAAATGAGCCTACAAAAAAAGAAAAAAAAACTCACCTCGTATCACCACAAGTTCAAATCTAGAAGTTAAGGGCTAAATACAATCAATTTTCACTCAAGAACCTCTAAGTATGAACCTATTATCACCTAATTTTTTATAGAAAACAAAGTAAAAATAAATAATTCTATGGGAATACTGAATTTATACTAACATTGTAAATCAAGGCATCATTTTGAGGTAGATCATGATTACACCATGATGGGAATAATTCCACCAAACCTTCATAAATCATGTTATGATTCTTATAATAACCTAGAATTTTCATACATAAATATCACATCTTTTTAGATGAATAATCAATACATTTCACAAATACACACCCAAGGACCATAATGGTATAGTGTTTTGGAGACTAGGTACATGATATTATTATTTAATGAAAGATCTTCAATATCTCCCATGAAAAACTTCCATTTTTCACTATTCATAAACATACACTACTTAAAAACTTTATTAAGAACTTGGGTAAAGGAAACATAAGAAAGGGTGATCTCATATGCTCGGTAAGGGTAAACATGGGATGTATCATTCTATAATCATATGAAAGAAAAATATAAGAATAAGTGTCTAAGAATATGAACATAACTTACAAATTTTATACCGAACATTTCATAGATTGTAAAAATGATTCATATAATAAATCATTATCATTCCAAAATAAATGATTTTTATGAGTGTTAAATAATTATAATTAATGAATCATATGCTCATGTAATAAAAGTGTGGAACCAATATAGGTATATAAACCATTTCATTTTTAAAGGTTAACTTCCAAGATGATAAAACATAGTGTATCAGGACAATCACATGTTTCCAATTGTTGATCAATCCCATCATCATGTTTCTCATTATGGATCCATCCTATTGGCTTGTTTCCCATTATATATTATGCTCGTTGACTTGTCTCCCATTGTTATATCATGAGATATAAATATATACCCAATAAATTAGAGTTATATATAGGTCCCACCCATCACATAATAAAAATTATACATAAATTTTACACAAGATTATAAAACATTCATCATATTATAAAACATGAAAATAAATGGGTTTTACAAAATATTTATCATATTAAAACCCATGAAAAGAAATGGGTTTCAGAAACATTTCATCATAGAATAACCCGTGGAAAATAAATGGGTTTCATAAAAAACATTTCATCATAAACATAATTCATACAAAGAAAGGATGAATATGGTTTCATTATACTATATTCCCAATAAAAACATAAGTGACATCAATGGATGTTTTCTTAGATGGGAAATGAATTTTGAAAATAAAATCTCTTGGAACATTTCTTGTGGAAAACAACTATTCTTTTAAAATTACCTTTTTAAAATAATAAATTTTTCAAATATTATGTAAATAATTTTCCTTGAATATATCCTTGGAAACTTATAAATTAAGCTTCAAAAAATTTAATGGTCATGATGGAATAAAATATTTTTCAACCAAATATTCTTTTCACATTTTCAATAAAAGCCAAATGGACCTAGTTTGAAAAACAAAATGAAGATTATTTTAAAAACACTTTGTAAAAGTAAAACATGGATAAAAATTTCTTTAAAAATAATTTTATAATTGTAAAAACTTTCTTCAAAACATTTTTTTAGAAAACAGGGACATGGAAGAAAAATGTTTTTCAGCTAAAGAGAGAATTAAAGATGATTTTTCTTAAAAAAAATTATTTTGGTTTATTTAATCCTTTAAGATTATAAAATTAAAGAAAAAAATGTATTATATATAAATAACTAGAGAATAATAAAATATATTATTTTCTTGATAGTTAGATCTTATAATCTCATTATTCAAATCATATCATAAAATATCCTGATAAATAATGAGATTGTAACATTAAACCTTTACCACATTGGTATCTTTTTTATCATAATACCTGTGAAAGAAAAAAAATTATATAGATATTTATTTCATATAATTATCATTATAAGGATAATAAAATACATTCATGGTCATTATATACACAAAATAAATAAATAATTTGTTTATAAATCATGTGTCCCACAGAAATAAAAGTGAGATGAAAAGTCTATTACCTTAAGTATCAACTTCCTTTATACACATTAAAACCTCATTTATAATAAATATAAGTGTATTATGAATATATGTAATAACTTTAATCATATTTCCCATATCATATATTATTTACTTATGACATTTTATTACCCTTTTGTTAATAATTCCTTGATAAAATCATGTTTCGGGTAATAACTGGCATATTTTTTATATATTCTTTGTTTTGGTATTTTTAGTTATATTATATTGATCATTGTTCTATAATCTCCAAAATTTTAACCATTATATAAATATATTATATATTAATTATATATTTATTTAGATTAATATATTAGATTTATAGATAGAAAATGAATCACATCGTTCATACAGATGGTAGGTCGCACATACTCAAAAATGTTGTTTCCATTTTCTTAACATATGAAATGAAATAAATTTAAATAGTATATTACTTTTAAAAATTCATTTTTTCATATATATACTATATTTTCATTAAACCTATACTTATTACCTTCTATGTAAAGTGTAATTAAAGAATGAATTACATCACTTTGTGAGGCGGTAGTCTATTGTACACACGATCGATGTTATCATATTCCCATAGAATAAAAATTAAAAATTTATATGTGATATTATAATTAAAAGGGTATAATTATTACATAAATATCGTATAAATATGTCAAATCCATCATTATATCCATATTTTGTAGGTGTTCATAGAGAATTAACTACATTGGTTCATGAGGCGGTTTTCCTCTGTACACAAGATCGGTGTTTTCATTTCACACTTGATGGAAGAGGTGATAAATTTAATTCAAGTGATTGACTGAATAAAATATAATTATATGGGATATAATTATGTTATTATATAATCATAGTTTAAGAGTATTCTAAGGAGGTGGAATAAGAAATAAAATGAAAACATAATTTTAGTAATTTTACTTATTCAGAGAACCTCTTTAGGTTTATACATAAATAATTCTTAGTTGGGGTAACTTTTAATGACTTAGGTTTTGAACCATAAGACTTTGGAATATTTGGAAGAATATTTCTGAAGTCAGGCACTAATTCAGAATTAGAATCCGAGCTCGGGTAGCCTCAGTGTGGTGATACAAAAAATATTAAACATAATTTTTTCACATGCACACATTTTCACTTGAAATGTAAATAAATATTGTTCAGAGTCTCAGATTAGATTTTTGATACTGTAGTTGATTATAGAACATCATGTTTACCCTAGGTGCAACATAAAGTTTTATGCGCTAGGAGTTTTGGATGGGGAATTAAATGGTGGATTAATTAATTAAATAATAATTTAATTAATTAATTAAAAACCAAACCTAATACTCACCCCTCCCCCACATTTTGTGCACACACAAAAAAATAAGAGAGATTCTCCTCCTCTTCTCCCTTTAGCGATGGTGGAAATGAGCCAAAAATAAAGTGATGAGGTGTCGTTAATCCCAGTTTTTGACACAGATCATCATCATATCAATAACCAAAATGATCTAAGCACCGTTCTTCAACTGAATCTTCAGAATTTTACACTCAAGGTAGGTGTATTTGAGTTTCGGTTCTTATACCTTTAATTATGAATTGTTTTAAAGTTCTATATCCCAAATACAATTGTTATTGATCCCTTCTAGGTAGATCTATGAGTTTTGGGGAAGAACAGGATGAATCAGGGTGTTTTTTAAGAAATTCACAAATGGAATTATAGTCTAAATGGCATGTAGTTCAGTGACACATGTTGTGTATCTCTTATTTTTTAGTGAATATGAACTTTTGGGACTACATTACATGTATAGGTTTTACATACTATGTAGTTCCCTAAACCGTGTGACCATGGGACATGGTTTGGGGTAGCCATGTGAAAACACATGGCTATTTACTAACACACATCTAAGATACATAGACATAGGTTCTAGTACATACACATGGTAAAACTACATGGTAGGGTATCCATCTAGCCTAAACACATCATGTAGTATGGGATGCAAGGTGTGTAAGGGACACGATTGGTCAGTTTGTGTAGAAGGGGAACATGGCTAGGGGATGAGTGATGAGGGAAATGTAATGTACTTCCTCTACACACAGTTTATCCCTACATGGGTTTCTAATCTGTGTAGACATGATACACATCCAGGTGCTCATGTGGTATCACACGCCGTGTGTTCCCCAATGTATGTTGTGTACTCCTAGGAGATCCTCCTCGGATATTCTTTATTTTGTATCTTCATCTTCAAGATTCATATTCAGGCTTGTGAGTAACCTATACTGAGTGATTTTCTTCTTAAAATGTGATGGTGTCCTCCATTATAGCTTACAAGATACAAGTTGGTGTAAATCAAGAAAGACTCTTGTGAACCTATACTGAGCCAATGTTGTAGATTGGTCTGGTAAGTGTATAGGTACATTGGGGATGGTACTCCCCTAAGGGAAGAGGGAATGGATTTACCTTACCTTTTTGGTTAGGTTAATACGTGACTCTCTAAATCATGGGTGTGGGTTCATTACCTTTAAGTATTTTACTCTGGGGGTGTTTCCCCCTCATCAAATAGGGTGTGGGTTTCCCCATGATGTTTCTGAATATGGACAGTACTCCCTTGTTGGACCAGGGTGTGGGTTCTCATTATATGAAGTATAGAAAGGTTCAGTACTCCCATACCATGTTAGGATACGGATCCTCTATCCTAATAGTCGGTACTCCCCTGTCGTTTATGGGTGAGGGTCCTCTATACATGTTGTTCCGATATAGTCTATACTCCCCTATCGTTATAGTGAGAGGTTTCTCTAGCCTAGGGTCAGTAATCCCCTGTCGTTTCAGGGTATCGTTTAGCTATAGTGAACAACCTAGAATATTTGGTACTCCCCTGTCATACCAGGATGTGGGTCCACTCGCTACAGAGTGGTACTCCCCTACCAGGTTAGGGTGCGGTTCCTCGATCTACAAAGTTTTACTTCCCTTTTGTATTAGGGTGTGGGTACTCCCTTCTCGGAGTGGTACTCCAATGTTATTCTAGGGCATGGGTCCTCACTTATAGAGTAGTACTCTCCCATCTCTGAGTAGTAGTGGGAAGTGGGTCCTCTATTGGAGTTTGATTTCCCTGATTTATGGGATACAATTACAAGGAGTGGTCCCCTCCACTTGATATAAATGATACCTATAAAGGTGTTAGTGATCCCTCGATGGACTGAGGTGTAGGATACTCTATATAGGAGCGATAGAGGTTTTGTAGGTTAGTTAGGAGTAGTACCCCCTTTACTCTAGGGTAGTGGAAAGGTTTGGGTCCCTCCATTCTCTCTTGTTAGAGAGAATGTATTTAGTGAATAGTATGGAGTAGTTCTCCCTCGACTGTGTGTAGTGGTGAGGAGTGGGCCTCTTCACTTGGGTTTCTTTAATTTTTACGGGGTGCAAGGTAAGGATGATAGGACCTTTGGTGCTAGGAACTAGGATAGTCCTAGTAAGATGTTCCTGATGGATCATGTTCTCTTAGATATATCATTATGAATGGTAGAGTTATTATCGATGGAGTTCATATCTTGGACAGGTTTTATCTAGGATGTCTATGCTTATGGAGTGTGGTCTCCTAGTTTCATGTTATGGTTAGATCCTATTAAGAGAATCATGTTACTAGCTATAAGGTTGGAACCTCACAAGGAATGGAGTCTGAGATGAGTATATCTAGGTGATTTTTGGGAGTTTTTGTGGTGTTGTCACATGTCGGTATTGATACCCCTAGTAGATCAATATAACTTGTCATGTATATCCAAGGATGGTTTGAGATAGAGTTTATCTCTCTTGATTGGGGTTCTCTCTGTCTAGGTCGAGCAGATTGTCACCTTTCAGTTTTTTGAATTTTTCTTTTGGGATTTTTTGGGAACCTACTGGTTATTTTTATACTCAACCCCTACATGGGATTTTCTTGCACATGTTTGTGTCTTATTCAGACCACAAGCCTTTTGATGGAGTTCACAGAGGACCTGAGGCAGGTGGAGCTTAGTGAGTTAGGTAGACTGAGGTGTTTACTAGATTTGAGTTGAGGGGATTTCTGGTAGTTGCAGTTGATAGTGATCCCCTTCTTTTGAGCAGGTTGAACGCTTTTATAGTTTTCTTTGGTGTTTTTTGTTTTTACCTTCTGTTTCATTAAATACTTTTATTGTACTCAAGTTGTGGGATATATATGTATGAATTCATTGGTTACTTTTGGTTTTTACATTTCAGAATTTTGTGATATTGGAGATGTGTGTGTGCGTAAAGGTACATAGAAAATGCCTCCCATGTTAGTTATAAGCCTAATCATCTCTAGTCACCATCCCCTGGCCAATTAGAGGTGGGATTGGGGTAGTCATATCATGGTCCCCTCTAGGACGGTTTATGAGAGAGTGGTATCAGAGGAGTTCGGTTCCACATTTGGACTGCAGTGTCGTGAGATTGGTTTGGGTTTCATAGTGACAACATTTAGATGTTTTGAGTTCTACTCTCAGAAAAAAGGTTCTAGTGTTGGTGTGGTGGCCAAAATATCCATTCACCATGGCTCTGATAACCTATTTTTTAACTTGTTACATTAAGATATTGGTTGTTAGGAAATAAATGGTAAATGCCTCATATAGAAATGGTTTTTTGGTTTTTCCTTTCCTTCTTGAGTTAGCTCCCCAGATATACTCTTTCACTATGGTGCGTCTTGATTCTATTTCAGTATGCCT
The DNA here is from genome assembly GCA_963277665.1 of Viscum album. Taxonomy (NCBI): domain Eukaryota; kingdom Viridiplantae; phylum Streptophyta; class Magnoliopsida; order Santalales; family Viscaceae; genus Viscum; species Viscum album. The sequence goes on along the minus strand of OY728164.1, from coordinate 1,135,413,244 downwards.
ACATGAAGATAGCCATACAATATTCTATAGTGTGATTGTGATTACAATCCTCCCCATGATGAGGCTTCAGTTTAGGGAACTAATTCTAAGGTGTTACCTCTGAGTGGTCCATCGGTAGTCCCACCGCCTGTTGAGCATCAAGTTTTATCGACAGTTCAAGACAAGGTCCTGCATAGTCTTAGTGTGCTATATGAGTTCTAGTGGTAGTGACCTCTAAGGTACAGAGTTGATCTAGACCCCTGGTAATAGATGACTAGATTGAGGTAGTCACATGAGTTTTATTCTTAGTGAGGACACCTCCTGATCAGATGGTGGTCCTAACAGTAATCCTTCTATAGGGTTCAGCTGGGCGATGGTGGAGTCTAGTGATAAAATATCATGATGAGGAGATGATCACTTGGGAGTAGTTTGAGTGACTCTTTAGGGAAGATTTTTACCCATCCATGTTTATATCAGTAAGTTTCCATGAGCTTCGGTAGGGTAGCATGATAGTGGTGGAGTTTTTAGTGAGGTTCACAAACTTGTCGTGATAATCCTTGGATATGGTTCAGGATCTGTTCTTTGGAAAACAAACCTTTGATATGGGATTTCATTGGTAAATTAGTGCATTTGTGATTCCTTTGTGCATTCCCACCTATGTTGGAGTGCTAGAAAGATATCTAGTGGTGGAGAGTTTCTTGGCTAAGGAATAGGTGGATTTTACCCATAGTAGTGGTCATGAGGTTGAGGCATCTATAGGAGCTGGAAGACGATAGTTGATAGGATCACAACATAGGAGGAATACCCATTCCCAAACACATATGTGTGGGTCTGTAGTGCAGGAGCAGCATCAAGGATCTAGTCAACCGAAGGAGAGGAGATGTTATGCTTGTGATGACTAGAGGAATCTCACTAAAGATTGCCCAAATCCCCATGTTACTGAGAGGGTTTCAAATGAAAATCCATCTTGGCAGAGACGGTTATTGGATAAAGTAGTTCTGAGAGGTGGAAGATGAGGTGGAGGAGCTGGAAGAGTGACAGGAGGTGGCAGGCAGTTCGAAATGTTTCCACCACCACCCACATATAGTCCCGCTAGGCTTAGGGAGCTGGAGGACATGAGTGAGGATATCTGCAGACCATAGAGGCCATTGACCCAAAATATATAAGGATGAATATAGGTACACCTTGTGTAATTTATAATTTCTACAGTATCAATTGTTATAAATTGTTGTGGGTACTCTTTTCTTTCTACTTATGCTCGAGGTTTAACCAAGGTGATGCAGGGCATCGATAGAACCTTGTGTTGGTAGATGTGACAGAGGGACCAGTAATACCCAGTGTGTGTTTGGGATTCCCTTTATTTTCCATTAGTACCCTCTTTTTTTGGAATCATCTTCATAACCAATATACTCAAGAAGGATGTGGTGCAGTTTGGTGTATCTTTAAACTCATGATTATGGGGATACTTTCCCCACTGAGACTCGTTTTTTTTTACGTGACCAAAAGCGTGTGGGTGAGTTAGTGCTTCCCAAAGAGGATAGTATCAAGGTTTGTTGGATGAGTTCTTTAGACATTCATTTTTAGGTTGAGGTTGTGCGATGAAGTTTCAAAGAAGTTCTTAGACTTTCCAGTGGAGTTTCTTTCCGCATCTTCTTTAGATTGGTGTCCCTAAGAGAGGGGGATCCTTTCTTAGAATCATTCTATAGAGGTAGAGTAATACCCTAAAATTTTTATGAAATATGGATTGGTTTCTTACCATCCATACTCATCTGGATTCCAATAGTGGGTGTATTAGTGTTTCTATTTGGGTGAGTTGTGTTACAGATGGAGGTTTCTAGACGAAGGGTCTGGTAAGACCCAGTGTTTACTATTTGGAAACCCTATTTTGTTCATGAATACCCTCATGTGTTCATCATCAACCCTGAATGAAAAATACTTGAAGCGGATGTTGTAAATTCCGTATAAGGGTGGATGTGAACTGTGGGGTTCTATTATTATCTATGTCATATTAGCAAGGTGGTGTACCGCTAAACCCCATGACTACAAATGGATCGTGGTGCTTAGTGATTTCCAACCAGTCACAACTAAGGAGACTTGTGCCTATTTATTTCATGATGTTGTCCTGGTAGAATTTGGACATAAGAGTGGTTTGATCTTGGTGATTCCTCTGTATGCATGCTTGTAAGTAGCATGGTAACTCTTGGTGAGCTTTCTTTCATGAGAGTCTAGTGGGGAGCTTAGTTTCTTCCCTTGTTCTTAGGACTTCTCTATATGAGGATGAAAATCCATAAGGTGGGAAGAATGTAATGAATTGTGTTTTGATCCATAAGACTTTTTAATATTCTAAAGAATATTTCTAAATCTAGGTGTTTAGTCATCGTTGGGAGCCGGGTCCCTGGGAGCCTCGATGTGGTAATATAAAAAAATTATTTAATATATTTTTTTCACATTCATCTAGTTTCTATTGAAATGTAAATAGCTCCCATTCAAAGTCATGGATCAAATTTTTGAGACCACGATTGAGTCCATAATGTCATTTTTACCCTAGGTGCGACATAAAGCTGTCCATGATAGGATTTTTGGATGGGGAGTTAAATGGTGGTTTAATTAATTAAATGATAATTTAATTAATTATTTAAAAATCTAACCCAATACTCACCCATACCTCACATTTGGTGCGCACAAAAAAATAGGAGATCTTCCCCTCCTCTTCTCTATTTGTAAATGATGGAATAGATCCAAAATCGAAGCGATGAGGTGCCACTGATCCCCATTTTTGATGCATATCATTATCAGTTCAAAAACAATAAAGATCTAGGCATTTTTCTTCAACCAAAGCTTCGATGTTTCTCCCTCGAGGTAGGTTTATTTCAATATTGGTTTGGATCCCTTTAATTATGAATTTTTTAAGGTTATAGATCACAGATACATTTACTATTGATCCCTTCTAGGTAGATATGTGATTTTTGGGGAAGAATGGGATGAATTGGGGTGTTTTGAAGGTCATTCCTGACTAGAATTACCATATACATAGCATGTACTTCAAGGAAACTTGTTTTTTATCTCTTATTATTTGGATAAGATTAACTATTGGGACTACATTCTATGTATAGGGTTTACAATCTATGTAGTACCCTAAACTATGTGACCATGGGACATGGATTGGGTTATCCATGTAAAAACACATGGTCATGTACTAACACGTGGCCAAGATACACAAACACAAGGTCCAATACATGGAAATAGGAAAACTACATGGTCTGGTGGTTGTATAACCTGAACACACCGTGTAGTATGGGATACATGGTGTGTAAGGGACACGGTTGGTAGGTCCATGTAGAAGGGAAACACACCCAGGGTCCAAGTGATGAGGTAAATGGCATGTATCTCTTCTATATGTCATTTACCCCAACATGGGTTGGTAATCCATGTAGAAAGGATATACATCCGGGTTCTCAAGTGGGCTCAGACGCCGTGTGTGCCCCAGTGCATGTCGTGTACTCCTAGGAGATCCTCCTGGGATCTTCCACCTTCTGTATCTTCTTCTCTGGGATTTGGATTCTGTCTAGTGAGTAGCCTATCCTAAGTTATTTTCCACGTATAACATTATGGTGGCCTCAATTATGGATTATGAGATACAAGGTGGCATAAATATAGCAATACACTTTTGAATCTATAATGATCCGATGTTGGAGATCAGTGTGGTATGTGTAGAGAGATGCTCTGACTGGTACTCTCTTAATGTACTAGGGATTGGGTTTTTAATACATCTCTGCTTAGGTAGAGATAGGACTCCTCACATCATGGGTGTGGGTTCATTACCTTTGGGTAGTTTCCTCCAGGGGTGTTACTCCCTTGATGGACTAGGGTGCGGGTTTCCCCATGATTTTTGGGATGATGTACAGTACTCCCCTATTGGACCAAGGCATGGGTCCTCATTATATAAAGTATAGAAAGATTCAGTACTCCCCTAATTTGTTAGGGAATGGGTCCTCTATCCTAGGATTTGGTACTCCTCTGTCGTTTAGATCTTCCATGCGTGTTGTCACGAACCAGATTTGGTCGCCATCAAATAGGCACCAAACCCGGACCATGCCAAGGCCCGAAGGGCGTTCCCGATCCCCATGGGCTGGCACAAGTGCCCGGGTATCATATCATGATAATTGGGAACGATTTACCCGATTTTATAAACATTAAACAACAAACGAACTCAATAAAACAAATCTGGATTTTTTAACTAAAACTGTCTTTTAAAAAATTTCTAAATTGAAATACATAAGTTAAAACTATGTTTAAAGACCATTAAAAAGGTACAAAACCAAATAAGGACAGCCCAAGAACCTCCACATGGAAAGAGGAACCGCCCTCAAGCCATCTCCACGACACTGCATCCCAATGGACAGCTAAAAACCTGAACCAATGGCATAAAACCTGTACCCAAACCTGTGACATAAAATAAGCAAGTCTACTTACACCCAAAGGTGTAAGTAGGGTGTGAGCGAAAGCCCAGTAGGATACCACCTCTAAGAGATTCCATGTGATAAACATTTCATGACAAAAAGCATTGCAAGTTTTGTAAATAAGAAATGCTAGTAACAATTTTCTAAAGGATGCAATAATAAATGAAAACAGTTTTCATGTGGGATAATTTTAAAGGACCAAAAATTTTAAAATAAATAACAAAGCTACTGAATTTTCCAGCCAACAATACCGTATACCGACGGTAAGTACAAAGGATCTAATGAGCACAAGTAATAGGAAATAACCCCTAGGCACTAGCTAGCTGTGGGTCCCAGGTACCTCGTATCTCGGTGAGAGTAACCACAAAAAATATCGGTTCTCGTGCACGAGCCACTAGTAGGGATCATAACCATAACCTAGTGGTCCCCAATCATCATCATCATTGTTTAGTTAGAGTTGTAAGTGTCAATCTTGCTAAGTAAAACTGAGGCCAAACCCCACGGATTCACTAGCATACTAGTACACGTCCACCCACCTAGATACCCGGGTTTTCCCTTTGTGCTCAAACAAGTTCAAAAATCCAAGAAGTATAGTTTTCACATGAAAATATCACTTCCACATCACACATTAACCAAACATCCCCATGTACATCACACAAGTCAAAAATTCCACTTTTTATTCAAATGCATTTTGAAATCAAACTCACACCAAAATTTCCTACAACACTTTTCACATTTCTTTAACACTTCCAAAAATCCTTTAAACGATTTTATAAAACCATTAAGAGATATTAAACTCACATAACAACCCACACACATTTCACATAATACCCTTCTCAACTCCACAATTCATTTTATCAATAAACTCACCTGAAACATCCCACACCCGTGTTTCGCACACAAAACACAATTTAGTAAAACATTTCGGCAATTTATAAAACATTCTAAAAAATGTTTGACATCTCAAATCAGTAATTTACCTTTCAAAAACCCACATTAGGTGAACACACTCACCCAAACAGTACATATACACCCTTTCCCAACTTTATTTAACCAAATAAAACATTTGCAATTTTTATAAAACAAACCCAAGAGGTATGACCATTGTTTGCACACTAAACCCATTTCAAACCCCTCATTCAAAACCAAAATCATAACAATAACAATCCAAATCAGAATTTTCAACCCTAAAACAATTATTAAAGCACCCCCAAGTGTTATAAAAATACATCAAATAATACCACAAAGATACACATGAAAAACACACGTTTTCATAAATCACCTTCAAGAAGTACAACACAGTTTTACACCTTAAACTCAATCAAAAATCTCTTTTTAAGGCCCACATGATAATAAGGAATTACCAAACCAGAATTTTCAGCCCCTTTCAAGACTAATAAATCACTTTCATATGTTATAAACTAAACCCAAACATTACCCGAGGAGTCACACATGAAAAGTACCCAATTTCAAGATAAAATACAACTAAAAATTATATGTTTAACCAAATTCAACAAAAATAGTTTCCACACCACACAAAACAGATTATAAACATACTAAATTAATAAATCATGCAAGCTAACTCATCATAAAATGGTTACACATGGAATCACCTACCTTTTGAGTCGAAACCCTCAAAACTTGCTGCGAAACCTTAAGCGGACCACCGTCGCACCACAAGGAATATAAATCCAGACCTAGACCACCAAAAATTGACCCAAAAGATACCAAATCAGACCTTAGGATCTAACCCTAACTTCTGGACATTTTATAACATAATGAAAGAGGGAGGAAACCCTAAGGAGAATGAAAAATTGAAGAGAGAAACACTTACTCAAAACAATCTTGAATAAAACGACCCAAAATCCACCAGAATCTGAATTTGAAAACATCCAACCATTAAAGGGATGTTCGAAAAAGGATTATTAGATAATATAGGAACTGGAATGGGGGAAAAAGAGTAAGAATTGAGAGAGTTATGATGGAAATAACTTACCTCCTCAAATCTGCCCGATTTTAGAAACCCTAATAATTTCAGCACTCAATCGCGATGCAAACGAGCTCCAAAGAGGGGGGAAAGGAATGTGAGAGCGCCTGGGCTTATTAGGGTCTAGGGGGAGGTGTAATCACTGAAAAATTCATTATAATGAATAAGATATTAAAAATTTAAAGAAACAATTTAAAATTGGAAAATGGGCTTTCGGGTTGGCCCAATTCTCAAATAAAAACCCAAATACCCCATGATTATGGATTTATAATGGCTCCAAATTTAAATTTTGTATTAATATATCAGAGTAGGACATTTAGGAGTTGGAATTACTGAAAAATATTAAAAAAATAAAAAGTTATAAAAGAAACAAAATTTATTTTTAAATCTGGAATTGGGCTCACGGTTTGGCTCAATTCATGAAAACTCACCTATTCTCCATAAAACCTTTGGAAACCCCCAAAAAAAAGAATGAATGGAAAATAAATTAAAAATAACTTTAAAATAAGTTATGTATGTGACACGTGTTGTTCCAAAAGAGTTGGTACTCCCCTGTCGTTATAGGGAACGAGTCCAATAGCCTAGGCTTAGTAATCCCCTATTGTGTCCGGGCATGGGTCCACCATATTGAACAAGCTAGCAAAGTTGGTACTCCCCTTTTATACTAGGGTGTCAGTCCTATAGCTATAGAGTGGTACTCCCCTACCAGGTAAGGGTGTGGGTCCTCGATCTATAGAGTTGTACTCCCCTGTCACATTAGGGTGTGGTTCCTCCCTTTTCTGAGTGGTACTCCCCTATCATTTCACGGAACAATTCCTCACTTACAGAGTTTTACTCCCCCGTTTTCAAGTATCAGTGGGGAGAGGGTCCTCCATTAGAGTTGGAGCTCCCTCAACTATTGGATACAGTTACAAGGAGTAGGCCCCTCCACTTGATATGAATGATACCTAGATAGGAGTTAGTGCTCCCTCGACAGACTAAGGTGTGGTCCACTCCATGCAGGAGCGATAGAGGTTTCATGGGTTAGTTGGGATAATTTCTCCCTCGACTATGGGTTAGTGTAAAGGTGTGGGTCCCTCCATTATCTCTTGTTAGATAGGTTTCACATGGTGCATAGTATGGAGATGTGCTTCCTCAACTATGTGTAGTGGTGAAGAGAAATCCTCTTCACTTAGGTTTCTTTAGTTTGTGATGGGTGAAAGGTAATGATGATAGGACCTATGGTTCTAGGAACTAGAGCTGGACCTAGTAAGATTTTCCCAATGGATCACATTCTCTTAGATGTAACATTAGGAATGGTATAGTAGTTCTCTATGGATTGAATCTCTCGAATGGGTTCCATATGGGATGGTTGAGCTTGTGGAGTGTGGTCTCCTTGTTTCGTGTCACGGTTAGAGCCTATGAAGAGAATCTGGTTACTCTCTATGAGTTTGGAACCTCAACAGACATAGAGTATAGGATGAGTATATCTGGGTGATTTATAGGAGTCATTGTAGTGTTGTCACATGTAAGGGTTGACACCCCTTGTAGACCAAGATGACTTGTCATGTACAGCCGAAGATGGTTTGAGGTAGAGTTTCTCACTCTGAATTGGGGTTCCCTCTGGCTAGACTGAGTAGAATATTATCTTTCAGTTGCTCCTATTTTATTTTGGGGTTTTTTGGGTGCCTATTGAGTATTTTTATACTCACCCCTTCATGATATTTTCTCACACATGTTTTTTTTCTTGTGCGGACCACTGGCCTTTCGACGGAGTCCATGGAGGACCTAAGGTAAGAAGATATTAGTGATCTAGGAAGATCTAGGTGTTTAATGGATCTTGGACAAGGGTATTTCCGGTAGTTATAGTTAACAGTGAGCCCCTCCTTCTGAGAAGGTTGTACACTTTTATAGTTTTCATTAGTGTGTGTTGTTTTTTCCTTATTTTTCATTTAGTACTTATGTTGTACTCTAGTCGTGGGATATATATGTATGCATTCATTGATTACATTTGGTTTTTACATTTTATCATTTTGTGATATTGGAGATCTGTGTGTGGGGGGGTACATAGTCAATTCCTCCCATGTTAGTGATATGCCTATTTGATGCTAGTCATTAGCCATAAGCCTTTTAGTGGTGGGATTGGGATAGTCACAGCATGGTCCCCTATAGAACAGGTCATGACATAACTAATCAAACTATGGACTATAGGATGAGGTTATAATAGTAAGGATGATATTTTGTGATGGATTTTATGAACCAAGTTGTTTTTTATTTAAGAATATGGTATGATAGGGGAGGCTTTTTATAAGTGAGGGAGAGGACACAATTGGAAGTTTTCAAAATAAAAATGTATACCTGTGTTTTTCACATTTCAAAGAGATCAAGATGGATCATTATTGAACCTTAGAGGTGATTACTTCTAAATATGGCCAAAAAATGATATTTTTAAAAGTTTTAATGTCATTTTACCCCTTAAATTGTTTAGTTTAACCCTTAGAAAACTCGTTTAAACCTCAATTGTAGTAATAAATTTTTACTATTTATAATATTCATTTTGACAAAAAAATAATCTAAACTTATTATATAATATAAATTATGATTACTAAAAATATGGAATCCATTTTTTCAAATTCAATTCACATAATTATAAAATTTTAATTTAAAATTAAACTTGTAGATACGATGAAAATGTGGTTTTCCAAATAAAAATTTTGTATAAGTAGAGAAAATTTTAATATAAAATACAATATGAAATTAATTCTAATTGCCTAAATTTTATAAATAAATATATAATTGAACTAATTTTACTTTTAAATATATATTAAAATAAAATAGATATTTTAAATACTTTAAAAAAAGGAATTTCAAATAAAAAACAATAATTTTTTACTATTCATCGAAAAATTCATATTATCAGAAAATTATCAAAAAATTACTCAAAGATAATTTTTATAGGTATATTTAAAAAATAAATTTTATTTTTTCAAATAAATTTTCTAAATGTATCAAAAAATAATATTTTTTTAAAAATTCAATACAAATCATTTTTTGAGAAAAAGTTATTTTTGAAATATATAAAGACTTTAATAAAAATTAAATAATTATTTATAAATATATTTTATTTATACAAAGTCTTTATGGTTAATTTTCCAAATGAATTTATTCCTATTCAAAATACCAAATTTGATAGCTATTTTAAAATAGTCAAGATTAATAAATATTAATAGTATGTCACAGTTTGTTAAAACTCAATGTTGCATGTAACATAATATATAAAATAAATTATATTTTTTCGAAAACATTATTTTATAAAAAAAATTATTTTCTACCTAAATTAAAAAAAATCACCCTCAAAATTTCATTACTTTGGTAAAAAAAATTAGGATACTTCATCCTCATTACATCCTCACATTCCCACATAGCTTCCTCGAGCTAGTTATTTCTCCACAAAACTTTGACCCAGTGAGTGGTCTTGTTTCATAGATCTTTCTCAGTATGATCTATAATCTATACTAGTTATTCATTAGAATAAATATAATTCTCCCATGGTATGGCCTCTAAGTTCATTACAAGTTAAAATTCAGGTATGTACTTCTTTAGGAGAGATACATGGAACACATCATGAACTTCAGATAGGTTTGTAAGAATCGCTAATCGATAAGCTATAATCCCAATACGATTAATAATTTCAAAGGGACTGAAATACCTAGGGCTCAATTTTACCTTATTTCCAAAAATAATTAAATTATTCCATATAGATATTCTTAAAAACATCTTATTAGAAATTTCAAATTCTAGATCACATCACTAATTTTCAGCATAACTTTTCTGTCGACTTTGTATTTCCCTTATATGTTGCTGAATGGCACACACTGTTTACGTAATTTCCTCAGACAAATCTAGTCCCAATAGATTTTTTTCTATAACTTCATCCCATTAAATTATATTTATACACTTATTTTCATATAGGAATTTATAAGGTTCAGTCTAAATTCTTGAGTAAAAGCTATTGTTGTGTGAAAACTCAAAAAGATGATGGTTTTGATCCCAACCACATTTTAAATACATATAAAAATACCTCAACATAACCTATTGGGTTTTAATATTTTATTATACTGAAAATATATCTAATGATGTTATGTAATTTTGAAACTCAACTTTGTATCAGGAGCTTGCTGAATACTTCTCCAAAACATTGAGTTAAACCTCATATCCTAATCAGATACAATAGAATGTGGTACTCCATGAAACATTTCAACATTCTTAATTAATATTCTAGAAAGATGACCCAGAGATAAATATTCTCTAATAGTGATGTATTGTGCTCACTTTATAAGGTGGTCAACTACAACCCATATAGAATTATTCCCATTAGATATTTTGGGGAGTCCAACAACAAAATCTGTGGTGTTTTTTTCCCATTCCCATTCTAGAATGTGTAATGGTTGTAACATCCCCTTAGACTTTTTTCTACTAACCTTAACTTTCTAACATACCAAGAACCATGGTACAAACTCTACAATATCTCTCTTCATGCCATCCCACCAGAAATACTATTTAAAATCCCTATATATCTTTTTACTTCCAAAAATAATAAAAACTAAAAAACTATGAGCCTTTTCAAACAATTCCATCTTCAAATCTGGTATGGATGGAACACATAAATGGTTTAGAAACCTTATCATTACATCATGATTGAGGTTAAAATCAGTAACATTTCTCACCTTCCTTTTTAGCTCCACATCTTCTTTATACAACTCTTTAATATTTACTTGGATATATGGTTGAACACTCATTTGAGAAAGATAATATTTATCCCCTTCCTTCAGAATTTCCATATCCATCCTTTGAAAAAACATAAATATTGTATCTTTTGTGATCCTTATCAGGGATAAGATAGCATGATCCTTTTTAATTAAATTATATTATACCTTGTTCAATTTCCCTTTGCAGTAATTTATTGAGCATACATAATCTTTAATCAGCTCTAACAATATTCTATGGTGCATGTTCAACTCCTTTTTTGTGAATATATACTTTAAACTTTTGTAACCGTTATATATATATATATATATATATATATATATATATATATATATATATATCACACTTTACTCCATAAAGATAATGCCACCATATCTTTAAGTAAAAAATTACCATAGATAACTCCAAATAATAAGTTGGGTATTTTTTCTTATGAACCTTCAATTCTCATGAGGCATAAGCTATAACCCTAAAATTCTGCATGAGAATGCATCTTAGTCCCTTTTTATATGCATCACTATGTATTAAAAACCCTTATTCATTGTAGGGTATTGTAATAATTGGTGAAATAACTAATATTATCTTCATTTCCTTGATATTTTCCTCACATTCATCTATCTAGAGGAACTTGGATCCCTTCTGAGTTAACTTGGTGAGTGGATTAGATAGTCATGATAAATTCTCCATAAACTATCGATAATATCCAGCCACACTAAGAAAACTTCATATCTCAGATACTATGGTTGGTCTAGGTCAATGTTAAATAGCCTCCATCATTAATGGATTCACTAATATACCCTCTCTTAAGATTATATGACAAAAAAATGAAACCCTTTTAAGCAAAAATTCACACTTTAAATTTTTTATATTGTTTCTCCTTCCTTAGGATATTCAGTAAAATTATAAATTGATATTAATGCTCTTTATTTCACATTGAATATATAATAATATATTCTATAAAGAACACCAAAAAACATATATAGGTGATCTCAAAAGACTCTATTCATTAAATCCATGAAGATATAAGGTAAATTAGTAAGATCGAATAGAATAACTATATACTTATATTTTCTATACCTTGGATAAGATGTTTTCTTAGCTATATATACATTCATAACCCTCAATTGATGATATCCAAAATAAAGTTAAACTTTGGAAATGTATTGAGCTCCACGTATTTGAACAAAAAATTCATCAATATATGGTAGAGGATACTTATTCTAGATCATGATCTTATTTAGATCCTAATAATAAATACAGAGTCACATCAATCCATCTTTCTTCATAACAAATAGAACAGGTGTACCCCACAGTGATGCAATAGATCATATGAATACTTTATCAATATTCTCTTGGAGTTACTTCTTCAGTACTTTCAACTCGATTAGGGTCATTCTATATGGAGTCTTCAAAATGTGAGAAATTCCAGGTATGAGTTCTATTGAGAACTCAACTTCCTAATTTTTTTAAAGACTAGAAAATTCTTCAGGAAAGATGTCAATAAAATCCTTAAAAATAGGCATGTCTTAAATTTTGATTTTCTCCCCATATATTTGAGAAAAATATGGCTCGTGGATAGGAATTAAGTCACATAAGGTGGAGGTAATTCCCATCATAATTTTGTATTTATCATCACACAGATAAATTATCAGGGTTTCATTTGGAATACGAAATGTTACTTCCCTTACTCAGTAATTGATATTGTATCAATATAAATAAATCCAATATATAACTATAATGTTATTATATCATAACCAGAGGGTATAGTTTCATTATGGTCTTTCTTTAAATTAAATTATATATATATAGAACATTATTATATCATTAACATAGGGTATAGTCTCCCCACTATCACCTCTTTACACCCTCACTACTAGTTGAAAGCCCTTAGAATTTGGGGTGGTGCACTTAAGGCTAGTGTCACTTGGTCTGAAGCACTGTTTGGGTGGATAAACAGGTTGGGGTGATACTATATTTCATTAAAGAATTCATATGGATCCTTATGAAGCCCTATATAGAAATAAGAGTATAAATACAACATGCTAGGATAAAGTTAGATAAAGAAATCTATTAGGACCTAATAAAGTTGAGGAAATGGTAAATAATGTCATATTCATTCCACAACACATTAAGGTGGAAAAAAAATGATACAAAAGTTATGTTGATAATCATTTATGTGGTATGGAAGTTTAAGTTGGTGTGAGAAGGTGTTTCTGTGAATCTCTCCAGGGAATAAGCTTATGAGATTTTAGAAGAAAGGAAATATATGACCTAGTTATATTGTTCCTTTTGAGATTCTTGATCGAATAGGGTGGTTTCTTATCATTTGGAGCTTCCACTAAACCTCTCCCAAGTCCATGATGTGTTATATATATCTCTCCTAAGGAAGTACATACCAGATCCTTCACATGTACTAAACCTATAATTCATATCTTTGAATCATGATATTTCCTAATAAGAACAACCTATGGAGATTCTGGATTGTAGATAGAAAGTTCTATCAAAAAATTTCACTCACTCAGTCATGGTTTTATGGTGAAACTACCAACTTGAGGAAGCTATGTGGGAACTTGGGGATATAATGAGGCCAAAGTATCCTTAGTTTTTTGTATCATAGTGATGGAATTTCAAGGTAAAAATTAATTCTAAGGGGTGTATAATGTAAGAACATGAGATTTTATGAAATATTTTTTTCAAATAAATTTAATTTCTTAGATAGCTTTTGTTACACATAACACTGAGTTTTAATGAACCACAATATGCTATTCATATTATTATTTAAAAATGATCATTACTACCTAGCTTTTAAACTTAGAGGAATTAATAGTAATAAACATAATTTAAAAATTAAATATAATGGTTTTAGATAAAGAAAATATATTGGTAAATAAGTACTTAATTTTTGGTAAAGTCTTTATATACTTCAAAAATACAATTCTTTTAAAAAAATATTTTCATTTCTTCAAGAGAAAAAATAAAAAAAAATAACTTTTACCACTTTTATGAAATATATTTGAAAAAATAAACTAAATTTTTTTTAATATAGATTTTAAAATTATCTTTTATTTAATTTTCTATAATTTTCTACAAATATTAATTTTTTTATGAATAGTGATAAAATATTGATTTACATTAAAACCTTTATTTTCATTTAAAGGATTTACAAGTTTTTCATTATTTTAAAATGAATATAAAAGTAAAATCATTTCAATTAAATATTTATTAAAATTATTTATTTCATTTGAATCAATTTAATATTTAATTTTGATATTAAAAATTTTTATACTTATGAAAAAAAATCTTTGGAAAACTGCTTTTTCATCGCATCTATGAGATTAATTTTAAATTAAATTATACCAATTATATGAATTAAATTTGGTAAAATAGATTCCATATTTTTTTAATCATAATACTTAATATAATATGATAAATAAAACTTAATTTTTCTTCATAATTAATATTAAAAACAATAAACATTAATTACCATAATTAAGGTTAAAATGGTTTTTTGGGGGTTAAACTAAAAATATAAGGGTTAAAATGACCTAAAAACTTATCCAATTCCTATTTTAAAACCATATTTAGACCATATCACATATAATTTATTATAATTATCTATTTTTTATAATTTTTTCATGTTTAAAATGTGGGTATATTTTTTTCTTTTCAAAAATTCCTAGTGTGTCCTCTCCCTCACTTATAAAAGGGCATCCCCTATTCTCTCCTATTCAATATTCAAAATACCTTTGGTTCTAAAAATACCTACCCAAATACATTTTTTAATTACCTCCCCACATCCTAGAGTCCTTATTATTATTATAAAACCCTCCTAAGAAGTTTTTTGGTACTAATCTAAGAAGGTTTCCTAAAGAAGAGGTATTATTCTTAACCAAGCAATTTTATTTTATTTATTCTTCCACATACTTCAAATATTATTAAACTATGATAATATAATAATATAATTACCCAACATATACATATATTTTATTATGTTTGTTTCATATCCTATATCCATATCCTCCTCTATAAAATGGGAAATTAAATCATCGATCGTGTGTTCGGCAGACAAGAGTCTCATGAACCAACATAATTTGTTTTTCATCACCATTTATCACGGTTGGATATTATAACAGATTTAATATTTATATATGATATTTATAAAATATTTACCCTCATTTAATTATAATATCACATATACCTTCTTACCTTCTAATATTTTGGAAAACGATAACATCACTTATGACATCCAGCCCCTCCTCATTGGCTTGAGAAGGAGGGAAAATGTTACTTTTCCCTAAGAAACATCCCCAAGATGCAAAAGGATAACAATAAATTCTAAAGGGATTGAATATATGTGTGTCATTATTTCTCCTTTAAAAATATAATAACCATACAAATAAACCATAACCAAATAAAACACTACATGATTCATGATAAAAATGAAAGAAAACTCACTCATTTAATTTGTATCAAAACCACTACAAGAGTATCATAGTGGAAGGATAAAAAAACCAAGTACACAGAGAAAGACTACAAAACCAAAAAAACTCAAAGATGACCACAACTCTAAATCTATATATTCTCCAATATCTAACCCCACCAAAACAGTCCAAGTATCATGAAGTAATGCTAAAGTTGTGTGATGCCTTACCTTTTTACGTATCTCGGTAAACTATATCTGCAAAAGCACCAAAGTTCCAAAGCATGGGTGATTGCTAAAATTAATTAGTCTTTCCCAAAATTAATTCCCTACTCACACCACTAGGATAGAAAATTTATCACATTATATAAAATATTTTATATAAAACAATTTCTAAAATAGTTTATATAAAAATATAAACAAGTGTTAATGAAACCATTTTCTCAAAACAACATCAAGTTTCAAGGGAAAAAACCAAACAATACTTTAAACCCCTTTCAAAAATTCCATTTTAGCATAACCTTTCCATTACATATATCCACACATATAACCATGCATGGTTCATTATGACAGTTTCATACTCATGATCGGCTTCTCGTCAATCTACCAAGTCATCACAAGGTAATTAAATTTCATGTGCCATCACACCTTTGGAACCAATCACAAGGTCATATTACAACCAAGCCTCATAAATGTAATATGAACACACGCCATAGAGTATTCCCAAAAACTATGCCAAAACCATTTCAATAAAACAACCTTTTTATTAAAAACATTTTTCCATAAATCGAATCAAGAAAATATTTTAAAATAAACATTTTAAAATTATTTATCAAAGAAATTTGTATAAAAATTCCACAATTCCACAAAAGTTTACAAAACATCACAAAAGAGAGTTTCTACCATGATTTTAACAATAATTTCTCAATAAATTTAAAAAAATTGAAACTAATCTAATAAGTTATAGAAAGAGGAGTCGAGACTGAAGCCACCTACTTTGTGATTTATGGTCAAAATAAAGAACGGCACTCAAACACCAATGAAACTAGGTTGAAGATCCATGAACCTACATTAGATCTCTTCTCCTATCATAAACCAATCCAAATATAATAATATATGGCATCAACTATATTAGGTCTAACCACAAAAAATGTAGATCTAAGAAACCAAGAGAGATAGAGAATAAGATCTAAGAAAACTCAACGAGAACTACCAAGAATGAACACATACTGTAAGAATACAGCTTCAAAACACCAATTAATGCCTCTATATTGCTTCCAAATCTATGGGGAGAGGTTATCCAACCTTTAATAGAGAAAAATCCTGATTTAGTTCCATTTTGGGGGAAATGAGGCATTAAAACACAAAGCCAAACTAGATCCACTTTTTTAGGATCTAGTTTTTTAATCATGCATGGTTTAGTCACATAGTTAGGCAAACCGTACACCAGCCACTGCCTCAAGGATGAACCTCACATGATTATCTTCCATAGTTTCCAAACTATATTCCAACCATGCCAAACCTCACTATATCAAAATTTCCCCACTTATCACAGTTTGGTCAAAATTTGATCCACCCATGTTCTACCTATGTGCCTTTCATTTATCCTCTGTCTCACCATGCACAGTTTCCTATAGGTTTTTCATATCTTTATGAAACTATACACCAACTGTGCACATGTATAAAATCCCCAAAAACACTCCAAAATTTCTCCAAACTATCCCAAATTTCACCCATATACTTTAAATACTTAAAAATAATAAATAAATTGTTACTTACTTGAAACCGGGGTGATACATTCTTCCCAAGGTTGAAATTTTTGTCCCCATAAAGTAGAAAACCATCGTTTCCCTGAAATAGTTATGGTCATTTCTCTTTTATTTACATCCCTTGTTCCCAAGACTCTTACTAAATCTGACCAAGTTTCCGCAAAACCCACACTAGATGGATGCTTTTTCAATGAAATACTTTCTCTTGAAAATAGAAAATATGCACAGGCATGTGCACCAAGGAAGAATCTAGATATAGGTCAACATGATTCCATTTAATCACATGTTCAGGACCAGGATGATACTTTTTCAAATGAGAAACATGAAACACATTGTATACCCCACTAAAATGTGGTGGTAATTCCAAACGATATGCCACCTCACTAACCCATTAAAATGTCTTAAAAGGAGCTATGTATTGAGAATATAACTTGACATTATTACCAAAATGATGATTTCCAAGCCTTAGAGAAATTATCAAGAATGCATGATCAGTCACCATGAACGACAATGGACATCGATGATGATCTGCATTCAATTTTTAACAACTCTATGCCATCTCCATCTATTTCCTGATCAACTGAATCTTCTCCATTGTCTCTTGGACAAGGAAGGGCCCAATGAGTGAAGTATCACTTGTTTCCACCCAACAAAGTAAAGAATGATAAGGATTCCAATACAATGCTTCAAACATAGCCATTTGTATCGAGGCTTCATAATTATTGTTATATGATAACTCCACTAATGGTATGTGGTCTTCCCATGAGCCACCAAAATCTATTACACATGTCTGTAACATGTCTTCCAAATTTTTTATCATCTGTTTGGATTGGTCGTCTATCTCATACTCGTATTCAAATGAGTCTCAAGGTATTTTTGTAAGAATTTATATAAATGAGATATAAACCTTAGATATTTTTTATATATGATCAAAATTGGTAATCCATGCCTCTTTACCACTTCTAAGATATAGATTTTTTATAATTCCTCTATTTTATGAGTTTAATGAATAGGAAATAAATGGTCCTACTTTGTGAGCTGATCCACTATCACCAATATGGAATCATGTTTTTGAACCTTTATTGGGAGTCCTATTAAAAAATTCATAGTTATATGCTCCCACATTAAAATATAAATAGATAAATACTAAAACATAATTTTTGGTTATTGATTCTCTTCCTTAACCTGCTGACAAGTTAAGCACCTTGAAATAAACTCATCCATATTATTTTTCATACAAATCCACAAAAAATGTTCATTTAATGCCTTATACATCTTCTATATTCCAGGATGAAAAGACCATCATGAATAGTGGTAGGTATGAAAATGTTTTTCCTAAAAATCCATAGGTACAACCATTTAATTTCTGAAACATAACACTAAACACTCATCCATCTTCCATCCCTTAATGGTATCCCAACCATTAAGTTTTGAACTCATTGCAACACATTCTAAATCAAATATTTATTCCTCTTTAACCATCTTTACCAAATTAGGAACCACTAAAACTAGAAAGAAAACTAAAACATCACCTTTTTCTTCATATTCCACATTCATGTTGGCTAGGAATGACATCAATTTCCACTCATCTGAAGCCTATTTTTTCAAATTATCATAAGATTTTCTGCTCAATGCATCTACCACTAAATTTACTTTACCCAGTGTATACATCAAGTCAATGTCAAAAATTTGGACATAGTATATCAATATTCTTTATCTTAGAATTAAATCCCTTTATGAGAAAATATTTTTCAATATCTTATAATCTATAAACATAGTAAATTTCTCACCAAAGAGGTAATGATACAAAGTCTTCAAAGTGTGGACTATACAAGTTAACTCAAAATCGTGTTTTGGGTAGTTATTCTCATGAACTCAAAACATCCTTAAACCATAAGAAACAACATTCTTTACTTTCATGATAACACACCCCCAACCATGGTCTTGAAGCATCACAATACACCACATACCCTTATCATGATTTTATAAAAATCAAGATTAGTGGTGATGTAAGGTGAAATTTCAACTCTTGAAAAGATTTATAACATTTTTCATCCTATTGGAATGGAACATTCTTATTTTTAAAATATTTCATAGGAAAATATATTCATAATAATTCATGAGAAAAGAATCAATAATAACCATCTATACCAATAAAACTCTATATCTCAAAGACATTCTTTGGTGATTTCCAAGAGACAATAGATTCTATCTTCTATGAATCCACTGAAACACATCTTTCAGAAATTACATGGCTAAGAAAGTGTACCTATTGTATCCAAAAAATCACAGTTTGATAATTTTTCATGTAAATTATAGTATTTCAAGATTCCCAACATTGTCTTTGAGTGTTTATCATACTCAACCCTTGTCCTTGAATACACCAATATGTCATCTACAAAGACCACCACAAAAGAATATAGATATATATGAAATATCTGATCCATCAATTCCATAAAGACCATTGGTGAATTCATAAGACCGAAAGGCATTACCACATATTCATAATGAATATATCTTGTTCTGAAATATGTCTTCAGAATATCCTCCTTCTGAACTTGCAATTTGTGACATCTTGATCTCAAGTCAATTTTGGAGAACCACTGAGCTTCCCTAAATTAATCAAAAAGATCATAAATGTGTGGAAGTGGATATCTATTTTTTATTGTGAATTGGTTAATATTAAGATAATCCACACACAAACTTAGAGTTCCATCCAAATTTTTCACAAAAAAGACCAATTTTGCCCATGGAGACATTCTAGGCCGAATGAAACCTTTTCTATTCAACTCTTCCAATTGAATTTTTCAATTCCCCTAATTCATTTGGTTCTATCCAATAATATGGAACTAAGATAGGATTAGTCCTTGGGAGAAGATCAATTGTAAACTCAAATTCTCTTGCGGGTGGAAACCCTAAGAAATTATTTGGAAAAACATCTAGAAACTTATCAACCACTACTGGAAAATTGTTCTTCTAGATCTCATGTATCTATGTCAAAGACAATACTAATAACTAGAATGAGATCGTTCCAACTATTTTTTCCAAAAAACCCATTGCACCTGCCTTTAAATTTATGTCCCCTCAAAAGAGATGCTTGACACCATCTTTAGTTATAAACATGAACTTTTTGGTATAACAGTTAATGTGATCCTTAAACGTTGTCAACTAATCAATACCCATGATTATATCAAAAATATCCATCTCAAGCATATAGAAATACCATTTTATCTTGGATCCATCAATTTTTATAGAACATTCTCTACACACAAAGTCTTGACACTCTCTTTGACTGAGAGGAGTTTGAAGTTTAATCATAGAAGGCATCATCTCAACTTTTAAATGTTACAAATCAACAGTATGAGAAGTAATAAAGTAATATAATGCACTCATATCAAAAAAATCTTTCATAAGGGTGTAATTCAAAAGAATCATACCTCACACCATATATGGTCCAGACTGATTATCCACAATAACTTGTTCAACTCCATATAATTGTTTTATAACTACATTTTTCTCCTTATTTCCCTATTGAGATTGAATTTCTTGAAGAGTCATGGTATTCCTAGAATCACCATATCTATCTCTATTTTTTCTGAAAATATTTATTCTTATTCCCTCACCCCATTGTCGCATACAACACTTTTGATGCCTTAGAAGTGTCCTAAACACCTGACCTCAGAGCCCTGTGACAATAGCACTGAAGATGCCTCATATTTTTTCAATTATGTCATGATCTTAGTGATGTTGCACACTCCTGATTCATGTGGTTGAATGAAACACATTGGAAACATCCATCTTGTCTCTTTGGTCTTGGAGGAATATTTATTGATCTAGCTGTTGGATTATGATTCATTTTTATTCCTTGGAAATAAGTTTCCATCTTCCACTTTCTCCCTACATTAGAGTCCCTGCTATTTCTCATAGGTATCATCTTACTTCCTCCTCCCATGACTCTTGATATGTCCCTTTCATCTACAGATTCTCTATTTACCATCTCTATATAGTTTGTAATACATATCATAGAAATCTTCGAGCAAACCTCATGTCTCCACCCCGATTCAAAGATGTGTTCCTTTAAGGATGCACTGGCAGCAACCTTAGGTGAAAAGTGCACTAAATTCATGAATTTCATTGCATACTCTATGAAAAAAAATTCTTGATTCAAGCTAAATAATTTCACCATTATTTTAATTTTGAATGTATGAGGATAGAATTGTTTATTAAACAATTCCTCAAAATCATCCCATGAAAGGTTGTGTTCTAATTTAGCTTGAATAGATAAATCCCACCACTGGCACGCAATATCCTCTAGCATGTATATTTCTAGCTTGACTTTCATCTCTATTGGTGTGTTGATGAAATAAAAGATATGATTCATCTTATTTAGCCACACCTCTGCCATTTCTAGTTCTAAATCACCCTGAAAGATGGGTGGATTCTTCTTATATAATTGGGTGGAATGATCCACTTTCCTTGGATCATCCCTCTTATTCCAGCTATCCAAATCCTGAAAATATTATACTATACTCTAAACCAATTGTTGGTTCACCTATGGAATGGGTGAAACAATATTCTCATAAGTTTCTACCAGTTGGTTTCTACAATGCCTACAGGGTTCCATTTTCTAGAAACACAAAAAATGTCATAAGTCTCACCCTCTATTAACTAAAGTCCCAGAATTTCAAATTCTACCATATCATATTATCACAATAGTTATTTACAAAATTAACTTTTTCCACATTCAAATATTTTTTTAAAATATCAACTTTCTTTTGAAAATCAAACCATTTTTAAAATACCACAATGATGCTCTTTTAAAAATCTCACATTTGAAAATGACTTTATCCATTTTCAAAAATTAACACTTTTCACACAAAATAATAGGTCATTACTCGAAATGAAATATGCACTCATAGTGGGAAGTCATTTCTATAATTCATGTCATGCTAGTCTCATTGTATAAACCCATGAAAATGAGATTTCCAAGTCCTATAAGTGTCTCCAAAACACTTATGTACCCAACTCCCTAGTAACTTGAAGTTCAGCATAAAAAAGTTATCTATAACTTTTTATGTTCTACATTTCAAGTCCTAACAATCCTACTCCTTTATATGATCCCAACTCAAGGAATATAACAGAATGATTTCATATCCAAGGCCAAGAACCAATACCAAGTCAAATGCCACTTATTATAGAAAGATATTCAGAAGGACCAAGCTGATACCACTTTCCTCAGATATATTTTTTGACTGAAAAAACTGATACCACTTGTGACATACAACCCCTCCTTGTTGGCTTGAGAAGTCGGGAGGTTGTTACTCGGCCTTAAGTGACATCCCCAATATTCCAAAGGCTGGAAATAAATACTGAAGGGCTTCAATATAAGTGGGGGATGATTTTCCCTTTGAAAATAAAATAACCAAACAAACAAACCATAATTAAATAAAACACTACATGATGCATGATAAAAATTAAAGACAACTCACACATTTCATTTGTATCAAAACCAGTACAAGAGTACCACAATGGAATTCTACAAAACAACCAAGTACACAGAAGAAGACTGTATAACCAATAAAACTCAAAGATGACCATAGCTCTAAAGCTCTACATGATCTAAGATCCAACTCCACCAAAACATTCCAAGTATCAAAAAGTCCTGCTAAATATATGTGATACCTTACCTTTTCTCGTGCCTTGGTAAACGATATCTGCAAAAGCACCAAAGTACCAAAGCAAGGGTGAGTATTAAAACTTGGTAGGATTTTCCCAAATGACTTCTCTACTCATGACACTAGGATAGAAAAGTTATCACATTATATAAAATAGTTTATATAAAATAATTTCTAAAATAGTTTATATCAGAATATAGAAAATTTCCCATGAAACCATTAACTCAAAACAATATCAAGTTATAAGGAAAAAAACAAACAATACTTTAAACCCCTTTCAAAAATTCCATTTTGGAATAACCATTCCATTCCACATATCCACACATCCAACAATGCATGCTTCATTATAATAGTTCCATAATCATGATCAGTTTCTCTTTTATCTACCAAGAAATCACAAGGTAATTAAATCCCATGTGTCATTACACCTTTGGAACCACGCACAAGGTCATATTTCAACCAAGCCTTGTAAATGAAATATGAACACATGTCACCAAGTATGCCCAAAAACCATGCCAAAAATATTTAAATAAAAAAAATATTGAAAAACTTTTTCCATAAATAAAACCAAGCAAATATTTTGTAATGAATATTTTAAAATCATTTATCAAAGCACTTTTTATAAAAATTAAACAATTCCACAAAAATCCACAAACCATCGCTAAAGAGGGTTTATACCATGCTTTGAACAATAATTTCTTAATTAATTTCAATCAATTTTAAAAAAGTAAACTAATACAATATTATATAGAAAGATGATTCAATATTTAAGTCACCTACTTCTATATTTATGGTGAAAATGAAGAATGGAACTCAAACACCAATGAAAGTGAGTTGAATCTCCACAAACCCACCTTAGATCTCTTCCAATATCATAAACCAAGCCAAATATAATCATATTTTACATGAAATATCTTAGATATAATCAAAATGGATGTAGATCTAAAAAACAGAGAGATATAGATAATAATATCTAAGAAAAACTCAACAAAAAACTACCAAGAACAAACACATTCTGTGAGAATTCAGCTTCAAAACACTAAGGAACACCTCCAGATCACTTCCAAATTGATGGGGATAGGTTATCCAAACTTTGAGAGGAAAAAATCTTGAATTAGGGATATTTTGGGGAAAACAAGGCTTAAAACTCATATATAACCTAGATCTATTTTTTTAGGATCTATTTTTTTAACTGCACACGGTTTAGTCACATGGTTAGGTAAATCGTGCACATACCATGCACCAGCCACTACCTCAAGGATGAACCTCACATAGCTATCTTTCACAGTTATTGAAACATTTTCTATCCAAGTAAAATCTCAATTTATTAAAATTTCCCCACTTATAATTGTTTGGTCAATCTTTTTACCACCCATGCACCTTCTCTTTAGCCTCTGTCTCATTGTGCATGGTTTCTTATAGGTGTTACACAGTTTTCCCAAACTATGCACCAACCGTGCACCTATT
This sequence comes from Viscum album, assembly GCA_963277665.1. Lineage (NCBI taxonomy): Eukaryota > Viridiplantae > Streptophyta > Magnoliopsida > Santalales > Viscaceae > Viscum > Viscum album. Next base: position 1,135,388,741 of record OY728164.1, on the reverse strand, counting down.
GAAAAACCTCATAAACTCTCCAAAATCTTTAAAATGTATCCAAAACTTTACCTATAATCTTTAAATACTTAAAAATCATAAATAAATTGTTACTTACTTGAAACTAAGGGTTCTGCATCGCTTATGTGTATGTGTGGACTACCACCTTCATGAAGAAATGTGATTCGTTTTTCATTTTATTTTGACATAGATGGTAATAATAATAGATTAAATAAATATATATGATATATATGATATAAAAATTATTATGTAAATGTTAATTAATACTTACCTTTATTTCATTCCATTTCTCAAGAAAATGGAAACAGTATTCATGCATATGTATGTCTTACCATCTCCAAGAATAGTGTAATTTATTTTTTATATATAACTTTAATGAAATACTATAAATACATATATGATGAATATATATGATATTTATATCATGGTTAAAAAAATTTATATGATATAGTCATGATCTATGTAAAAGTATCAAAAATACCAAACCAAAACATACATGAAAATGAAGAAGTTAATAACAAAAATGTGATTTTAACAAGGAATTCTTAATAAATGGGTAATAAAAGATCATAATTAAATCATATATTGTACGATATATATGATTATGGATAGTTAATATATTTAAAATAAACCTATATTTATTATATAGGAGGTTTTAACATGTATGAATAAAATCGATACTTGAGGTAAGGGATCTTCATCTCACTTTTATTTATGTGTGACAAATGCCTTATACACCACTTGTTTATTTTTTGTGTTGTATATACTTTCCATTTATGTATTTTATTATTATTTTAAAGAAAATTATGGGATGTGAATATCCTTATAAGGTTATCACTTTCATGGGGCTTACGATTCAAAAATTACCAAAGTGGTAAGGGTTTGATCTCATGATCTCATTATTTATGAGGATTGTTTATTATTATGCTTTTAATGATGAAATATTATGACCTAAATCTCAATAAACTCATGAATTTTATTATACTATGATTATTTCTGGAAATTATATGTTTTATTTTAATTTTCCTCTCTTTAAGTACTCAAGATTCCAAATGAATTTTTTTTAAGGATAACCGACTTCATTTCTATCTTTGATCAAAAAACCTTTTTATTTTATAACCATGTTTTCTAAAAATATTTTCAAGAATATTTTAAATATTCTAATATGATATTTTAAATTAATTTTTACCCACATTTTACTTTTTAAAAAAATAAAAGGAATATTCTTGTTATTTTTTGAACAAGGATCACATGACTTTTTACCGAAAATGTGAAATGAATCTTCATTTTAATGAGTACAGCATGAATAGTATTTTTCACCATCATGAATACTCAATGATTTAAATATTAATTTAAAATTTTCCAAGTTTATTTTTAAAAAAAATGTTTTATTTGATATTTGATAAATATTTTGATTTTAAATAAGTATTTTCAAAGTGGAAATGATATTTTCCTCATGAAATGTTCCAAGTGAACTTTGAAAATCATTTTCTAACTAAGATGAAATACTTTGATGTTACTTAATATTTAATGGGGATATTATCCAATGATAATATACTTATTATTTCATTTTATGGTTTATTATTATTATAAAAATATGTTTATGAAACCCATTTCTTGTCCATGGGTTATGCTATAATGAAATTTTTATAAAACCAATTTATTTTCATGGGTTCTGATATGATGAATATTTTATGATATTATGGAAAAAATATGTATGATTTTAATTACATTATCAGTTAGGTATATATATACCTCTAATTAATTGGATAAATATTAATATCGCATAAGATAAATAGGACTGGAATGGGGGTGAACCCAGTTCATTAAAGGACTCTGTCCACTATGATAGTCTTAGGAGTGAACCTTGACTACTATGATGGTTTGGGAAGTAAAACCATTCCTCTATGATAGCCTTGTAAATGAGCCAATACTACTAAGTAAATTATTTTCTATTCTTATTTGTACTCCACAAATTTATGTCTTATTCTAATGTTATTCTCTTATGGCCTGTTTTTTTATTCCAAAATGATTAATGTCTTATGAATTGGAATGATTTATTCTATGAATCAAGTTTATGATATATGATATATAGGTTATGTTTTTTAAATTTTATTCTCATGTTCTCATACCATTATTCTCATGTTATTTTAATATATCCCTTTTCACCCTTACTGAGCATCTGAGATCACCCTTTACTGTGTTCTCTTTCCCCAAAATATGAAGAAAGGTATTATGTTTGATATTTTTAAGAAGTGTTATAGTTATGAAGAACATAGTGGGAGATGATGTGGTTCACTTATGAACTAGTTATTTATGTTGGATTATGTTATATAAAATATGCACAATAGGGGCTGAATTGTGTCTTTTCAAAAATTCTTCGAGAAATCTTGATGATAATCAATTTTGTCCTTTTATATTTATAAGATTTCTTATGAAGTGGAAATAAATAAAAATCAGGATACAAATATTTATAGTGGTTTGGGGCACAAATATCCCTTAGTCCACTCCACCAATGCTCTTCTCTATGAGCTTGGTGATTTTCATGAGTCGGTCCTCTTTTCACAAGACCATCCACAACTGAGTGAAGGAAGTTGATACTTTTATTATTTAAGGCTAAAACAGAGCCTACTAGTTCTAAAAATAAAACCGATCAAATAGATTAGTATGAAAATATGGTACTCAAAATAAAATATTATTTTATTTAAAATAATTTCTGGTTGATCTCCAGAGTTGCAGCAGTACACAACTAACAGTGAATGAATCGTCATTTTCAGACTGGTTGTTATTTAAATAAGTTCAGTTCTGAATCAACCAGGTTTCAGTTGATCTTGAAATATATTCAGTAATAAATAAGTAGTGTATTTATGAATGATTTCCAATGTAGAATAAGAAAATATTCAACGTTTCTTTCTCTGACATAAAACAGAATCTGATTGTTCTTTGTAGCAGCAGATTAGTAAAAGATTTCTTTAAAGAATCAACATATCTCTATCTTTTTTAAAACTCGAATATCTCCATATTTGAATCTTGTAAACGTTTTTAAATTCAATAGATATATTGTCACACATGAATCATACAAAAACCCAGATACACAGAATATATAGAATAAAGACGAGATCTTTATTTATAAATTCGGATCCACAAAATTCACCTGACAGATTGTAATATTAAAATATTTGAATAATAGAGCAGTCATTACTTCCCTTAATAATCGGCACGAAATCCTCCTCTTAAAACGGCTTTAAATCGGTTAAAGATGCACTTTAAAATTAAGCCTTGAATTTGGCTTGATATCAGCCTGATATTCTACAAAAGACTGTTGCATGATAAAGTCATAAATTTAAATATCTGATACCTAAAGAAGTTTAAATGTAGGGTTCCAAAAGTAAGGTTGATTACAAATGTAAGGTTTATTATCCATACTTTTTTATTTACCTTCAAAATGTATTGTATAAATTTCATACTTTTCTTTTCTTCAAAACGTAAGTTACATGATCCGTACTTCTTGATCAAATGTAAGGTTCATTAAAAAATTAGGGTTGATGATCCATTATTTTGTGAATAAAACGTAAGGTTCCATACTTAGGTAAGGTTCATTATCCATAATTTTCTCACATAACAAACATAAGGTTCCTTCAAAATGTAAGGTTCTTTTACCATACTTTTCTATCAACGTATGGTTGATTAACCATAATTTTCTTAAATATTGTAAAAATAAATGTAGGATTTAATCCTTAGGATATGTTCACTAATGTACAGTATAAACAGTGTTTCCAAAACATGCTGAATAGTATTCCAAACACTTTGAAAAATATTTCACATGAATCATATGGTTTAATATTATTCCAAAATTGGGAATATAAAGAATATTAATTTCCTAAAATATACTTAAAGTAAAATCAATAGAATAACAAATAAGGGTATTTGTGAGCATCAAAATTATCATAAAAATATAGAGTATTGTTGAAACAATACATTATCAACAATATCCCCCTTTTTTATGATCATAAAAACCCTAAGAAATTATTTATATAAAATGTAGAATTTTACAAGGATAAAAAAATATTTAATTGTTACTTCCAAATGTTTCTCTTAAGAGAAAAAAAAATCTTTCTCCTCCCCCAAAGGTCTATATAAAAAAAATTCCTTTATTAAAATGTAGTGTTTATTCAAATTTCTCCCCCTTTTTGTGATATTAAAAAGAATGATAGAAAAATGAATATAGAACATTTAATTTAGTACTGAACTTATAATTAAATGTTATAAAAAACTATTTATTAATAACAAAATATGGATTTTTTGAGGCAATATAACATAGATAAAAACAAAAGTAAAAAATCATCAAATATGATAAAAAAATAAATTTCATTGATAAAATATTTTCATGTACATGAATGAACAGGAATAAAGGTTTTTAGGAAAAGGTTTTGAAAAATGGTATTTTAGCGACTCTTAATAACAACTTTTAATTCTCCCAACTGTAAATTTAATTGCTTCATTACACCATTTCCTAGCTGAATGATCAGATCCCTTCTTTCTTGGATCAAATGAATATCTTTAATGAGGTTTACTTTGAAAATTTTATAAAATTGTTCTTTCTTATCCATAACTGATTTAGATTCTCAGTGAATCTGTCCAGTAATCTTCTAATACTCGGTTAACCTAAGGTAAGTTGATCAAAAAGGAATTTTTGATTTTCCAACAAGACAGACAAAGGAGAAATATTACACTGTAAATCCTACAGCCTATCGTTCATGTTTCTCATTACATATGTAATGGATTGAAATCTCCTGATTAAATTAGGTGAAGTACCTAATGTACTGGATTGAATTCTTGTGATAGTTGAAAATTGTTTCTCTATAAAAGTTTTCAAATCTGCCAAATCAGATTTCAACACAACATCAGATTTAAACTTTGTAACCTCTAATAGCAATTCTTTCTTAAAAACATCAACTTCTTTATTTGAAAAATATTTGTCTTTAAGATTTTGAAATATATTTTTCTCTTTCTCTAACTCTTTTCGTAAAGAAGCATTCTCTGCTTTAGTTCTGTTAAACATTTTAACAAGTTACTCAACATGATCTGACATAGAGTTAGAGGCACCTTGTGCTTGACTCACAACTGGATCTACTAAAATTAGTGGTGAAGATTGAGCATCTGATTTTTCTTCTTCATTCTGCTCCACTGGTTTCTCAACTGATTTGTTTCTAGAATTCTCAACTGATAAAGATTCATTCAGAACTTCTATATGGATTTTAGAGAAATTTTTGTGAATAAATGATTCTTCATTCTCTACTTATAAAGGCATGTGTTAATCTTGAGAAACTTCTTCTAGGATTTATTATTGAACTTGTTGGACATAGTCAGTATGATCCATAGATATATCAGTAATTTCTATTTACTAAGATTTTTCAACTTGAGTTACTTTTTCAGTTCTTGTCTCTGCCTTAGCCTGAGGAAAAATTTCTACTTATACTCAAGAAGAATCTTCCTCTTGAATTTCTTCTTGAATTGATTCTCTCACAAACTTATAACTTATAATGTCTCTGGTTTCAAGAAATGTCTCTATAGAAGGTTCATGTCCAACTGTTCTCTTCCTTGATCTAAAAAGTCCTCTTTAACTTTCTTCATTATCAGGTTCATATTCTATTTCAAATCTGAGTTTTCTTGCAGTCATATAAACTTCCCTTGTTCTAGATTCATCCATACCTTCTTTAGATTTTGCATGTTTGTCCCCCTGAGTAGATTCCTTATTCTCATCAGCACCAACAGGCATTATTTTACCTTTTATAGTGTGTCACGACCCCCTCCCACCAAAGATGCCCCTCTTGAGCTGGCAATTGTGAAAGGGAGATAATGACCCCCGAGTCCCGCCTCCAGTAGGCCCCGGGGTGGCGACTAGCACCAAGGGTATGAGTTTTCACAAATATGGGAGGCATTACCCTTTTTATTATTTAAGATCGGGAAATAGGAAAAGTCAACCACCAAAAAGGAAAAGAACAAGTGTATAGAAATAAACCCAAACCAATCCCACATGCATGTTTAAATAGTTCTGAAACAAGGTACAATTACAAGAAAGCTCAAAAAGTACAATACCAAAAGAAACAAGAGTACAGCAAACTGCAAAAACTCCAACTGTCCCAACTAGTAGGGTCTCACACGGCCCTGGTAGTCCTCCTGGAAACCTGAAAGTAAACATAGGGTGAGCATACAAGTATACTCAATAGGGAAACCTAAAGCTCTCGTGCACAAGTGGGGAGACATACTAATGCCCCGTGAGAAAACTAAAGAACCAAAACCTATCAAAGAATCTATCCACCCAGCCTCACCAGTCACACTCACCAAGTAACACAAGTCAATAGAGTATAGTAGTAATGTTATCAAAGTATGGGTACCCTGCACCACCTTCCCATTGGTTATTGAAGAAATCCTATGCATCGGACCAATCCCACCATTCTCACCGCAGTCCCACTACCTCACCCTGCCCGCACACACCTAGGCCACATCCTCACACAGTCCCACTGCCAAACCCCGCCCGCAAACACCTAGGCCACAACTGTCACATGTAATCGTGCCTGCAAACACCTAGGCCAGAACAACCACCGCCACACCCGAAGACACCTGGGCTACAAGATCTACTGCCATGCCCGAAGACACCTAGGCCTCATCCTGAAGACACTTGGGAAACCACCTGCCCGCACACACCTGGGCCAACCACCGCACTACCCTGCCTGAAGATTCTTGGGCTAATAATGGACCTCAGGCCATCACAGCCTGCCCGAAGATACTTGGGCTACCTGGGAAAGGGAGCAGAAAGGAGCTAATAACCAGCCACTAATATAAGTGTTGGGAAAAACACCCTCCCCCATGAAATGGGGGTGTTCGGAACTAAGTGCTCAACATGGGTGTGGTGCATAAAGAAACATAAAACGTACAGATTTATATAAGTATAACAACCACTCATCCCATCCTAAGGATTTTACACAAAGTTCTGAGCACATGCCTTGGCACTGCTACTTCGAGAGTATGCACACAACAAACAATCCCAAAACCCCATTTAATGTTTTCATGTTTCAACAGCTTTAGTTATCAGTTTCTTAACTACTAGGAAACTATCAACAACCAAACTGGATCAAGAGTTCATAAAACATATCCCTGCTATCCACAAATCAAGTTAGGAAAACACAAGCACACAAACAAGTCCCTTCTTATTAACCAACCAAACCCATTGATTATTATTCTCATTCCATTACCATTCCCCACCATTAATTAAATCTTCCACTTTTATTTATTATTCACAACCCATAGTTCGTTCACGTTCAAACCCATCCCTGCAGCCCCGTTTCCAACCACCATAACCACAATCACACCGAAACTCGTACACCATCATCCCTTTAATACCATTTATCGTAGCCCTGCTGCCCATCACCAACATAACATTCACACCAACCCACAACCAATCCAACCTCATCCCCACTGCTCACCCGACCCACAACAACCCACAAAACACCCCCTTTCACATAAACAAACCCTAACCAGCACCCACATGTTTACTATTTCAATTTGTTCAATCGGGGTGATCACACAAGGGTTCTAGTTACTTAATCAGCCAACTTTACATGATTAACCAATTTCCACATTCAATAACATTTTCATCCATAAGAAAATCTAGAAGGATAGGGAAACATTTAATTGCGTAAGCAAAGACCCCCAACGACCATGATTTTTAGTAGGCAGAATCTCATTCAATTCACAACATAATATCACAGGATATAAATAATGTAACTGTATTCACAAACTTCTCATCCCCATTATATAATCCAATTATTATCTTTATTAAACCAGTTCAAATGTGTTTCATGTAAACAAGAGGACACCCACCCCGTATGATGCACAATCTAGAGAGACGATGGTAATATCCCTACCTCAACAGGTTCCGATGTCCTTCTACGAACACAACCACCACGATCACAAGGCTTCTCCCAGAACGACTGCACCCACCAAGGACGTTGCAGCACCACCGAATAAATAACACAAGAAACTCCCTCAATATAGATATTACATTTCTTAGCATGGAAAGAAAATGGGAGAAGTAGGATCATAAATAGAATACAAGAACAAAGGTTTAATATACCTTTTTAGAGTCGTTCGTCAAAGACCATCATTCCTGTCAATTATCAGAAGTATCCTCGGTTGGAAACTGCGGAGGGGAAGTTGAAGAAGAGGGAACAAAATAGGGTGTACGACGTTCTCCTCACTGACACGATCCCGCAGTCACTAATGGATCGACGATCGGAGTCCGGATAAAGAAGTTAGGAGGAAGGCTTCTAGGTCATCCGAGAGCATCGCCGTGCAGAGAAGAAGAGAGGTCCGTAAATAACATGTGACCCTCTCTTATATAGGAAATGAAAAGTTAAAATGGTACGCAGCGTGTATTAATGAATACACGACGTGACTGTACAACTGTTACGCTATTTGACTGGTCATCACATGACACGTCACGCGGTTTCCATGAATTTAATGATAATAATAACTTCAATTAATAATAAGTGTTTAATTGACCCAAGACATGATTCATAAAAAGGTATTCATCATTGGTCTTAAAATGACTGTCATAATTTCAGGGTTATGTTGTCGCTGACGGTTTGCCAATCTGATACCGTATGAGGGAGATATGTTGGATACAAGATCCCGTGATAATAATGATATTATTATTATTGGGTGTTTCATGGAACCGATCCATGAACCATAATTTAATATCCAACATTAGACTTGAATCGATCGTATTAATTATAGGATCACATCGCCACTGACGAGAAGCCAATCGGACGTCGCACGCGGGAGTTATGACGGGTCGAAGATTTAATAATAATATTAAATCTATTAATTCACAAGTTTTTCGGGTACCTGATCCGAAAACCCAAAAAAGACATCCAATATTGGACTCATAATTTTCATCTCGTAGTCAAGGTCGTGCTGCCGCAGACGGTTCATGAAACCGAAGTCACATGAATAAGTTACGGTCGAAAACATGTTTTATCAACAAAAACAATAACATGATTATTTTATTATTTAATTTAATTTAATTTAACTTCTTAAATCCTCATATCCAAAATCCACACCCCAACAAAACAAAAGGCACCTCTTTGAATCCATGTCGACCATGCCCCACCCCTTGATTGATTTCTTTTTTTTAACTTATTTATTTTATTGCATTAAATTATAAATCTTTATTTCCTTTAACTCTTTCTCTCTCCAATCTCATTAATTCTTCCACAATCCCCTCACTCCACCAAAAGTGGTGCCTCCCCTTCTTCATTCATGCCCAACACGCCCCAACCTTCATTCCTTTATGTTTTATTATTATTATTTTCTTTATTATTCCATCACTTTGTAATCTCTCTCCAATCTCACTTCAATGTCATTATTAATAAAATTAATATTAATAACATCCATCATTAATGTTCTAATTTAATCCCATTAAATTAGTTTATCATGGTTATTCTTATATCAAATTAAAACCATTCCATTTAATTAAATTAAATGACAAAACAAAATTAATATAACTTACATATTCAACCCCTTTTTAATACATTTAATTTCATTAACCTCTCACACATAGTTTTACGCCATCATTGTTATTTATTGTTTTTCAATAATAATAACAATTCATCAACTTATTTTTATTAACTCATCACCGTTATTTTTTTTTAATGATGATAATATTTACGCTCATCGCATTGACCATGTTAAACCACCCCGCTTTATATCTGAATCTGACCATGCCACGTCAATGTCGCATAACGTCCGTTAATTTAATTATTTATTTTTATTTATTTTTATTTCACACTGATTAAATTAAACCACTTTTATTAAATTAAACCCATTCAATTTAATAAACCTAACATATTTTTACGCCACCATTATTATTATTATTTAACATAATAATAATAACAAACTCACCTTTAATTTTATTAACGCACCACCATGCTTCTATTGTGCATATTCATTTATTTGTTTGCAATAAATACCATGACTCATTTCATTAATTTCTCATTATTATTAATATTATGAATAATACTAATAACACAACACCCATTATTATTATTCAAATTTAATTTCAACAATTACTCAATTAATAATAAACTGCATGTTTCATTTATCAACGTCTAATGGATCATAAATCTTCCCACTTCACGTCATTAATAATAATAACACTCATTAAATCATTTTATCATGATTATTCTATTTTTAGTTTAATTAATCACACAATTTATGTCATCATCATTATTATTTAACATATTTTTATGTTATCATCAGTATTAAAAATTATCATTATAATGCGCGTCGTGTTGACCACATTGATTTCAACAAGGAAGGGACAGGAGGGGTCTGAGCCAGTACACGGTGCTCCAGAAAAATCCAAGATTTCTCAAAGTTCCAGAATTCAGCACATTACTATGATGGCATCTGACTCTTGCTTCAATCAGCCTCACCATGTCTTTCTTAAACAACAACTTTGATATGATCCTTCTATAAGGATAAGAATTCATCCTAGCCTCAGGTTGACAATAGTAACTCAAATATCTAATCATGTAGCATGGAAAATTCAACTTTATATCACTTAAAAATGGAAACATAATATATGTATCTGGAAATAGAATTTTCTTCATTTCATACATCCTTGGGGCTATCCTAGTCTGAATATACTTAACCAAAATTTTCTGATCGGGTTCTCAATCTTTGAATAACATTTTCCTTATGTTAGTAGAACCAAATAGAAAAGACATTATATCTTCAGATTTATGATTATTATCCCTGATAAACTTTAGATCAAAATGAAAACTCCCTCGTGAGGGCAGTTCAAGATTCTTTCAATTTCAACTGAATAGATTGATAACTCTCTATCTTTGATCTTCACAACTATTGAATCTTTCTTATCTCCCAAACTAAATCGAAAAAATTTAAAGAAATTTATCAACTAAACTTCATATAGAAATTCAGTGTAGTCCTCACTAAACTTCATTTCAATACCTTGAAAGGATAATGCTTGTTTCAGCATCAGATTCTTCTGGTACATCCATTCCAGATCAACAACTTTTCCTTGAAGGATTTTTCATCTAGATGTACGCTGACACTTCACGTCTTTGGTTTTTCCTTCTTTGATTCTCTTTGTTTTTTCCATTTCCATTGAAAAGCTCTGAAGGTTTGAGATTCTAGGGTTTCAAAGGTGTGAGCAAAGGAACATGAAAGAGGTTAAGGGTTTCGGTAGTTCGAAAGGTTTTGAGAAAAAAAATAGTTTTTGGAATTCAAAATGGTTTCTGACAGAGCCTTGATTCCTGTGTCATTACGTACATAATAATCATTATAGAATTTAAAAATAAATTAAATTGTATGTGGCATATGTAAAATTTATTACATAATAAATATAAAATTATAAGTTATTAAATATGAATAACTAAATTATTTTAAAATAATATGATCAAATAAAATTAAGATTAAAAATAATTAAAAATTATTTAAAATTAAATAATCCTAACTCCCCCTTAATAAAATCAAAACTTGAAGTGGGAAGTGGTTTAGTAAAAATATTAGCTAATTGAAATTTAGTATTTATAAATTCTAAAAATATATCATTTTTAAGAACATGATATCTTATAAAATGATGTCTAATATCAATATGCTTAGTTCTAGAATGACTTATAGGATTTTTTGAAATATTTATAGCACTATTATTATCACATAAAATAGGTGTATTATTAAAATTTAGTATAAAGTCCATAATAGTGTTTTTCATTTACAAAACTTTTGCATAGGAACTGCCTATAGATACATATTCTGCCTCTAGTGTTGACAAAGCAACTGAGTGTTGTTTCTTACTAGACCATGACACTAAAGATTTTCCTAAAAATTGACAGGTTCCTGAGGTGCTTTTTCTATCTAATCTAAAACTTCCAAAATCAGCATCTGAATATGAAATTAAATTAAAATCAAAAGTTTTTGGATAAAGAAGAGATTGAAAAATAGTTTTTTTTTAATATCTAAAAATTCTTTTGACAGCTGTAAGATGAGATTCCTTGGTTAAAGTGTACATCTGGTAAAAAAGGTAAAAAAATAATATTATAATAATATTAAAATACCCTAACACATGTTCTAATCCTATTTAATGATATATTTCTGAACATGGTCATCCTTGGGTCAATTTTGGGACCTCATGAAGCCACTTGGGTGTGATAATGACATGTTATAAGAATTAATTTAAAATAAAGACAAATATAACATAAACATGTATCTTTTACTAAAACAATTTTAATATAGGGTTATATAACTAATATCTTTGACTACAAATATTAATTAGAAATATAGAAATATTTCATATATCATGGTATTTTATTTATAATTTTTAGATATTAAATAAATAAAATTATTTATGACACAATGACGATGTAGTGATTACCTTATTAATGAAAGAATCAAATAAATGATATTATAAATATTAAAGTAAATTTAATTTTAACATTTTATGCCATAAAAAATTTTAATGGATGATATTGACATATTATATTCAATTTAATTTCTTTTTTTTGAATGAATCAAGTTTTTATTAATTTAATAAAAATAAATTACTAAATAGTGTCAAAATTGACATAAATGAGTTTTTAAAACAAATACTATTTTGTTAAATGATATAATATTCCTAAAAATATAAGATTCATCCAACTAACTTATATAATGTTAAAAATTTCATTAATTATCCACTTTTGGTTCTATTGTCATTTTATAGTGACTATAGTAGCCATATATTATGAAAATACAAGAAGACATGCTAAGAGTTGATGTTTTTAACTAAGGGTTAAAGCTAAAAGATAAAGTTAATTTTGTGACCTAAACTTATCTAAAACCTATTGGATGAGAGGATTTCAACCCATTATCATCTTATACTCTAAATATATCACTTTCGAACTATTATAATTCTAAAATCATTTTATAATAAAATAATATTTCAAGACTTTCCTAAAGTTTCTCTCCTCCCTCTTATAAATGGAAACCACCTCTACCTACTTACTCACACCTCTCAATCCCATTGTCTTATCCATATTCTACTCAAATAAGCTCCCAACATCCCTATATTCCACTTATAATTATTACCTTAGTTATAATTAAATTTAATAAGGCCTTTTGGATCAATTAAAAGAAGTTACCCGATTTAGAGGTAATGTCTTCTCTCAGGATCCTTTCCTTTATTTTCCTTCTCTACTCACTAGGCTCTTGTTATTATTTGTTTACATAATAACACCAGTATCCTAAATATACTAGGATTCTGTTATGATAAGTATTAGAACTACAATCACTACTAGAAATTTAGGCTATATCCACGAACCTATAACCATGGTTTTATAGGTCTGTAGCTATAGCTTGTTTGTAGACACAATTGAATGATACAAGCATGGATAAAATGTGCCCTCTCTTTTTTTTCCAAAACTAGTCAGGCTTCTCCTCCCTCCTCCCTGATATTCTCTGTGTGATACCCAATGAACCCTTGACCTTCATAGTGGCACTCTCCTCCTCGATACCCTCCAGCCTTCATGGCGCCCCCCCCCCCCCCCCAATACCCTCTGTGTGCGACCCTCCAAACCCTCGACCTTCATGGTGACACCCTCCTCCATGAAAACCTCTACATGTGACCCTCCTTCCCTGATGGTTCCCACCATGACCTATCATATCCTCAATCCTCCTCCACCGGCAGTACCCCTCGCGATAGTGCCCCTCGCGACGGTTACCCTTACGACGGTGCCCCTTGCTGCCACCGAACGAGGCAAGCCCATCGTGAGCTCTCATCTTCAATCCTCCTCCCCCGACGTTGCCACAAAATGTGGGACACCTCAACTCCCCCCCCCCCCACTGACACTACTCCTAGGTAGCCTCCCCACCTCCTAATATGTGGACAACACCCTCCTGGTGATCATCATCCACCTTATTATGAACAATTATGTGTTCATTATTTTTTTATCAGTTATCCATAGCTATGTTGTGTCAAATATATACGATTTTTGACATTTCATGAAATTAACCCTTTAATATCTCTTGCACAACCAGTTATTCTTGGATTGAGGTAGGTATTTTTGGGTATTTTCTTTAATTAGAATTTCATTTTGTGCTTGATGTTTTCTAAAACATTTTTTTATCAAAGTAAATCAATATTTAATAGATATAGTGGGTTTAAAAAGTGTTATAAATGTTTTTATCTCTTGGAATGAAGTTTTTATAATGGTTTTCTAAATTTTAATTAATTGGTTTAAATGAAAAGCATTTGTGGGAATGCCTATATGGATTATTTTAAAATAATTTATACAATAAAATGTATTTGAACCCATTGAGGTAGGTATTTTTGTGTATTTACTTTAATTAGCATGTCATTTTGTGCTTAGTGTTTTCTAAAACTTTTTTTACCAAAGTAAATCAATATTTTATAGATATACTGGGTTTAAAAAGTGTTATAAATGTTTTTCTCTCTTGGAATAAAGGTTTTATAATGGTTTTCTAAATTTTAATTAATTGGTTTAAATAACAAGTGTTTGTGGTAATGCCGATGTGGATTGTTTTAAAATAATTTATAAAACAAAAGGTATTTGAACCCATTTGGGTATTGGTATGATTTGCAAGGATTTTTTGAAATATAATTAGTTTAATGTATTTTAAAATGAATTGAATGAAAAGGTAGTTGGTTTTGAAAATGATTTTAAGTGTGGTTTCACATAGAATAGATATAAAGAAGGTGATAAAGTTAGTTTTTAAATGGTTTAAATGACTTGGCATTCCTATTTAGTTTCTGAAAAGGCATATTTTCACTTTATATAAGATACTTTTATAATTAGTATCAGGCCATCGATTATTCCCCTTGTTTTGATTATGCCTGATTTGAATTGTGGTCCCTAAGGAGGGATGTCGTATTCTATTTTTGATATGGATAAAGTGAAAGGGGTTATTTCTTGTGAGAGAGTTGGATTTTGAGGTGATATGAGATTTATTTAAAATATTTTTTTATCGATTCTTGTGATTATTTTTATTTTCCACCTCCACTAGATTGATTTATCATGGAAACATAGGTAAATAATGGAAGGTCTAGAAGCATATGATGCTAGCTTAGTGTATGTTAGTTGGATAGTGCCCTAGGAGATTAGCACCCTATCAGGGGTCTATTTCATACGTAGAGAGACCTGAAAGGGGAACCTGAATGGGATGATCTGATTTTACATAGGGTTCCAATGAGTAATATGATGAACTAGGTCTAGTATCAACCATTCTAAAGCGTAATGAGTTTCCCATGATGTCTATAATTCATTGAATATTGATTAGAGGATCTCATCCCATGCCTTATTTGTATCCCCGCTATTACTTTAGTTATTTCTTATTATCAATTTCCCATTGATATCTTGGTTCATGTTATGTTTATATATCCCATTTCAGTTATGGTTGTGGTTTATACTCAAACTGAATTAAAAATAAAATTGAAAGTATAAACTATAAGAAAATTGCCATTTAGCGGTGGTTTTTTCACGGCGGTTTTAAAAACCACCGCTAAACGTGTTTCGGGCCGCCATTTCGCGGCGGCTTTTAAACCGCCACGAAATGCCATAATTTTTTTTATTTTATTTTATTTTATTTTTTTCAAGTATTATCGGTGGTTTTTTAAAAAACCACCACGAAATAGCGGCGGTTTTCTGTAAAACCGCCGCGAAATGAAAGGAAAAATAAAAAAACACAAGAAACCCCGAAATCACTAAAAGACCATAACTTTTGATCCGGGTGTCCGTTGGAGCACCACAACTAGTCAAATCGAATATCATGAAGAGATCTAGAGGCACATATAATCAAAACCGTGAGACGGTCTAAGGTGTGGAAGATATTAGAGTTATAAGAAAGTTGAAAAAAGTTCTCCAACTTCAAACGGCCACAACTTTCGTTCGGGGTGTCCGTTTGGGCTATACCACATATCAAATCGAAGCCAGCAAAGAGAGCTACGCACCAGTTCGACAGAGCAATCTTATGTCATGTTTTTGGACCCCAAAAACCCATCCAAAGGCCTCCGAAACCCTGTTTTCGTCACCGGTGTCCCGTCGAACTTGTCTTCAAACAGACCTAACTTTTGATCCATATGTCGGTTCGGACTCCTCCACCTGAAAGATCATAGCTCGTTCTATGATATTCAGTTTGACTGGTCGCGGTGTCCACATGCACTCCTGGATCATATGTTATGGCCTTTTTAGTGGGTATCGGGTTTGTTATGTTTTTCGATGCCTCGTTTCTAGCACCTGTTCCCCCATCAGCTTTTTTTTTAAATGGTCGTAACTTCCGATCCGCCTGTCCATTCAGACTCTTACACCTTTCAGGTCGAAGATCGTTTTAGGATCTTTGATTTGACAGGTCACAGATCTAAAACGGACTCTTGGATCATAAATTATCTCCATTAATGTGAGTCCAATGTTTTAGTCTCTTTATGACCATTTTGACGGGTTTTAACAGTTGCTCCATTTATTACTGTTTATTTGGGTTTCAATGACTTGTTATCATTATCAATGGTTTTTTGTGGGTTATTATGATGATTATGTTGAATTATCAAGGGGTTTTCCAGAGTTTTCATGAGTTTTCATGCGTTCTCATTCTTTCTAATGCCTCATTCTTCATATGCTTCTCCATCCGTTTTCATACGTTTTCATTATTTTTCATCCCTTATCACGTCTTTTCATACTTTTTTATGTGTTTCCTTTATTATTTATTTATTATTTATATTTACTTATTATTTATTATTTATTATTTATTATTTATTATTTATTATTACTAATAATAAAATATTATTAATAATAATAATATTTGTTACTGGTTATTTATTATTTATTATTTATTATTTATATTTATTATTTATAATTATTTGATTATTTATTATTTATTATTTATTATTTATTATTTATTTATTATTTATATTAATTTATTATTTATTATTTATTATTTATATTAATTTATTATTTATTATTTATATTTATTTATTATTTATTATTTATTATTTATTTATTATTTATTATTATTTATTATTTATATTTATTTATTATTTATTATTATTTATTATTTATATTTATTTATTATTTATTATTTATATTTATTTATTATTTATTATTTATTATTTATTATTTATATTTACTTATTATTTATTATTTATATTTATATATTATTTATTATTTATATTTATTTATTATTTATTATTTATATTTATTTATTATTTATTATTTATTATTTATTATTTATTATTTATTATTTATATTTATTTATTATTTATATTTATTTATTATTTATTGTTAATATTTATTTATTATTTATTATTTATATTTATTTATTATTTATTATTTATTATTTATATTTATTTATTATTTAGTATTTACTATTTATTATTTTTTATTTATTTATTATTTATATTTATGATTTATTATTTATTATTTTTATTTACTTATTATTTATTATTTATATTTATTTATTATTTATTATTTATATTTATTTATTATTTATTATTTATTTTTATTTTATTTTTTTTATTATTTTTTTTTTATTTATATTTATTTATTATTTATTATTTATATTTATTTATTATTTATTATTTATTTTATTTTCTATTTATTATTTATATTTATTATTTATATTTATTATTTATTATTTATTATTTATTATTTATTATTTATTATTTATTATTTATTATTTATTATTTATTATTTATTATTTATTATTTATTATTTATTATTTATTATTTACTATTTATTATTTATATTTATTTATTATTTATATTTATTTATTATTTATTATTTATTATTTATATTTACTTATTATTTATTATTTATATTTATTTGTTATTTATTATTTATATTTATTTATTATTTATTATTTATATTTATTTGTTATTTATTATTTATTATTTATTATTTATATTTATTTATTATTTATTATTTATATTTATTTATTATTTATTATTTATATTTATTTATTATTTATTATTTATATTTATTTATTATTTATTATTTATTATTTGTATTTATATTTATTTATTATTTGTATTTATTTATTATTTGTATTTATTTATTATTTATTATTTATTATTTATATTTATTTTTTATTTTTATTTTTTATTTTTTATTTATTATTTTTTATTTATTATTTATTGTTTATTATTTATTATTTATTATTTATTATTTATTATTTATTATTTATATTTATTTATTATTTATTATTTATTATTTATATTTATTTATTATTTATATTTATTTATTATTTATTATTTATTATGTATTATTTATTATTTATTATTAATTATTTATTATTTATTATTTATTATTTATATATATTTATTATTTATTATTTATATTTATTTATTATTTATTTTTTATATTTATTTTTTATTTATTATTTATATTTATTTATTATTTATTATTTATTATTTATTATTTATTATTTATTATTTATTATTTATTATTTATTATGTATTATTTATTATGTATTATTTATTACTTATTATTTATTATTTATTATTTATTAGTTATATCTATTATTTATTTATTTTTTATTATTTATTATTTATTATTTATTATTTATTATTTATTATTTATTATTTATTATTTATTATTTGTTATTTATTTATTATTTATTATTTATTATTTATATTTATTTATTATTTATATTTATTTATTATTTATTATTTATTTATTATTTATATTTTATTATTTATTATTTATTATTTATTATTTATTATTTATTATTTATTATTTATTATTTATTATTTATTATTTATTATTTATTATTTATTATTTATTATTTATTATTTATTATTTATTATTTATTATTTATTATTTATTATTTATATCTATTATTTATTTATTATTTATTATTTATTATTTATTATTTATTATTAATTATTAATTATTAATTATTTGTATTTATTAATTATTTATATTTATTTATTATTTATTATTTATTATTTATTATTTATGTTTTATTATTTATTATTTATTATTTATTATTTATTATTTATTATTTATTATTTATTATTTATTATTTATTATTTATTATTTATTATTTATTATTTATTATTTATTATTTATTATTTATTATTTATTATTTATTATTTATTCTTTATTCTTTATTATTTATTATTTATTTATTATTGTTTATTCATTATTCATTATTCATTATTTATTATTTATTATTCATTATTTATTATTTATTATTTATTATTTATTATTTATTATTTATTATTTATTATTTATTATTTATTATTTATTATTTATTATTTATTATTTATTATTTATTATTTATTATTATTATTTATTATTTATTATTTATTATTTATTATTTATTATTTATTATTCATTATTTATTATTCATTTTTTATTATTTATTATTTATTATTTATTATTTATTATTATTGAGTTTATATCTATTATTTATGTATTATTTTTTTCAGTTAATATATATAAGTATATTAAATTCTGTTTATTAACCACATGACGAACTTGCTGGAGTGGTAAAGTCTTTGGAAAACATGCAAGAGGTTAGGGGTTCAAATCTCACCAAACGCAGTATTTCTTTATATTGCATGAGCATGTGCATGCCTGGATAAATAAATTAAATAAAATAAATACGAAATAAAAAAAAAAATAAATAAATAAAAATAAATAAATAAATAAATAAAGTTAAAAAAAATTTAAAAATTTAAAAAACCGCCGCTATGTCATTTATAGGCGGTTTAAACCGCCACAAAACGTTCTACGACGGTTTTAAAAACCGTCGTGAATGGTTTCCCGACGCACGATTTCACGGCAGTTTTTCAAAACTGCCGCCAATCTATTTAGCGGTGGTTTAAACCGCCATGAAACGAAAAAAAAACCGCCGCTAAATTGTGATTTTTCCGTAGTGATATTATTAAAGAAAATAATGATGTTTGATTTCAAGGTGTGGTTTTGAGATATGGATTTGGAAAAAAAGGGAAAATATTAGTTCTCTTTTAATGGATTTGAAACTTCTTTTTTTCTTTAGTTTGAAATCATTTCCTTTTAAAATGAAAATGAAAGTTGTTTTATAAAAGAATTTATGGAATGTTAATTTTTCTTTACACCCTTTTGTGAAAATCCTATTCACTATTTATATTTTAAACTATCGTTAATGAATTGTCTTTTCAAAAGAATTATACAATCTTCTTAGTGAAATACTACTAGGAACAGTTTGGTTCACATTGTGAATACACTAATGGGTGTATAAATATTTCATGTTTACTTTCAAGATCCCAAGTTATGTTCTTTTACCTTGGTTAATGTTCAAGTTGGTCTGATGATAGATAGTATAGGATGGTATGGGGGTTGTGGGTCATAAGGAGGTAGTTAGTAGTGATCT
Organism: Viscum album; assembly: GCA_963277665.1. Lineage (NCBI taxonomy): Eukaryota > Viridiplantae > Streptophyta > Magnoliopsida > Santalales > Viscaceae > Viscum > Viscum album. Next base: position 1,135,368,311 of record OY728164.1, on the reverse strand, counting down.
AGGTTTGGTCATATTTTTGGATGTTTATATATAATCCTTGTTGGCCCAGATATTTCTTTTAGTCTATTATATACTTGGGATTCTTCTTATTACTTTATTATGTGATGATGTGATGATGTGATTTATGACCTTTTATTATTTCTAAAAAATTTATACTATGTTTGATTGTTTCATTTATATTGAAACTATTTATTTTGTGCATGAGTGACTGATGTATAGATGAGGCATGTTTGATTTATGGGTGGATTCCTTGATGTAGTTATTCATATTTAGAGGGTGAAACCATTACCAATGGTTATACTTTGATACCCTAACACTTGTCACCATCCAACAACAATCAGAGACATTCTTTGGGCCTTGTGGTGATCCGGGTTGGGTGACATGTCAGGTCAATCTGGGCCAGTTCATTACAAAATGGTATTAGAGGATCCTCTTATTATTTGGAGTGTGTATTAGTATAAAGAAGATATGATCATCATCGGGACTCAATATTTAGGTCACAAGTAGTTTATTGATCACCACTTTTCATAACAAAACTTGAGTTTCCATGGGTAGTTGTTATTTTAATCTTTGATTTGGATTCCAATTTATGATAATAATGATTAGATCCCCATTGAATTATATATGATACTTCGGGGGATTTATTTAAGATTTGGTATAAAATTAGTAAGGAACTAAAGTATCATCATCATCTTACATTGTCTGAAAATATATATGGAGCCTATGCATGTGGTCTCAGAAATTTTTCAGATGCTATTGTATGATTGGTGTATGGTCAGCTAAACCATGTGACCAATTCATGCACAACTTTGCATCAATTTTGGATTTATTTTGTAAACCTATTTTGATTTATAATGGATCCTAAGGAAATTTACACTCTAGAAGATGTATCAAAGGATTTTTTAGTGATTTTTTGGTGTTATTGTAATGGATTTTGTATGTTGTTCCACATTATGGTTTGTTTGTGTTTGGTGCTTCAATTTTTTTGTACATTTGTAAATTTATTGAATTAGTAAATTTATTGAATTTTTTTATTCCAAAACCAGTTTTGGGGGTTTATTTGTAAATTATTTTGAATGTAATGTATAATTTTTTCAATAGTAGTAAGGTTTAAATAGAAATTGGTAAATGGTTTAAAATGAAAATACATTTCATGAAGTGTTTTAATTTAAAACATTTTTTGTGATTAATTTGAAAATGAGACTCATGGATGTTTTAGATTAAAAAACATGTTTTATGATTTGTTTTGAATTTTACACAATGTTTTGAAAGTGTTTGATTACATTATATAATTTGGTAAATGATTTAAAACAAAATGGGATTTCAGGAAATTTGTTGGTCTTATGATGAAATTCATTATGTGTTTTGAAAATAGAAGAGAACTTTATGAAGTTTGAGTGATATTTTATTTTAAATAAGTTCATGATCATCAAATCTGGTGTTAATATTTTTTAAAACTATATACTTGGGAAGTTGTAATTTTACCCTCTCAAATGGATTTTTTATTTTTTTAAGGAAGTGAGATTCTTTTTTATGTTATTTTATTTTTGAAATGAGTTGTCGTACTTATTTTTAAAATGTGGGGATTTTTAAGAAAGATATTTTTACAAGGGGGTGTGTAGGGGAGGGGGAGGGGTGTGCGGTGGGGAGGGGGTAGTGGGAGGTGAAATGGGCAGGGGGAGGGGTTCAAGGTAGGGAGGGGTGTGTTAGGGTAAGGTGGGGGTGAAAGGGAGGAGGGGTGGGGTAGGGGGTGCTAGTGCAGGGGTGGTGTTGGGGAAGGGGGCAGGGGTGTGTACAAGGGAGGGGGCTGGGGTTTTGGGGGGTGCTAGGGAAGGGGGTAGGGGTGTGCAAGGGAGGGGGTTGTGCAGGGGGTAGGGGTGCAAGGGGGTGTGCAGGGGGAAGGGGGTAGTGGGGTACAATGGGTAAGGGGAGGGGTTCAAGGTGGGGAGGGGGTGTGTTAGGGGAAGGTGGGAGTGAAATGGGGAGGGGGTGGGGCAGGGGATGCTGGTGCTGGGGGTGGTGCTGAGGAAGGGGGAAGGGTTGTGTACAGGGGAGGGGGCTGGGGGTGTGTAGGGGTGGTACTGGGGAAGGGGACAGGGGGGGTGTAGGGGAGGGGTGTGTGGAGGGTAGGGGGTGTAAGGGCGTGTGTAGGGGGGAGGGGTAGGGGGTGTAAGGGGCAGGGGGTGCAAGGGGTGTGACCATGCCTAGACACCTGGTAATGTCCACATCTAGAACTAGTATGGTAATCCTTGTGAAATTACATGGCATTTACATGTGGAACACAGAGTATCTTATCTTCCCAGTGGTATACTTGTGTACTCCAATCAATGCTTGTGTATTCTCGCATATGCTTGTGTACTCTATGTACACATATGGTCTATCCATGTAAAAATACATGACATATCCCCCATGGTACAATTAATGTCTATCTACATGGTGTAATTGGTAAACATGCACCCGATATTAAATTGATTCTTATATTTGGTGATATTTTTTCCATGAATTCAAATTTAAATTTTTTGTAACTTATGCTACTTATTTATGTTTAATCCAATTTTATTGCAACATTATGTACCAAAAATGTATGTTTTCAATATATTAAGTATAATCAATATTCATTTAGGGTTTTGATCCTGCATACAAGGTTACAGGGTAGACTAACACTCGATTTTGTAGAAATACATCGTCATGAAAGATTGGAGCAATGGTATATTTTCAAGCAGTGGGTCATTTTATTTTGTTTCAGATAATTTTTTCTTTTACTTGTATTAAATATGATTTTTTTAGACTACATGACTCTTATTGAGTAGTGTATGATTTATTTAATTTGATCAGTGGGTAGTTTTTTAGACTATTAGAATATGTATTTTGTTTTGAGCAGTCATGTTTTTGTATTGAGCAGTGGGTCATTTATTAGAGCATTGGATTATCAACGTGTGAATTCACATGCGAGAACCACTAAAGGGGGGGTATTTCTGGGGGAGGTCTATCTACAGGGGTGTTTGGGGGGTCTCTGTCCAGGGGGGGTTGTCCAGGGGTGGGGGGAAGTGCAGGGGGTCTGTGAAATGGGGGAGTGGGGGGGATTTTCATGGGGGGAGGGGTGCTATAGGGGGGGATGTCCAGGGTTGGGGGCTATGCAGGGGGGTTTGTGCAATGGGGGAGTGAAGGGGGACTTTTCAAGTGGGAAGGGGTGCTACATGGGGGGTCATGTCTGGGGGGGTCTGTCCGGGGGGTCTGGAGGGGGCTGGTCTATCTAGGGTATGTCCAGGGGAGGTTGTCTAGGGGTAGTGGAGGGGGGCTTTGCATGGGGGAAGGGGTGCTGCAGGGGGGGTCCTGTCCAGAGGGGGTCTTGTCTAAGGGGTAGGTTTTCCACTAGTGTTGGTGTACTCAACATTAGGATTGAATATTCCTTCCTCATACTTAACAAGAGTACCAAACTCATTAGAGGCACCTTTATAGGCTTATTTAATGAGGCTAGAATTTCTTCCCCTAGCAGTATCAGGCTTGCCAGTGGATTTTCACTAAGCCTTCTATGTATTAGTGATCTGGATATGAGTGTTGATGGTAGTATCTAAAATCTTATCTAAATATTTTGGATCAACTATTCCCTCAATTAGCCTCTCCGTAGCATTAAAAGTGGTTTTGTGAACCTTATAAGAAGAAGTTATGAAGGTATCCTTCATAGTGGGTTATTCCACTACTGCCATTTGCAAGGAATCAGGATATTTATCCTTCCAAAATTGAACATATAAATAAGATTCCCCATCCTTTTTCCCATATTCAAATTCATTAACTGCTATTAAAGCATCCTTTCCAGCCTTCCTAGATTCAACTAAGCTGTTAGTATCCCTGATAGCAGTACCACCATCCAATTCCATACTTTGATCATCCTCATTCCTTGTATCATATTTATTAAATCCATAAACATCACTTTTAAAAAAGGAATTATCTCTAGAGATAACCTTGTATTCCCCCTTAATAGAGTGGTTGTTTTTAACTTCCTCTGATATTGAAATAAAGGTAGAATTCACATATTTATCCCTCTTATCTACCCTAATAGAGGGAGTTTGAATAGGTGAATAAACATTCACAATTCCAAGGGAATTATCCCCTTACTGGTATCATAACTCATAAAAAGTTTCTCCTATAAGTCAGAAAGGTCATCTCCTACACTCAATTAGAACTATAACCATGTTGAGAGGGTGACTCTTAGTGATGTTTATGATTGATGAATGGAAGTCATTTCTGGGATGGGGGAGGGGGGTTCTGTCCATGGGGGTTTTCAGGGGGGAGGGGGCTGTCTAGGAGGGGGTGCTATCTAGGAGGGGGGATATCTAGGGGTTGTCCAAGTGGGATAGGGGGCTATCCAGGGGGTCTGTTAGGGAGGGGGAGGTCTATCCAGAAAGGAGGGGGTGTTTGGGATGGAGGGGTGTCCAGGAGGGGGGACTATCTAGGGGGTGTGGGTTGTCCAAGGGGTATCTAGGAGGGGTGGGGGTTGTCCAAGAGGGTAGGGGTAGGGGGTCTATCAGGGAGGGGGGTCTATCAAGGGGGGTGGGGTATTTCCGGGGGTTTTGTCTAGGGAGGGGGTGGGTGGGTGGGTAGGGGGGTCTGCCCAGGAAGGAGGGGGTGTGGAGGGGGTGTATTATTGAATATGTCCTTTAAAACTCAGTAATTTACAATGTCATTTATGATTATTTAATGTTATCTAATGAGGAATAAATTTATGGGAATCTGATGTTGATTTTTTTTCTTTTTAGGTACTTCAATGAGAATATCCAAGTTGAGTGAAAAAATATAAGAGGATGGTTGGCTCATTAAAAAGAATAAAATTGCATCATATCATTACAGGGGGTACTTAATTTTGTTTTTACTTGTTTAGAACAATTCATTCATGTTTCTACTTATTGGAACTCTTTTTAAATTCTTTATTTTAAGATGTTATTCTTGTTGAGAGTTTTCGCTTAAATTGTTGAATACTTTTCATGATGATGTTATTGAACTAAATATGTTTATGATGTTTATTGAAAATATTCTTGATTATGGTAAAACATGATGAGTGTTGAAGGGGGTGGGTGTTATCCAGGAGGTGCAGGGGGGTTGTATAGGAGGGGGGTGATGTCCATGGGGGTCTCCAAAATGAGGGGGTTGTCTAGAAGGGGGTGTTGTCTAGGAGGGGGTCCAAGAGGTGCAAGGGGGTTATAGGGGGAAGGGGATTTCCAGGAGAGGGTGTTGTCCAGGAGGGGGGGTTATCTGGTAGGGGGTTAGTAGGGGGTGTTGTCCATGGGGGTCTGCAGGGGGGAGGGGGTTTCCAGGAGGGAGGGGTTATCTAGGGGTGTCCAGGAGGGATGGGGGGCAGTCCAGGGGGTGCAAGGGGGTCTGTAGGTGGTAGAGGGATGTCCATGAGGGGGGTTGTCCAAGAGGGGGGCTATCTAGGGGAGGAGGGGGATGTTTTGGGGGGAGGGGGGTTGTCCATGAGTGGGGGTGTTGTCCATGGGGGTCTGAAGGGGGGCTGTCTAGGAGGGGGGTTGCTATCTAGGAGGGGGGATGTCCAGAAGGGGGGTGTTGTCCAGGGAAGAGGGGGTTGTCCCAGAGGGGGGTGTCCAGGGGGAGGGGGTTGTCTAGGAGGGGCGTCATCCGGGAGGGGGGTTGTTGTCCATGGGGGTCTGTAGGGGGAGAGGGGGGATATCCATGGTGTGTCCAAGAGGGATGGAGGGTTGTCCAGGGGGTGCAAGGGGGGTCTGCAAGGGGAGGGGGCTATCCAAGAGGGGGGGTGTTGTCCATGGGGGTCTGCAGGGGGGTGCTGTCCAGGAGGGGGGTTGTCTAGGGGGTGTACAGGAGGGGTGGGGGCTGTCCAGGGGGTATGAATGGGGGAGGGGTTGTCTAGGGTGGGTTGTCCATGAGGGTCTGTAGGGGGTGGGGGTTATCCATGGGGGGTACTGTCTAGGAGGTGGTTTCCGGGAGGGAGAGGGGTTGTCTAGGGGTGTCCAAGAGGGAGGTGTTGTCCAGGGGGTGTCCCGGAGGGATGGGGGTTGTCCAGGGGGAGGGGGTTGTCTAGGAGGGGGTGGGGGTGTTGTCTATCGGGGAGGGGTTGTCTAGGAGGGAGGGGGTTGTCCAAGAGGGAGGGGATGTCCAGGAGGGGGGCTATCTAGGGGTGTCTAGGAGGGATGGGGGGATATATAGGGGGTGCAAGGGTGGTCTGTAGGGGGGAGGGGGTTGTCCAGGGGGGAGTCCCGGACGTAGGGGCTGTTCAGGAGGGGGTGATGTCTAGGGGGATGTGGGGCTATCTAGGGGTGCAAGGGGGGTCTGTAGGGGGGTATGTAGGGGGTAGGGGTGTGTGCAGGAGGGGGACTATCTAGGGGGTGTCTAGGAGAAAGGGGGGTTGTTCATGGGTGTCCGGGAGGGGGGTGTTGTCCAGGGGGTGCAATGTGATATGCAGGGGGGTTGTCCAAGGGTGAAGTCTAATAGGGAGGGGGTTGTCTAGGGGGTTTCCAGGAGGGAGGGAGCTGTCTAGGGGGTTAAAGGTGGTTTTGTAGGGGAAGGGGGTTGTACAGGGGGGAGGGGTAGGGGTATGTACAGGGAGGGGGGTTGGGGGGTCTGTCTAGGGGGTGTTTGTATGGGGTTTTATGAAATGGGAAAAGATGTATCTACAGTTTGAAATCGTGTCTATATCCCATGTGTGGCTAAATCTTTATCCATGGTTTCAAACCGTGGCTATAGGGCTTTAGCCACGATTTTAAACTGTGGATAAAGGTTTTTTCCTATAGCCATGCCAATACCAGTCACGGTTTTTGGGCTTATAGTCATGGTTCAAAACCATGGATATAGCCTGAATTTATAGTAGTTAATTACACACATCTCCATCAAATGGATACAAACATATTGTTTCTGTGTACGGTGAAATACTGCCTCACGAAATGTTGATTGTTCAATTTTCTCCTACCACCAATCATGGTGTCTATTATGATGGTACTATATTTATATATGATATATATTATATTTATTTTGTCTATATTCTTCTGTAATTTTTATTTACAATATACCTTTATGTTTTCCATAATTTTTAAAAATGATAATTTCATTTGAGGAAGTGCGGACTACTGCCCCCTCAAAGTGATATGACTCATTCATGCCATACATGGAACATATAAAGGATCAAGTTAATAAAATAATGTAACATATATAACATATATATTATAATTTAGTTATAACATACCTATGTATCATTTAGTTTTCATTTCTTTAATATGACAAATAAATGAAAGTAGCGTTCATGCATATGTAAGGCCAACCATCTCCATGAACGGTTCATTTCATTTCTTATCTCAAAATGTTATGGACTATTATAAATACATATATACTAGATATATATGATATTTAAATCATGAATAATATTTTTTAGATGATTTACTTTGGACCACATAGACAATTTACATCAAACAAGTTCATTTTCGACTCAAGTACCGAATATTGACAAAACGACCAATATGAACTTAAATAATTATTTAATTTTTAATAAGTAATATAAAATGAATAATAAACTTGAAAAATGTTCTGAAGAAAGTATAAATTAACTTAAGTTTATTATTTTGAAAGAAAAAAGGAACATACGTGATGATTTGGACTCAAAGTAAGGGAATTTCTAAACTCAATTTCCACTCATTGGGTTTTATGCATACTTCATTGATTATATTATGCCAATATTATGTGTGTAATATCTGATTATTTATTTATATTTTAATTTACACTTTCCTTTGAGTGGATATACTTTTGCTACACATAATCACCCCATTGATGTAACACCCCGACCCCTCTAGACTGAAGCCGGTGCAATACTTGTTATATTGGCATGGTTAGAAAGAATGAAAATCCAAAAGGAATAATAAGTTTAGTAGTCTTTAAGAAACTATATACATAGATGCAACTCAAATTACTTTAGAGAAGGTTAAAAAATACAATACATAACAAAAACTAAAAACTACATCCACAGGAAATCAATAAATGATCTTGTCTTCATCACCTATTGAAGGTAGATAATGAAATGGGTGAGATCAAAAAATTAGTAAGGGTTACAAATAGTGGAAGCATGATTCAATAACAACTGAATTGTAAACAATTTTACATAATCAACATGGCATGGTGAATAAATGAAAAACTCACGCCATTAATAAACTGAGAATAAAACTGCATCCATAGATTTTGTCATAGTGAAAACCTCATGGACAGTAATAATAGATAATGAATAAATAGAATGATTATTAATTGGACGTCATTTATCTGGAACATGATACCATAATACCATAAAAACGGTTTAGTTCTGTGGGTAGAAACCTGTCTAATTTTTTGAAACAAACTCGAAGGGTTTGTTGCTAATTGATTTGTCTCATGAGACCTACCAATGAATTAAGGGGCTATAGCAGGCCCCACCCACCACTTCATGTCCAAATAATTCTTTATACATTTATTCAATACAAGAGAAATATTCCTTTTTAATATCCGTATAGAGTAGAGTATACGGATTCATCAATATTTCCATAATTAAAATAACTTTCCAAATAAACATCGTATGAAAAATGGTATACGGTTTAGAAAAAAAACATATCCATGATATGAGATTATGTATATTTAATATAAAAATATTTTAAAATGAAAATTGATCTCAAATGGGAATTAGGTACACCACATAAGGATTATTAGTTGCACCATACAAAGTTAGTCACAACAAAATAGTAGTTGAGACAAAGTCTCTTACCACAATGTAATCAGTCGAATCATATGACCAGAACATAATAAACCTAAAATGAATAATTGAATAACATGAATATAAATAGAGTCATGTAATTATATATCAAATGGTAGTACACATATACCACATACAATAATTAAGTGGCAAACAATGAAAATCTCACAGAGATAAAAGTGAGATGAGAAACCCCTTACCACATTTTAATCAAATGAGTCGTATGAATAAAAGTTAATAAACACCAATTGAATCATAGAATAACATGAATATAAAGAGATTCATGATAATATATATCAAATTTCAGTACACAATAAACCACATTCAATAAATAAGTGGCGAACAATGGAAATCTCATGGAATTAAAAGTGAGATAAAAAACCTCTTACCTTTTGCTCCAGTGTGTTCTTCATTTGTTTTAACGACCTGAATAATCCAATTTAGATTCATTAATTAATAATTTAAGAAGCTCCCATACATGTAATTGGTTTATTATAACCTTATTAGGTTTATTAATGTCCCTTTTTATGGGTTTAATAGGTTCAATTTTATTGTTTTGGAAGCATTTTCTTCCTTGGTTTTCATGATTCGTTTACTTGCTTTCATGAATGGAAGTTTGTTTGAAATGTGGTTAAACATACAGAATTGTTAATATATATTATTATTGAAATTAAATAGATATAAATTATCTTATAATTATTTTTGGTTATATACCATGATGATGATTCATTAGTTAAAATTTTATTACAAATATTTGGATTAACTTGGTCGTTTTGTTCATAATGAACCTGTTTTGTATTATTATTTCATATTATGAGTGTGTAAAGATTACAGAACATTAATGAGATGAAATAAATATATTATGATCTGTTTAAACCATTAAAATGGTTTCATGGCTAGTAATTAAGGATAAAGTGAAGAACAAAACTCTATCATCCACTAAGGTTATAAATTGGAACCTCATGGATGTTGATTTTGTTTACAAAAATAAAAGGAGGGGAGTAAGAATATTTATGATGGTTCTTCCATTAACAAGATATAATTATAGTATATAGATGATACTAGAGTTTATCATGGTCATTTGGATATAGTATTTTAGGAGAGAAAAAGAAAAGAGATGAACTTGAAAATAAAATAAAAAGTGAGAGATCCCTTATAAAAATTAAGCAACCTAACAACGTCGCTTAAAATTTCATAAAATGAAATGATGAGAGAAAAAGTATATCTCATCATATTTAAATGAAAATGAAAGTAATAAGAACACATAAAATCAAACCCCGACATATGATATTGTATAATCAAATAGATAACATAAAAGAAGTGTCGACTAAAAGAAGAGAATGAAGGATTCCCTTACCTTGCAGAGTAACTCCTAGATCTTGAAGGATGGGACCTTGGGGGATTAAGGAAGCCTTGGGAGGACTCCTAGAGAGTTAAAACCAACATATATTCGAGGATGTGGAATTTGGAATGAAAGAAAACTAATGGATGAGTGAGTATTTATAGAAAAAGAGAGGTAGTATTTTAATAATTTCAAAGGGACACCTCATTAGTGGTTTTTGCCAAACCATGGGCTTGACCATGGTATTTGCCCATGGTTTTAGTCACTTGGGACACCGCATGTCATAAGTTACTATAAAAAATTTGACCATACTTTTATATTTAATTATTACATCATTATGAAGTCATTAAACTATCGAAAACTCAAAACTGTATTTTTACTATTCATGAAAAATTCATGTATTTTAGAAAAATCCCAAAAATTCACCCTAACCATTTTTCGATGTGTAGAATTCAAAAATGAAATCCATTTTTAGAAAATAATTTTCTAAGTATTTTTAATTTAATTTTTAAATAAAATCATAGTTAATTCAAAAAACAATTTTTAAAGGTATAATTAGTTCTATATCACATTAAAAAATAAATTAAGATCTCATTATCTTATTACCTTAAAAAAATAAAATGTAATCCTTATTTACTATTTATAAGGGTCATATTACTATTCATTTTACTATTCATAAGGGTATGTTACTATTCATCAAAAAATTAAGTTGGTTCTATCAGACTCCAAATGACTTACTGGTCACAACTCTAGATGACCATTTTTTGAAATTCAAAACATAGAAGTGGAAATTTTATGTTTAATGGATAACTTATAACTTTCTCCTATAATGTTCTGATTCACTAAAGACATAATGCTTTATGTAATATAGGATATCTAATGAATATAAATTATTTAATAGGAACATACTATGAAATTTTTGGGGTGTTATATTATTCCCTCCTTTGGAAATTTCGTCCTTGAAATTTTATGTATAAAGCCCACCAAAAAGATGTGGGTGGTTCTTATTCATGAAATCCTCTGGTTCCCATGTTGCTTCCTCCATATTCTGGTTCCTCAAAAGAACCTTTACTAGATGATTTATCTGATTTCTCAATACCTTATCCCTTGTTTCAAGAATCCCAATAGGATTTTCACAGTATGAAAAATCAGGTTCCAGTTCAATTTCTTCATAGGTGAGTACATGTGTTGGGTCTGGCGTGTATTTCTTCAAAAATGACACATGGAACACATCATGGACTTTGGAGAGATTTGGTGGAATTGCTTAATGGTAAGCTACTACTCTAATTCTTTCCAAAATTTCAAATGGTCTGATATACCTGGGGCTCAGTTTCCCTTTCTTACCGAACCTTAAGACACCCTTCCATAGAGATACTTTCAGAAAGATATGATCTCCCACCTTGAATTCCAAATCCTTTCTCTGATTGTCAGTATAACTCTTCTTCCTACTTTGGGATGCTTTAATATGGTCTTGGATTGTCTTCACCTTTGTCTTGGTCTCTTCAATATGTTTTGGGCCTATAAGTTTCCTGTCACCAAATTCATCCCAACAAGTTGGAGTTCAACATCTCTTTCCATATAATGCTTTATATGGATCCATTTGAATACTAGAATGGAAACTATTGTTGTAATAAAATTCCACCAAAGAAAAGTATTGATCCCACATAACCTGGAAGTCAAGAGAGCATGACCTTAGCATGTCTTCTAGAGTTTGAATAGTTCTTTCAGACTATCCGTCGGTTTGGGGGTGATAAGCAGTACTCATACGAAGCTCAGTATTCAAAGCCTTCTAGATACTTTTCCAGAATTTTGATGTAAAACAGGGATCTTGATCGGATACAATTAATAGAGGTTCACCATGATGTCTTACAACTTCATTAATATACAGTCTTTCCAGGTGCTCAAGTGGTAAATCCTCTCTTATAGGAAGGAAATGTGCTGCTTTTGTGAGACGATCAACAATTATCCATATTGCATCATTCCTTCTAGGTGTCCTCAGTAGTCCAATGATAAAATCCATCATAATGTTATCTCACTTCCACATAGGAATAGGTAGAGGTTGCATCACTCCTTTGGAATGTTGCCTCTCTGCCTTCACTTGTTGAAAAATTAGACACCTTGACACATAGTCAGCAATTTCCTACTTCATATTATCCCACAAGAAACACTACTAAAAAATAGGGCAATAGAGACCGCCATTGGCGGTCGCTATAGGCCTCTAGAGACCGCCCAGCGACCGCTATTGGCGGTCGCTTTAGCTTCATCGCAGTAGACCAATAGCGACCGCCAATGGCGGTCGCTATAGGTGGCTGAAATTCCGGCCTTAAGCAACCGCTTGGCAGTCGCTAAAGGCAGCCTGCCTGGTCACCATTAGTGACCACTAATGGCGGTCATTATAGGTGATCGAAATTCCGGCCTACAGCGACTGCCTTTGGCGGTCGCTAATGTCGCCCGGCAGGCAGCCTATAGCGACCGCCAAAGGCGGTCGCTAGCCTGGGAAATTTTTTTAAAAAAAAAATTCCTAATGAAAGAAATAAATATATATTTATTTATTAAACAATATATATATATATATATATATTAAAGAAAATATTTATATATATAATATTAAATAAAATATTTTAAATATATATATATAATATGTTTTAAATATTTTAATATATATAATATTAAATAGATATATATATATTAAAATATATATATATATATAATATTAAATAAAATATTTTTCTTATTAATCCAACAGGTTTGTTAAGCATATGGTAATAATAAATCAAATTTTATGCTTAAAATTTGTATTTCTCTAAAAAGGTAATTTTACTACCTCTTAATGGAGAGCCTATTTTAAATATAAATTCTAGCACATTTATAAATTTTTTATTTCAATATAAACTTATCTTTTCTAAAACTTAACATAAAAATGTGTTAGGGTTAATTTGTGGTATTTTTTGTGGATTTTCATTTTCTTAATGAAATGTACGAATTGTGTTTTTTTTTTCTTCACGGTGCAAAATCAGAGATAAAACAAGGTAAAAATCATAAAAAATGGAAAAAAAATTCAAATAGCATAAAAATCAAGATCTTCATAAACAATAAATGATAAACGTGCTTCAACGATCTGAGCAGGTCCATCCATTTCAATCATCTGCTTCAATAAACCTACAATAAGACAAAAAACAACAACAAAACAAAACAAACATAAATTAGAAATAATTATTCAGTTATTATATACATATAATTAAATTAAATCTAACATCAAATCATGGTGCTATAATAATTTAAAACCCTCAATTTAAGAAATGCTATCATTTCAGGTCATTCGGAGCATGTTTGCTCTGAATTCGACCGTCTCACGCTGTTCTGGTGTTTTATGACACTGGAAACATGTTTCCAATCACCGCGGTCAAACAACACCTCCGATTGATGTGTCGTCTGCCCGAACATTTCACAATTCACACAACAGCAGTTGTCGTATGGTTTCATGGCATTCTGAGGTCATTTGGGTGGTTTTGACCCCCCAACGTGCCATTTTAGCGCGCGTCGAGCTGCTGGAAACGGCACAATCGGTCATACCACGCGCACCGCACATCCGATGGGCATGTCGTCTCATCCTACATGTCAAAAATAATATTACTAATGTTTTTGTGTGGTTCCAGGTCATTCGGAGCATGTTTTCTCCCAATTCGACTGTCTCACACCGTTCTGGTGTTTTGTGACACTAGAAACGCGTTTCCAGTCACCGCGGTCAAACAACGCCTCTGATTGACGTGCTATCTGCACGACCATTTTACAATTCACACAATGGCTATTGTCGTATGGTTTCATGGCATTCTGAGGTCTTTCGGGTGGTTTTGACCCCCCAACGCGCCATTTTAGCGCGCGTCGAGCTGCTGAAAACGACACAATTGGTCGTACCGCGCGCACCGCACGTCTGATTGGCATGTCGTCTCCTCCTACACATCAAGAATAATAGTCCTAATGTTTTTGCATGGTTTCAAGTCATTCAGAGCACGTTTTCTCCAAATTCGATCATCTCACGCCGTTTATGGTGTTTTATGACACCAGAAACGCGTTTTCGATCACCGCGGTCAAAAGACACCTCAGATTGACGTGTCGTCTACCCGACCATTTCACAATTCACACAAAGGCTGTTGTTGTATGGTTTCATGGAATTAAGAGGTTGTTCGAGTGGTTTTGACCCCCCAACGCGCCATTTTAGCGCGCGCCGAGCTGCTAAAAACGACACAATCGGTCGTACCGTGCGCACCGCACGTCTGATGGGCGTACCGTCTCCTCCTACACATCACGAATAATATTACTAATGTTTTTTGTGTGGTTTCAGGTCATTCGAAGCACGTTTTCTCTGAATTCGACCGTCTCACGCCGTTCTGGTGTTTTGTGACATCAGAAACGTGTTTCAGGTCACTGCGTTCAAACGACACCTCTGATTGACGTTCCTTCTGCACGACCATTTCACAATTCACACAAAGGTTGTTGTCGTACGGTTTCATGGCATTCCAAGGTCTTTCGGGTGGTTTTGACCCCCCAACGCGCCATTTTAGCGCACGCCGAGCTGCTGAAAACGACACAATCGGTCGTACCGTGCGCACCGCATGTCTGATGGGGGTGTTGTCTCCTCTTACACATCACGAATAATATTCCTAATGTTTTTGTGTGGTTTCTGGTCATTCGGAGCACGTTTGCTCCGAATTCGACCATCTCATGCCGTTTGTGGTGTTTTATGAGACCGGAAACACGTTTCTGATCACCGTGGTCAAACGACACCTACGATTGATGTGTCGTCTACCCAACTAGTTCAAAATTCACACAACTGCTGTTTTCGTACGGTTTCATGGAATTCTGAGGTCATTCGGGTGGTTTTGACCCCCCAACGCGCCATTTTAGCGCACGCCGAGCTACTGAAAACGACACAATTGGCCGTACCGTGCGTACCGCACATCTGATGGGCGTTCTGTCTCCTCCTACACATCACGAATAATATTCCTAATGTTTTCGTGTGATTCTAAGTCATTCGGAGCACGTTTTCTCTAAATTCGACCGTCTCACACCGTTCTGGTGTTTTATGACACAGGAAACACGTTTTCGGTCACCACGGTCAAAAGACACCTCCGATTGACGTGCCTTCTGCACGACCATTTCACAATTCACACAATGGCTATTTTCATATGGTTTCATGGCATTCCGAGGTCGTTCGGGTGGTTTTGACCCCCCAACGCGCCATTTTAGCACGCGCCGAGCTGCTGAAAATGACACAATCGGCCGTACCGCGCGCACCGCACATCTGATGGGCGTGTCGTCTCCTCCTAAAAGTCACGAATAATATTCCTAATGTTTTCGTGTGGTTTCAGGTCATTCAGAGCACGTTTGCTCCGAATTCAACCGTATCACGACGTTCTGGTGTTTTATGACACCGGAAATGCGTTTCCGGTCACCGCGATCAAATGACACCTCCGATTGACGTGCCGTCTATATGACCATTTCAAAATTCACACAACGGTTTTTTTTTGTCTGGTTTCATGGTATTCTGAGGTCTTTCGTGTGGTTTTGACCCCCCAACGCGCCATTTTAGCATGCGTCGAGCTGCTGAAAACGACACAATCGGTCGTATAGTGCACACCGCACATCTGATGGGCATGTCGTCTCCACCTACACGTCACGAATAATATTCATAATGTTTTCGTGTGGTTTCAGGTCATTCGGAGCATGTTTGCTCTGAATTCGACCGTCTCGCGCCGTTTATGGTGCTTTATGAGATCATAAACGCGTTACCAGTCACCACGGTCAAACGACACCTCCGATTGACGTGTCGTCTGCCCGACCATTTCACAATTCACACAACGGCTGTTTTCATACGGTTTCATGGAATTCTGAGGTCGTTCGGGTGGTTTTGACCCCCCAACGCGCCATTTTAGCGAGCGTCGAGCTCCTGAAAATGACACAATCGGTCGTACCGCGTGCACCGCACGTCCTATGGGCATGTCATCTCCTCCTACACATCACGAATAATATTCCTAATGTTTTTTTGTGGTTCCAGGTCATTCAGAGCACGTTTGCTCCGAATTTGACCGTCTCACGCCGTTCTGGTGTTTTATGACACCGGAAACGCGTTTCCGGTCACCGCGGTCAAACGACACCTCCGATTGATGTGTCATCTGCACAACCATTTCACAATTCACACAACGGTTGTTGTCATACGGTTTCATGGCATTCCGAGGTCTTTCGGGTGGTTTTGACCCCCCGACGCGCCATTTTCGCGTGCGTCGAGCTGCTGAAAATGACACAATCGGTCGTAACGCGCGCACCGCATGTCTGATGGGCATGTCGTCTCCTCCTACACGTCACAAATAATATTCCTAATGTTTTTGTGTGGTTTCAGGTCATTCGGAGCACGTTTTCTTTGAATTCGACCGTCTCACGCCGTTTATGGTGTTTTATGACACCGGAAACGCATTTCCTGTCACTGTGGTCAAACAAAACCTCTGATTGATGTGACATCTACCCGACCATTTCACAATTCACACAACGGCTGTTGTCTTACGGTTTCATGGCATTCTGAGGTCGTTCGGGTGGTTTTGACCCCCCAACGCGCCATTTTAGCGCGCGCCGAGCTGCTGAAAACGACACAATCGGTCGTACCGCACGCACCGCACGTCTGATGGGCGTGTCCTCTCCTCCTAAACTTCAAAAATAATATTCCTATTTTTTTGTGTGGTTTCAGGTCATTCAGAGCACGTTTGCTTCGAATTCGACTATCTCACGCCGTTCTGGTGTTTTATGACACCGGAAACGCATTTCCAGTCACCGTGGTCAAAAGACACCTCTGATTGACATGTAGTCTACACAAACATTTCACAATTCATACAACGGCTGTTGTCGTATGGTTTCATAGCATTCTGAGGTCTTTCGGGTGGTTTTGACCCCCCAACCTGCCATTTTAGCGCGCGTTAAGCTGCTGAAAACAACACAATCGGTCGTACCACGCGCACCGCACGTCCTATGGGTGTTTTGTCTCCTCCTACACGTCACGAATAATATTCCTAATGTTTTTGTGTGGTTTTAGGTCATTCGGAGCACGTTTGCTCTGAATTCGACTGTCTCACTCTGTTTTTTGTGTTTTATGAGACCAGAAACGCGTTTCCGATCACCGTGGTCAAACGACACCTCCGATTGATATGTCGTCTACCCGACCATTTCACAATTCACACAACGGCTATTGTCATAAGGTTTCATGGAATTCTGAGGTCGTTCGGGTGGTTTTAACCCCCCCCCCCCCAATGCGCCATTTTTGCGCGCGCAGAGCTGCTGAAAACGAAACAATCGGTCGTACCGCGTGCACCGCACATCTGATGGGCGTTCCGTATCCTTCTACACATCACGAATAATATTCTTAATGTTTTCGTGTGGTTCCAGGTCATTCGGAGCGCATTTTCTCTGAATTTGACCGTCTCACGCCGTTCTAGTGTTTTATGACACCGGAAACGCGTTTCCGGTCACCGCGGTCAAACGACACCTCTGATTGATGTGCTGTCTACACAACCATTTCACAATTCACACAACGGATGTTGTAGTATGGTTTCATGGAATTCTGAGGTGGTTCAGGTGGTTTTGACCCCCCAACGCGTCATTTTAGCGTGCGATGAGCTGCTGAAAACGACACAATCGGTCGTACCGCGCGCACCGCACGTTTGATGGGTGTTTCGTCTCCTCCTACATGTCATGAATAATATTCCTAATTTTTTCGTGTGGTTTTAGGTCATTCGGAGCACGTTTTCTCTGAATTCGACCCTCTCACGCCGTTCTGGTGTTTTGTGACACCGGAAACGCGTTTTTGGTCACTGCGGTCAAACGACACCTCCGATTGACATTCCGTCTGCACGACCATTTCACAATTCATACAACAGCTATTGTTGTATGGTTTCATTGCATTCTAAGGTCGTTCGGGTGGTTTTGAACCCCCAACGCGCCATTTTAGCACGCGCCGAGCTGCTGAAAACGACACAATCGGCCGTACCGCGCACACTGCACGTCTGATGGGCGTTCCATCTCCTCCTACACATCACGAATAATATTCCTAATGTTTTTTTGTGGTTTCAGATCATTCGGAGCAAGTTTGCTCCGAATTTGACCGTCTCACGCCGTTTATGGTGTTTTATGATACCGGAAACGCGTTCCCGGTCACCACGGTCAAAAGACACCTCTGATTGATGTTTCGTCTGCCCAAACATTTCACAATTCACACAAAGACTATTCTCATACGGTTTCATGCAATTTTGAGGTCATTCGGGTGGTTTTGACCCCCCAACGTGCCATTTTAGTGCGCATCGAGCTGCTGAAAATGACACAATCGGTCGTACCGCGCGCACCGCGCATCCGATGGGTGTGTCGTCTCCTCCTACACGTCACGAATAATATTCATAATTTTTTCGTGTGGTTTCAGGTAATTCGGAGCATGTTTGCTCTGAATTCGACCGTCTCACGCCGTTTTTGGTGTTTTATGACACTGGAAACACGTTTCCAGTCACCGCGGTCAAACGACACCTCCGATTGACGTGTCGTCTGCACGACCATTTTACAATTCATATAATGGTTGTTTTTATATGGTTTCATGGCATTATGAGGTCGTTCGGGTGGTTTTGACCCCCCAACGCATCATTTTAGCGCGCGCCGAGCTGCTGAAAACGACACAATCGGCTGTACTGCGTGCACCGCACGTCCGATGGGTGTGTTGTCTCCTCCTACACATCACGAATAATATTCCTAATGTTTTCGTGTGATTTCAGGTCATTCAAAGCACGTTTGATCCGAATTCGACCGTCTCACACCGTTCTGGTGTTTTATGACACCGGAAACGCGTTTCCGGTCACCGCGGTCAAACGACACCTCCGATTGTCCGGGGTGCAGGGAGGGCTGTCCGGAGTGCGGGGAGGGCTGTCCGGGGTGCGGGGAGGGGTTGTCTGGGGTTTGGGGGGGCTTTCTGGGGTGCGGGGGCCTGTCTGAGGTGCGGGGAGGGTTGTCCAGGGTGCGGGGGGGATGTCCGGGGTGCGGGGAGGGCTGTCCGGAGTGCGGGGAGGGCTGTTCGGGGTGCGGGAGGGTTGTCCGGGGTTTGGGGAGTGTTGTCCGGGGTGCGGGGGGGTTGTCCGGGGTGCGGGGAGGGCTGTCCGGGGTGCGGGGAGGGCTGTCCAGGGTGCAGAGGGGGGGGCTGTCTGGGGTTCGGGGGGCCTGTCCGGGGTGTGGGGGGCCTGTCCGGGGTGCGGGGAGGGCTGTCTAGGGAGCGGGGGGGATATCCGGGGTGCGAGGAGGGTTGTTCGGAGTGCGGGGAGGGCTGTCCGGGGTGGTCCAGGGACTACAAATATTGAACTCAGCTCATTCATCAAAAACAAGTTTAATGGTTTATATTAGGAATCACATTTTTTTTCAAAAATATTACAGAACATGCAATTCTAAACATTGAAGAATTAAATGAACAAAAAATATCCAAATCATTAATCAGTTTCATGGTTACTTCTCAATTCGTGCACACAAACATTGCATCAGGCCAAAACACACATGATACCCCCAAATCACAAAAAAAATCTCACTAGAAACCCAACATAAATATCAATAACAACCCCTCCATTAAAAGCAGAAACACACCTCGTGAATATGATGCATCATGCGTGGTCATGACTACTACCTCCATCAGGTGGGTCAGGGGCCTACAACAAAAAAACATTTTGAATATTTTTATAAAAAAAATAATATAAATTAAATAAATAAATACTGTATAAACCTGCATCGTCTGATCCCCTGCATCATCACCTGGATGCACATATTGTTGTAGTGCTCTAACCTCAGCGATCAATTACGCATTTACCTCCTCGGAAGCGCGCAGCCGTGCCTCGAAATCTGACAACCACTGTGTCATCTGAGCAACAAGAGGACCAAAAACCGTAGCGTGTGACACTATAGAACGAGGAATCCATGTTCCATAGGTAAAACTATATCCATGCCCGTCCCAACCAATAATGCGATGAAAGATCTCATCCCTTCACATGGGAAGCTGTCGTTGGTCCTCTGGCAGATGTTTTAATTCAGCTTCAAATTGAGCCTGTGAAATATTTAAATATATATACATATATTAATATACAGATTTTATGTAAGTATTGGTAATGAGTACAAGAACTTACTATCAATGCTGCAGCCTCTGGGTCATTGCGATCATGAGTCCTCATCCACACTGACATTTTATCAATCGGTGCACCTTGCTCCCACAACTGTATATGAATAGAATATAAACAAAAAACTGTATTAATTAAAAAATTAAAAAATGAATAATAAATACCTCATGTTGGATCTAAGACACATGACGAGTCCCGAGCCTGTAAGGTGGTCCCTGCAACGCTCAATTCTCATAATGGCGTGTTGACACCTCCTACATTCAATTCATTCAAATTTCAAACAAATCACACATTCTTGAAAATATATATACCAAAATAAATATACAAACCGCAACACCCTCAATAGACCAATATGAAACTAAATCACACCACTGAGCCAGGAGGACACCTCTCGGGACTTTTTCTAGAATGTCTGGGGCACCCACATTTGGTACCCAGTGGTCCCTCTTGACTTTGCCTTTATAGTATTTCCATATCTTATGGCATTTTCTCATACACACTGCCCGAAACTCATCGAGACATACTTTCAAATTTTTTTATTAAAGAAAAAAATCACATATGTTATTATTGTTTATACATAGGGAATAAAGTAAAATGGTCTTCTTACCTGAACCTCCCTCCAAAGATGATCTAATGTGTCCTGAGGGATAGAAGCCCAGTCACGCGTGGTCAATGGAAATTGATGTGGATCACGTATGATATGACCCAGCTGACGAATAAATGTATGGGAATTCCATCCCATAGGATGAAATACCATATCAAACGAAACATCAAAAGTCGTATCGTAATTCCATGATAATATGACACGACCAGGGCCTCTCTTGCGAGAGGAAGAAGCAGTCAAGTCTGATCCTGTTGAAAAAAAATTGATATATAAATTGACAGATGTTATAAATATATATATATATATTTTTATCAATTACATAAAAAATAGAGACAATGACATTCCAACATACCTCAACCCTGAGACATAGATGCCTCAGATGGATGATGTGGATCTTCTGCCTCTTCCCCTGACATGCCTGCAGTCATGGAAAACATTAGTAAGGGGACTATCCAAAGTGTCCAAATGATAAATTGGATTGTTTTTAAAAAAAATCAAAATGGTACAGTTGTTAATCAAACAAAAAGGGATTGAATAATTAGTTGTGAATGAATTTTAAAAAATCATAAAGTTAACAAAATAGATATACAAATTATGTACAAAACCAATCAATGCATAGCCAAATTTCAAATTGAATTAATAAAAATTCAAGCAGCACATGAACCAAATGAAGAATACCTCAATGGGAAGATACACCGACAATAACATCAATATAACATGAGTTAAATTACCCTAAATATTTATAACTGAATAAACTTCCAAAAGTGAGGATTAAAACTTACAAGGATTTATAAAATGGTTAGATAATTTATGATATCCTAGGCTGAATAGTGGGAAAACAATTATACCTTTCATTAAGCATGCAAATCGACCGTTTCTCGTTCAACAGCCACTCTGACCCAATAAATATCTTCTTCACATTGAACTACAGTATGTTGATCAAGCTGTTGGGAAACAAAAGGAACAGTCTCAGGTCCATCTTGTTCAAATACAAACACTCCTCACCGAGACATTTTGACAACAACT